>CM019063.1:515575949-515988449 GCA_009667805.1 Leptobrachium leishanense | reverse complement strand
AAAAATAAAATACAAACAAAACCAGGGAGGAGAGCACTCCAGTCAAACATATATATATTTATATATATAAATTTCGTTCTGTAGTTTCTTTGCAAACAGCGTTTCACTTTTCAAACATTCGAGCGTACTGTTTTTTTTTTTACTCCATTCGTCTGCGGTGTCGGGTTTTTCCGGCGGGTGCTCTGCTCTGTGATCAGCTCTGAAGTGGAATCAGGCTGGAAGCTGGCCGCCATTATAAGCCAGGCGGCCATCTTGTTCAGAATAATGGTTCACTTGAACATAACTAGGTAGGTTTTAGCTGAAACTAGAATGAAGCAGATATAGAAATTTAGGAATGTGTTAGATTAGCAGAAAAGCAATTAAATCCCTGAGAAAGATCTTGGCTGTTCCTGGCACGAAGGGACAGAATGAGGAATGGATACACCAAGGTCATAGAGGCCCGCTGAGAGACAAAGGGAAGCATAGAAGATAGACCAGGTGTTAGCCGCAACAAATAAGTACAGGCGTTAGGGAGGCGAGCATAGCCCGGACTGAATGTAAGAACTAATCATGATCTGTCGAAACTAACATGAAGTTTGCCAATTTACGGCCAATTTAATGGAATGTCTTTGTATTAGACTAAGGGAGGTATTAACCCACATGGGGTGGGATAGTGTCACAGGGAGGTGGGCTAATTGGGATGTACCTAATTATGTATTCGGGGTATAAGACCCCTTGTCAGGGGGAACTCGGGGCTCAGTCTTTGAGATTCAATCCTGTCTGAGCATCTTCTGTGACGTCACAATAAAGTTTGCCTTTCCTGAAGAGACTCGTGTCCAGACAATCCTTGCTCGTGTCCAGTCCGGCCTTGTCCCGAGTGAACCAAGTGGATTCCGGTTACATTTCTGGGGGCTCAATAGCCGGGACACTGTAGCGGTTGACTGCAGTGCGAGTAATCCCGCTGATTGGGCGTCCTTTGAAGACATTTGACCTTTGACATCTGCAGGCGCCAAGCAGGATTTCCTGTTCTGTGGACCTCGTCTCGTCCCAAACGGACCCCCGGCCTGGGAAGCTGGGACACCACCGAGTCCGAGGAAACAGCGAACAGCGCGGCGATTGGTAAAGTGTCTTCTATGTTTGTATGTCTAATGGAAATACCGGTATAAAAGGGAAACGTCCGGCCATAGTCGGATAAGGAGACCCGCGGCCACGGTCTCGTTGACATACCGAACCCGCCGCCGAAAGCACGGACAAGCAAAGGAGCCAGAGTGGCTAGCGCGTGTCTGGACCCGGGGGATTGGATGTTAACTAAAGGGTAGAGTCTGTATGTGAGGGAGAAGGTAGCCACGTGGAGTTGCATAGTCGTAGTCAGTGTTTGTAAATAAAGCTTCTACACGTGGACAAAAGGAAAGGAGGAGAGATTTCTGTGACTGGGCTGAGAGCCCTGAGTCAGTGCTAGTGTGTACGTCGTGTAGTGAAGAGGGCCCATTGGGGCCAGAGGTAGCTGCAGAGGAAGTGGTGCCGGGTGGGTAGATTACCCATAGGCAAATTGGAATTGCAGACGGAAGTGTAGTTATAGAACGGGGTGCACATAGTCACAAGCAGTCAAGAGTTAGAGTTCAATTAACGGGGTATAAGGAGCCAAAAGGAGGGACGGTGTGCCCTTGGCTAGTAGAAAGAGTTGAATTGTTTATGTATTGTTTTGTGCTGAAAGTATCTGGTACAGTATGGGTTGTGAATGATTGCTGAGACTGCTGTGAGTGATTGTGCGCCTACTCGCCTAGCGAGAAAGCAAACTTGAGAGCGGACTCCCAAGGTACGGTTCCGGCTCAGGCGACTGCAGTCCGGCTACTGACGGAGGAAGCGAATCCGAAATATATGAATTGTTGACTGAAGTACCAGACAGTAAATTTCAAGTGTTTTTGCTAAAAAGTAATATCTGTATTGTAAAAAGGTTACTGCCTTTAAGAGTAACAATGGGTAACGGGTCATCCAAGCCCAATAAGGTAAAGAAGGTGAAGAAGGGTGAGACGCCCTGAGGGTATATGGTGCGGAATTTCGAAGCACTATATACAACACATGATTATGGTGTAGAGTTAACTAAAGAGAAATTAACAGGAATGTGTACACTTGTATGGCCACTGCTAGTTCCAGACTGGCCAGAGCAGGGGTCAATGGACCCGGAGCTAATACAGAGAGTGCATTCCCAAGTAACCGGGAAATGCGGACATCCTGAACAGTACCCATATATAGATATATAGAGGTATTGTGTAAAAGATAAAAGTCATTTCATAATGATGGCGGAACGTAACAAGAAGCAGGTACCCCCAAATAGAGAAAATAATAAGAAAAGGAAATCGGTGTTAGTAGAACAACCGGAGGAGATCGATTCTCTGCCCCCGCCCTATCCATCATATTATGGGGCAGCGAGAGAAGCCTTGCGTGCCGCGGTTGCGCTGGCGGAGGGGGGGAGCGGGCGGCTGCTACTGCTCCGCCGGCTTCCTCCGCTCCGGCAGGCGGTATTGCGGAGGAAGATGAGGGGGCAGCGGGTGGAGGAGACAGAGAGGTCCCACCAGGAAAGGTTGAAATGCCCAATGGGAACGTATATGAACTAATAACCCAAGAGGACAGCGATGATGAGGGTGAAGATGCAAAGCAAGGTGCAACCACTCGCGCAGCGAACAAAATATATAAACCCTGAGACCCATATCAGCACAATCCCAGTAAAAGTAAGATGCAAATGCCCCTACGGGAGGTGCCAGGCCCTGTACTGGAAAACGGAGAACCTGGGCCAGTGCAATACACATATGTCCCATTTACGACAACAGATCTGTTCAATTGGAAAACACACACACCACTGTATTCCACTAACCCCGCAGCGGTGGCCAGTATGATAGAGTCAGTCATGCTTACACATAACCCCACATGGGCAGATTGTCAACAACTAATGCTGACAATGTTCACTACTGAGGAAAGAGCCCAAATAAATAGTAGCGTGCGTAAAATTCTACTTGCCCAAGCCGTAGAAGATGCCAGAGCCCAGCCAGAAGCGTGGGCAGAGGAACACTACCCCAAAACAGATCCCAAATGGCCGTACAATACCGCTGCAGGTATTGCACACCTGCAGACGTACCGGACAGCGGTAATAATGGGTATTAAAGCGGGAGGGAAGAAGCCCACAAACATGGGGAAAATAGCGGATATTGTGCAAGATTCTAAAGAAACCACAAGTGCATTTCTAGAAAGATTACTAGATGCATATAGGATGTACAGTCCTATTGACACTGAAGCGATGGAGAATCAGAGGTTAATTAATTCTTCCTTTGTGGGTCAGTCACAGAGAGACATACGGAATAAAATACAGAGACAAGATGGGTTTTTGGGTAAAGGTATTAGCGAATTGGTAGAAATTGCTAATAAAGTGTATCATAACCGGGATTTGGAAGAAAAGCGGGAGGAGATAAATAGATAAAAAGGGCATATGGGGGTGGTCGAATATATGGGAAACGGAGGAAGAGGTGCCCCGGACAGAGGGAGAGCAAGGGGTTGGGGAGGCAGAGGTAGGGGAGCCCCTAGGGAACCCCTGGGACCCAATCAGTGTGCCTGGTGCCGGGGCGAAGGTCACTGGAAAAATAATTGTCCGGCATTTTTGGCTAAATTTGGGGTACAGGGGAAGGCTGGGGAATTGGGAGGTCAGGTCTCCAATGGTCATGTAACAAACGGCAGATATGAGAGAAATGATGGTGCCGGTGTAGGGTTTGTTGGTCTGGCGGGAACGTCATTTGAAGGGCAAGGTACATATTGACACAGACCTGGGCCCATCCCACTCGGTAATCACGAGCCCACGGTCACTATGAGGGTGGGAAATAAAGATGAAATTTTTATGGTTGACACCGGTGCCGAATATTCTGCCGTAACACAACAAATTGCACCCCCAATGGGAAATGAAGTTGATATTGTGGGAGCAATGGAGGTGTCCGCTAAGTACCCCTTCCTTGCTTCACGAAAATGTAGTGTGGGTGGGCATAATGTTGAACATGAATTTTTGTATATGCCCGAATGTCCCATCCAGCTCCTGGGGCGGGATCTCCTTTGCAAATTGCAAGCCGAAATTACGTTTCTCCCCGGGGGTCACGCTAGATTAGACCTGCCTGAGAGTGGCAGCTCTACACGGCAGTACAGCCCAGCCATCCAGCATACCCAACCTGTCAAAATTGCAGTAATTATGCCAAGAGAAGAAGAATGGCGCTCGGCACCAACCCCGCCAGCCGACCCAGACCCGTACACACTACTTCTGGGCATCCCCGGAGTGTGGGCGGAGGAAAACCCGCCCAGACTAGCTGTAAATATCCCTCCAGTGTATGTCGATAAAACCTGGTGCAACACCTGTGGCTTTACGACAATATCATATCCCACAAAAAGCCAAGAAAAATATCCAGACACATTTGCAGAGACTTAAAGACCACGGCATATTGAAATTTTGCGTGTCACCGTGGAACACACCCCTGTTGCCAGTACTGAAAGAGGGCACACAAGAGTACCGCCCAGTCCAAGATTTACGAGCCGTCAACGAAGCCACAGTAACTCTACGCCCTGTGGTTCCCAACCCATACAATTTACTGGCATTAATTCCCGGAAATACAAAATACTACACGGTGCTTGATTTAAAAGACGCTTTTTTTGCATCCGCCTGGCTCCGGCAAGCCAGCCCCTTTTTGCATTTCAGTGGAAGGAATCTACCACGGGGGCGCGCCATCAAATGACCTGGACACGCCTCCCTCAAGGTTTCAAGAACTCGCCCACGATTTTTGGGTGCGTGCTCAGCCAGGACCTCCTGTCCTTCAACGCTCAGCCAGACAAAGTTGTTTTACTACAGTATGTAGATGATTTATTACTTGCTTCTCCCACAGAAAAAGACTGTTTCTCTGCCACAAAAGCCCTGCTACATCTGCTGTGCCATGCAGGTTACAGAGTGTCCAAAAAGAAAGCACAAATATGTAAACAGACTGTGAAATATTTAGGTTTTCAATTAACAGGTACCAAGCGTGCACTGGGGGCAGAGAGAAAAGAAGCAGTATGCCGAATACCCCAACCAAAGACAAGGAGACAAGTCCGTGAATTCCTGGGAGCTGCAGGCTTCTGCCGCCTGTGGATCCCCAACTTCGCAGATATTGCTAAGACCCTCCATCAAGCCACCAAAGGAGGAGAGCATGACCCCTTCCTCTGGGAAGAAGAGCAAACAGCAGCTTCCCTGAAATTAAAGACTCTGTTAATGGAGGCTCCTGCGCTGGAACTGCCAGATCACAGCAAGCCTTTCCAGCTGTACGTGCATGAACACAATCAAACAGCTACAGGAGTGCTGATTCAGAATTTTGGCTCCTGGCCAAGGCCTGTGGCCTATCTCTCCAAGCAACTTGATCCTGTGGCCTGCGGCCTACCCCCATGTCTGAAAGCTGTGGCAGCCACAGCAATGCTGATAGCAGAAGCAGACAAGCTGACCCTTGGACACGTTCTTCATGTCAAGGTGCCCCATGCTGTCAAAGCCCTGCTTGATGTAAAAGGAAGTTACTGGTTCAGCAACAGCCGGATGACGAAGTACCAAGCTATGATGTGTGAGAATCCACGGGTTCATTTGGACCTCATCGCTACCTTGAACCCTGCTACTTTACTGCCTGACTGTGAAGAGGATCCAGATCATGATGAATGCCTCCAAGTCATGGAAGAAGTGTTCAGTAGCAGGCCAGATTTGAAAGACGTACCCCTAGACAAATACGATCTACAGCTATTCACTGATGGTAGCAGTTACATGGATGATGGGAAGAAAGTCTCCGGCTATGCAGTCGTCTCAGCAGAAGAGATTGTTGAAGCAAATACTTTACCAGGCCATACATCTGCACAACTGGCTGAAATAACAGCCCTAACCAGGGCTCTACAACTTTCCGAAGGCAAAAGAGTAAATATCTACACTGACTCCAAATATGCCTTTATGACTGTCCATGCACATGGTGCACTCTACAAAGAAAGACGCCTACTTACTTCCTCAGGACAGCAAATCAAGTATGCAGCTGAAATAACAGCCCTCCTAGAAGCTGTATGGAAACCAAGTGCTGTCAGTATTATGCACTGTCGTGGCCACCAGAAAGGCCATGATGAAATCCTGAAAGGCAACAGGCGCGATGACCAGGCCGCAAAAGCGTCTGCAAAACCATTGCTAACAACTCATCAAGCCAAAGTCCTGCTCTGCAAGCGTGAGGCCCAACCTCCCATGCCAAACTACGAATTTTATATGAATTGGAGAAAATATATGGTGAAGATACAGAAGTAATCGAAGTTGAACGAGCAGAAAATTTTGCCTCACGTTTCGAAAACCTAACAACCAACCCTCATAATAATCTGAGAATTACACGAATACTGCTAAGTTTGGGAGAATTGGGAGCAGAATACCAAGCCCCATTGGTGAGGTTCTTCCTCAAGGAGATCCTTATCAAAAACAAACTGCCAAGAATGAAGAAAAGTGTGATGAACTTTTTTATACCAGCAGTGAGAGATTCACAGCAAAGACAAGATCTGCTGTTCTTTGCTTGGCGATACTATTTCCCAAAAGAAGAATTCATCTGGGGAAACCATGGAGAATTGGCACGATACAAAGCAAAACCAGTGGTGGCTGCACTCCTACCGGCGCCACTGAGCGAATGGACGCCTGTTTATTCAGAGAAAGAGAAGAAATGGTTATCAGAAGAACAAGGCGGATATGGAGAAGACGGATGGTTCCAGTTGAAGAATGTCCAAATAGTTCTACCAGCAACATTGGCGCCTGAGATTGTAAGAATGCTCCAACGCAAGAACCCATAGAGGAAGAGAAATGATGGAACAACAATTGGAGCCACATTTCTACGTGCCAGGACTGTCAGTAATCTGCCAAGCAATAGTCCAGCAGTGCGTGACATGTGCCAAAAATAATCCTAGAACAGGCCATCTCAACCTCCAGGGAAGCAGCCGATCGGGCTATCCCCAATGGCATTGTTACAGATAGATTTCACAGTGTTGCCACCCTGCAAAGGATACAAATATCTACTGGTAATGGTGTGTACCCTGACAGGATGGGTAGAAGCTTTCACAACAAGAACGGCGAAAACAGTGGAAGTGGTGAAAAGTCTGATGAAGGAAATAATACCAAGCTATGGACTTCCTCTCGAAATAGGGTCGGACAATGGCCCCGCATTTATACAGAACTGTTTACAGCAACTTGCCCGACTATTGGGCATCACCTGGAAATTACATACGGCTTACAGGCCCCAAAGCTCGGGAAAGGTCGAGAGAATGAACTGTACCCTAAAGACTTTGATGTCCAAACTGTGCCAAGAGACGTCACTAGGCTGGTTGGATGTGCTGCCGATAGTCCTATTGCACATTAGGTGCAGGCCAACCCCCAATTGAAGCTAAGTGCGTATGAGTTTATGTTCGGACGGCCTACCCCCCTGATTAATGGACTAAGGGGGGACCTTCGGGCATTGGGGGAAACTAAACTAAATGATCAGGTTGTGCTGTTGGGTAAAGCAATGCAGAAATTAAATACTTGGGTGGTAGATAATATACCTCACTTTTTATACCCCCTGTGGCAGATTAGACCTGTATTTCTATCTATATAAGGGTCTGCCTGTATATATGTGTCTATCTGCCGGTTTATACATATCTCCTCTCCTCCATATAGAGTTATATTCATATTTGTGTCTGGCCATTTGGTAAGTGTATCCCTGTGTCCACAGCTGAAATGTAATCAAAATGTTTAGCTTTCTCCCTTGGGGGGAGGATATAACATGTAGCTGTAAAAAGGGAATTTCTTTGTACACTAACCTAGAAAATCACACCTTAGCAGCCAGATCGGCCCCAAGAGAGCTGGACCCAATCTTCAAAGACAGGAAGCACATCCTTGATGTTTAAGGGGGTCTGGAGGGAAGAGGGACGCCTTTAGGCAATTAAAGATTAACGACGAAGTGCACTGAGCATGCTCCAGAGAGGGGCACTCTGGGTATTGTAGGCAAAGGCTCTGCCAGCTAGGAGGCTGGACGTAGAAAAAAGCCAGCCCTATATATATTCTGAATCAAGCATGGCTCAGAGCTGATCACTTGGGGTTCCTTCTAAAGAGGACTGATCTGTCCATGCTCTATCTCCAGATCCCAGGAGGCACCGATGCCAGCTACTGATTAGTCTGTCATAAGTAAGGCTCTGTGATTAACCCTTTGTCTTTTGTTTGCTGTGTATTGTATAAGTAATTGATTTATTCTAGTTATAAGTTTTTATGTAACCAAGCACTGTGATTTTTCTATCATAAATAAACCAAAAATGTATTTAAGTTTTGACTCTGGCTGATGAAATCCACGCTAACTAAGAGATTGGGAGAATTGCTATTTGCCTTAAGCTCGGTTATATATAAGAAATTGCGCGTTGGGGTCGTCAGGAAATGGCAGGGAATTGTGGGATCCGTAGTCACTGTCCAAGTCCAGGATAGTGTGGCTGCTAAGCCCTGCGTCTCCTGTTGCGACGCGCGTAGTGTCCATGAGGACTGGTGGCAGCGTTACTAATAGAATAAAAAAGTGAGCTCCAGGATTGTGAGAGACGTAGTTATTATGCGCTTCAGGAGAAGATTTGTACTGCGTTGCAATCCTGGGATCAGTATATCACGCTCTACGTGTCTGTTGTGAGAGAAAGTGCGGCCGGGACGGGTAGAGAAGTCTGCGTGATTATCTGGGTCTAGGATAGACAGATAGTGAGCGGCTTAACCCGGCGTCTTTGCGCAGCAGCACGCATAGTGGGTCGTGACACCCCCCACTGCATAAGTATTGTCCAGGTGATTCAGTATGGGTGAAGGAGTGGAAAAATGATCCACTAGGCCCAAAATGGAGAGGTCCTTACTTTGTCCTGTTATCAACCCCTACAGCAGTAAAGGTTGCCGAGGTGGTCCCGTGGATACATCACTACAGACTGAAGGTAGCTGCAGCCAATCCTGAACCAGTATGGAAGGTCGTCACCAACGAGACCAATCCACTGAGGCTAAAGCTAACAAAGACCACAGTCATGAGCCCCTGAGAGATTCGACGGAAAGCATCCAAGAAACTCAACCCGTGGGTGTTTTGATGGATACAATGAGGTCTGATTATCCCCTGATGGGAGATGCTGAAAGGGTTATTTTTAGGGGCCCGGCCCCGACCCGTGATCAACCAGAAATGTCTTTTGTTTTTGAAATTCCGGCGGGGAGGGATTGGGTTTATGTGACTGTGAAGAGAATTGCCAAGGGTTTTTGACAGTTGGGGCAATTCTGGTACTGATTTTGTTTCTTGCTCATTTGATCCATGGACTATCACATGGAGCATGCCCCAGGTGCCCAAGCACCACCAAGAAAGTGGAAATTTCCCAGATCTGGAATGGTACGCACCCGGTGATGGAGAACCGTACCATGTGGAGACAATAACGAGAGGCGCTATCTGGAACCTGCCCAAGAGGACACTTACTTGTGCAATTTAAATATGACTATGCTAAAAAGTCTGGGCAAACCGCATGCTGGGTGTGTAGTAGACTGCACCCAGAGACAATTCATATACCATTCGCCTCTGTCCCAATGAATTTGAGTATGTTTGCATCAGAGAATGTCACAATACAAGCAGTCGATGTATCGAGGGAGAAACCAGAATCATTCAGTCCCGGGCACCCCATAATAGGACCAGTGTACCAACCAGAATGGTGTTTTCAATTAGGACCAGATAAGGAGACAAATAACGAGGGTGGGTTATGTAACTCAAGTCAGTTCAACTGGACATCATACATTTACATATTCAGAACAGGACTGAAGGCACATTATATATATATACGGTGCAGGCAACTCACTAGAGAGCAAGAGGAGGTGATTGCGAATGCGACCAATGGAAGCGGTAGCGATAACAAAGGGAACACTATATTCATCACCATTTATAGTGAAAGGAGGGTACCAGGTGTGCTGTGAAAGGGTGTGTTACACATGGGTACCTCCTACAGTAACGGGAATGTGTTATCTGGCTAAATTGATCCCAATCCAGAAGGTGAGGGGAGAAGACACTAATTCAGACACAACACTTCACCCTAGGTACCCACTGGTGTTTGAAAGACAGAAGAGAGAGCTATTCAAGAAAGCGGATCGAATATGGGCATGGCTTCCAGCATGGACTGGATGGGGAAGAGAGTTGATGGCAAGAATGAACAGTTATGCCAGTTTGATGGATGAGATTTTGAATAAGACTAGTTGGGATATTCAGTTGCTGAATTTGGAAGTACGGGAGATACGAAAGGTACAAATGATACATAACATGGCACTGCAACAGATCAGTGCGGCTCTGAATGGATTGTGTGAGATGACGATGCATTATGAATGTTGCACTTTCATCAAGAACACTACACATGACGTCCCTGACTATTACCAGGTAATCCAAGATCACCAGGAGAAGGTAGCACAGTTGCAGAACACAGCAAGGAGGATCGCTGCTGAAGGCTGGAATCCACTCCGTGGGTTCGGAGCAATCGGAGATTAGTTTGGATCCATTCTGAGATTTATTTCACAGATTGGATCCATGATTCTGATGGTGGTGGTGATCTTGGTCGTAGGGACACTAGTGTACCGCATAGGGCTATGTCTATGGCCACTATGCAAGAGAGCACTGACACCCACACAGACACAAAAGATACCACTGATAATCCCACAAGATATGTTCCCAGCAAAAATAGGTCCCCCAAAGTATGAGGAATTTAAGAATAATAGTAGTGAGGTGTAATGGCTACAAGTCTCAGGAGAAGAACCTGAGGCTTGAGCCAAGGGGGGAATGAAGTGGAATCAGGCTGGAAGCTGGCCGCCATTATAAGCCAGGTGGCCATCTTGTTCAGAATAATGGTTCACTTGAACATAACTAGGTAGGTTTTAGCTGAAACTAGAATGAAGCATACATAGAAATTTAGGAATGTGTTAGATTAGCAGAAAAGCAATTAAAACTCTGAGAAAGATCTTTGCTGTTCCTGGCACGAAGGGACAGAATGAGGAACCAAGGTCATAGAGGCCCACTGAGAGTTAAAGGGAAGCATAGAAGATAGACCAGGTGTTAGCCGCAACAAATAAGTACAGGCATTAGGGAGGCGAGCATAGCCCGGACTGAATGTAAGAACTAATCATGATCTGTCGAAACTAACATGAAGTTTGCCAATTTACAGCCAATTTAATGGAATATCTTTGTATTAGACTAAGGGAGGTATTAACCCACGTGGGGTGGGATAGTGTCACAGGGAAGTGGGCTAATTGGGATGTACCTAATTATGTATTCGGGGTATAAGACCCCTTGTCGGGGGGAACTCGGGACTCAGTCTTTGCGATTCAATCCTGTCTGAGCATCTTCTGTGACGTCACAATAAAGTTTGCCTTTCCTGAAGAGACTCGTGTCCAGACAATCCTTGCTCGTGTCCGGTCCGGCCACGTCCCGAGTGAACCAAGTGGATTCCGGTTACATTTCCTGCTCGGGTTTCTCCGGCGTGTTAGGCAGGGTTACTCCAGATGTTTTTGCGGGTTTCGGTGTGCATTCGCCGGATTTTGCGGTGAGTGTTTGGCAGGTTTTCGGCGGCTTTTCCCTGCACTACAACGGCCCTGTGGTGCTTGCTGAATACACCACAGGGTCGCCGAAATGGGATCGCCAAATCACACCGAATTGAAGAGAACGAAAAGTCACCGAACGTGCGGTGACTTTGATTCTCTTTGAATAACCCCGTTAGTTACTCCCAAACGCTTCTTCAGACAACCACCAATCAGGGAGAAAGAGGAATCCTAGGATTGTAAGTCACTGAACGTGCAGTGACTTTTTGATTCTCTTTGAATAACCCTGAGTATATCAATGTCGCCACACACTACACATCATCATGACATCCGAAGGGAGAATAAGAGGAGATGACTCAGAACAGTACGAGTAAAACAGACCACGGAGCAGCAAGAGAGCTGACTAGAAGAAGTAAGGGAAAGAGCCAAAAAATCATGAGCAGTAGAGACCAAAGAGCAGAAAGAAAACCAAAGAAAAACAGGGAAAGAGCCAAAGAAATAAGGGCAGCAGAGACCACAGAGCAACATGAGACCCGACTTCAAAAACAAAGGGAAAGAGCCAAAAAATTAAGGGCAGCAGAGACCACAGAGCAACATGAGACCCGACTTCAAAAACAAAGGGAAAGAGCCAAAAAATTAAGGGCAGCAGAGAACACAGAGCAACATGAGACTCGACTTCGAAAACAATATCCTTTATATTGAGGGGGAGGGGCCAAAACCTTGCAAATTGTTGCTAGCAGGTTTTAACTATGATAGTCAGATGGAGTTTGATCAACATCCGTATGTAATAATTGGAGAAATGGACAAAATATGTAATTAATGTCAATCCAAAAAAATTAAAAATGAATGTCCAGGAATATGCTGTAGGAGTCAAAAAAAATTACAAATTACAAAATAAACAAATTATAATAAATTTTTTACGTTTTTGTTATGTAGCCTTTCCAAAAAATGTAAAACTACTTTAAAGTATTTCTTTAAAAAAACACAATAAAGAACCCTAATGAAAAAATAAAAACCTTGGCAACGCCAGGGGTATTAGTTTTTTATATTATAACTAGCTTTTGCCCGTGGCTTCGCTCGTGTGGATTTTAGGATTTGTTAAAACTGATTTTTTAAAAGAAGCTTGAAGTTTTTTTGGTAGAACCCCCCTTTCCCCCCACTTGGGATTTTTGGAAAATTGTAAAACACGTGTTTTTTTATTTTTCAAGAAGAATGTAAGTGCCAAATGTCACACCCATAACATCTTTGTTTTTTGAAATATAGGTATACTGATAAAAGTATTCACATCCCTTTCCCCCACCCCCCTTAAGTGGATTTTCGGAAAATGGTAAAACATGTTTTTTATTGCACGAAGATTGTAAATATCGAATTTCACATCTGTAACATCATTGGTTTTTGAAATATAGCTATAGTGATAAAGGTAATCATCCCCCTTTTTGCCCCCCCACTGGATTTTTGGAAAATGGTAAAATATGTGTTGTTTTATTTTCAAGATGAATCTAAATACCAATTTTCACATCTGTAACATCTTCTGTTTTTGACACGTAGGTATCCTGTTTAAAAGTATTCACCCCCTTTTTTTTTACCCCCACTTGGATTTTTGGAAAATGGTAAAACACGTGTTTCTTTATTTTCAAAAGATTGTAATTATCAAACTTCACACCTGTAACATCTTGGTTTTTGAAATATAGATATACTGATAAAAGTATTCAGACCCCTTTCCCTCGACCCCCCCCTTTTTTGGATTTGTGGAAAATGGCAAAACACATGTTTGGATTTTTTCACGAACATTGTAAATACCAAATTTCACACCTGTAACATCTTTGGTTTTTGAAATATAGGTATACTGATAAAAGTATTCAACCCCCTTTTTGCCCCCTTCCCACTGAATTTTTGGAAAATGGTAAAATAGGTGTTTTTTTGTTTCTCAAGACGAATCTAAATACCAATTTTTACGTATGTAACATCTTCTGTTTTTGAGATATAGGTATCCTGATTAAAAGTATTCAGCCCCCCTTTTTCTTTTTTTCACCCCCCCACTTGGGATTTTTGGAAAATGGTAAAACACCTGGTTTTATTTTTCAAGAAGATTGTAAATACAAAATTTCACATCTGTAACAACTTTGATTTTTGAAATATAGGTATAATGATAAAAAAAATATTCAGACCCCTTTCCCCCGACCCCCCCAATTGGATTTGTGGAAAATGGCAAAAAAAGTTTGTTTTTTTTCACGAAGATTGTAAATACCAAATTTCACACCGGTTTTTGAAATATAGGTATACTGATAAAAGTATTCAACCCCCCCTTTTTGCCCCCCGAGGAATTTTCAGAACATGGTAAAATACGTGTTGTTTTTTTTTTCAAGACTAATTTTCAGGACTGTTACATCGTCTGTTTTGGAGATACGGGTATCCCGTTTAAAATATTCAACCCCCTTTTTTCGCGACCCCACTTGGATTTTTGAAAAACGGTAAAATATATATATTTTTTTTCAAGACGAATCTAAATACCGATTTTCACATCTGTGGCATCTTCTGTTTTTGAGCTATAGGTATCCTGTGTAAAATATTCAACCCACTTTTTCACCCCTATGGGTGGATTTTCCAAAAATCCTTCCATAGTGGGCGCCGACATCATAAAAACAATGCACCTTCAGAATTTCACATTCCTAGGTTAAACGATTTCAGCTGGGCGTTGATGAGTCAGTCAGTCAGTCAGGACTTTCGCGTTTATGTATATAGATAGATGTATTTAACCCCCCATTTTGGCCCCCCATGGAATTTTCAGAAAATGGTAAAATACGTGTTTTTTTATTTTTCAAGATGAATCTAAATACCGATTTTCACGTCTTTAGCATCTTCTGATTTTGAGCTATAGGTATTGTGTTTAAAATATTCAACCCCCTTTTTCACCCCCTTAGGGTCGAAGTTTCCAAAAATCCTTGCTTAGTGGGTGTCCACATCATAAAAACAGCGCACCTTCAAAATTTCACGTTCCTAGGTTAAATGGTTTCAGCTGAGCATTGAGGATTCAGTCAGTCAGGACTTTCGCGTTTATGATAAAAGTATTCAACCCCCTTTTTTCGCCCCCCCAAGGAATTTTCAGAAAATGGTAAAATACATGTTTTTTTATTTGTCAAGTTGAATCTAAATACCGATTTTCACGTCTGTACCATCTTCTGTTTTTAAGATATAGGTATCCTGTTTAAAATATTTAAAATATTCAACCCCCTTTTTTCACCCCCCCAGTCGAATTTTTGAAAAACGGTAAAATACGTGTTTTTTTATTTTTCAAGATGAATCTAAATACTGATTTTTCATATCTGTAGCATCTTCTGTTTTTGAGCTATAGGTATCCTGTTTAAAATATTCAACCCCCTTTTTCACCCCCTTAGGGGCGGAGTTTCCAAAAATCCTTCCTTAGTGGGTGCCTACATCATATAAACAGTGCACCTTTCTAAATTTCACGTTCCTAGGTTAAACAGTTTCAGATGGGCGTTGATCAGTCAGTCAGGACTTTCGCATTTATATATATAGATTATAATACCCATAATACCTTTTGCCCTTTGTCTGGTTCTTTGTTGCTTGTTCTCTGCAAGATTAAAACTTGTTGCAGAAACAAAAAAAACCTTAAATGTCTCATCTAATCCCCATCAGGGATACACAACAATGTTTGCTCCACACATCTTCATGCATGTAGCCCAGGGATCCTAAACTCTGGCCTCTCAGATGTTGATAGCCTACAATTCCCAGAATTCTTTGAATGCAATAGATGGCCAGAGAATCATGGGCGTTGTAGTTCAGAAAGAACAGGGGTGGGGGAGAGTTTGAGCGGCAAAGACTAAATCAGAGATTTCAAT
Organism: Leptobrachium leishanense; assembly: GCA_009667805.1. Classification (NCBI taxonomy): domain Eukaryota; kingdom Metazoa; phylum Chordata; class Amphibia; order Anura; family Megophryidae; genus Leptobrachium; species Leptobrachium leishanense. The sequence goes on along the minus strand of CM019063.1, from coordinate 515,973,008 downwards.
CAACTAATGTCAACAAATATCAAATAATCCACATCTCGAGACATTTGGCGTGTCTAGTAAGTATTGGTTATAAGGACGGATATCGCACAGAAAGTGTCCAAATGAACTTGTGAATAAGTTATTTCTCCTTCTCGGAATGTCTTGCAGGGTTATTCAAACAGCACTGAAAGGTGCTCTTTCGTTCCCTGCACTTCGGGGAATCAAATTCTCTGACCCTGCGGTGAATTCAGCATTTACTGCAGGGTCCCGAAAGTGCAGGAAAAACTCGCTGACTGCAATCAAAAAACCGCCGCATCGAACGGAAAAAACTCTGAAAAAACATCCGACTCGATCTGATAACCCACCAAAAAAACGTAGACCCGACGATCCGCCGCAAAAATGCCGAGCGCATCCGAAAAAGCCGACGACCTGCCGAACAAAGCGCCGCCAGCTGCCGGAAAAAGCTGACAAGCGTACGTACGGGTAAAAAAAAAAACAGGAACAGCGCAACTTTTAAGAGCTGTTTGCAAAAAAACTACTGCATGAAAATGCCTGGAAATTACATAAAAGGTCCTACGAATAATACTAAAAAGGATTGTGACAGAACTTTTTTTTTTGCCATAGCATGCTGATGTGACATGACATATACACACAGTAGGCTTGTGCACCGATTTTTTTTTCGGTTCGATTCGATTTGTTCGGATGTTTAAAATTTTCGATTCGGCTTGTTTCGACCGATTTCTGTTTCGATTCGGTTCGGTTCGGCTCGTTTTTCGTGTACATTTTTTTTTCGGAATATCGACCATTTTTCGTGTTTTCGGGTCACTTTGCTTGTTTTCTGTATCGACTTTTCGGAAATTTTCGTTTTTTCGGAACGTCTGTTCTCCTCGTTTCAAAGTGTCTACGATAATTCTGGCGATTCTATCATGTTTTTTTTTATTAAATAAAGATCCTTTTTTTCTTATGAATAATTGAATATACATTTCACAACTTTATTTAATCATATTAAAATGGTATGAAAGCCAAGGAACAAAAAAAATGAACAAAACGATTTAAAAAACGCTAAACTGACCCGAATGCCACAAGAAACAAGTGATACGCATTTACAAATACAAAATTTACAGAATCAGCGATATAACCGATAATAGTTAAATATACGATGTCCAGAATTACCGAAATGGAACCGAAATCACGAATGGAACCGAAATCATGAATAGAGCAAAAATAAATTTTGATTTGACACATTTCAAGTCCATTTCGAAAAATCCGAAATTTTTTCGTTTCGGCTCGGAAAACTTTTCGGATCTATCGGTTTTCGGGTCCAACCCGATTCGGAAATTCGGCCGAATCCGAAAACACGAATCGGGAAATTTCGTGAAAATTCCGGAATTCCGAAACCCGAAACGCACAGCCCTAACACACAGTACTGATATATTATGAATCTGCAGAGTCCACTTAAAAAGGGAGATATAACATGTGTGGGTTCTACAATGAAAAATTACTTCAGTAATTTCAGGGAAATTTAGGTGCTCTTTCGTTCAGCGCACTTCTGTGTGATTCAGCGACCTCCGATCAGCTCGCTGAACACTGCCTAAGACGGCCGATCAGTCCACCGAATGCAGACGAAGACTGCTGAACTGACTGCCGAACTGCAGAAACAAAAATGGAACTCTGCTATTCTTTAAATGGCGTTTAAAACAATAAAAATGCATGAAAATGTGTGTGGAAATAATAAAAAACATCCTATAAAAAATAATAAAAATGTCTGTTAATCAAAAATTTCACCTTAAAAATATTGAAAAATAGCAAAAGAAATTCAAAAAAATAATTAAATAAAAACTCTTTTTGCTGAAACTGAAAAGAATAAATGGTTGAGTAAAAAATGAATAAAAACAATAATTCACCGTTTCACCATTTCGGTGCAATTTGGTGGCAAGTTCGGCGCTCTTTGAAAAACCCTTTATATATCTCTGTTTCCGACTATCAGGTTACATGTGCATTTAATAAATATGTAAAATATACTGAGTTTTATGGAAGTTTAATCTTTGCATTTTATTAGTATATTTTGTGGTATAATGCGGGAATTCTCTAGAGCGTACTTAATGTGATTTTTTTTTTAAAATATAATTGTGTAAAATGATCTCAGTTGTTAACTCCGATAAGGTTAGAGCTCGTCTGCGGATCTTTAGCTTCGGCAGATAACACTCTAAAAGACATTGTATCGGGTGCTGGTGGGGAAGATAAATTATGTTGTACAATCATGCAATCCACATTCATAATCTCTTCAATCAAATTATAGTCAGTCAATGCATTTTCAAGTTTGTGCTAAGCCATTCCAATGCCTTACAATATTCCTGCCTCTGAAGGCTCCGCTAGCTAAATGAATTTTCCCTTTGCTGACACAGGGCAAGAATCTTATTTGATGATTCCATTCCTTATCTGCGCTCTTTTCCCTTTGTCTCAGTGTTGGAGAAGATTCATGTTTTAGAGGAGGTTGCGGTTCAGTAACCTCCTAGGAAGGAAAGTGTTAATAGGCAACACTCCTGATCTTATCCCAAGCCTATATATGTCTTTTTTTTTGTCAACCTCATAAGTGTTTGGAGTCTGGCTAGCCATCATTTATCACTCTCAATTTCCGTAATGTCTGCAGTCCCTCAAGGGACATATTTTATTGCCCTTCATTTAAGCGTAAGATCTATTTATTTATATATTATACAAACATCATTTCAGTTAAAGTGAGAATTTTTTTTTTAAACCATCACATTGCTTTGAAGATATTCATCAATTTACTGGTGGACACCATTAATGTATGAGAACAGGTACATTGAAAAAAAACATCCTTTACACACAGTGACTCTGAAAGCTAACACTTTTCTCAGGTTTCCCAGAATGCTGTGTCAAATATGCAAATTAATAAGTCAGCATTCACTTTTTTTCACTTTCCTAACACGCATTTTCACACAGGGCCATTCAGAAAGAGGTGAAAACCTTGAGAATGACTGGAGAATTGAAAATTCTAGGTCAAAATAGTCAAACCAGAAAATTTCTCCCATTTATCTCACTTTCCAAATTGGCTATTTCGTCTAGATTGTTCATTCTCCTGGCAATTCTCAAAGGTTTTCACCTCTCTCTAAATAGCCCTGCTAGATTCCCTTACAATGTCATGCTGGGATAGCTTATAAAACCACTCGAAAAGTTAGCCGGAAATCTGAAAGTAAAGGGAAAACTCTAAGGCTAGGGTCAGACGAACGCATTTTTATGTTGTCTGTGAAAAAGTGCGTTCGAACGAATGGACGTATTTTTTCACAGAATACGCGATAGCGGTCATACCATGCGCATTTTCGTCCGTGATTTTGTACGGATCATCAATAAAACTCTTTTTGTCTCTGGACGTTATGTTGGCCGGACATTAGCAGCGTCTGACGTCTCCTAATCACGCACACACGCCTCTAGCGGACACAGCGCACTCTGTACGTCAGTACCTGCGGTTTCACGTTCTCGAAAAAATGCGTTCATTTTCCACTTGCGTTGCGCAGCCGGACTTTTGTGCGACCGTACTTCGTATATTGGCCGTCATTGCCCGGCATCTGCTGCTAGTGCGGCCGTGATTAAGTGCGGCTGCACGCGCGTTCGCACTGCCTCAGTCTGACCCTAGCCTAAAGCTTTTTGGGAAAATAGTTGATGTGTTTATTGGAGATCTTAGAATTATGGGTTAAGCGGAAACTGTTTGGGAGGTAGATCGAAGTGAGTGCAATGTAAGAAGGAATTATAGGGCGCGTTATTGGCCAATAATACATATTTAGGGTGGTTGTGCAAGCCATTTGTAGAATGGAATGTGGTGTGGGACAGAGTTCCATAAGTAGGGTGTGGGATGAACGAGGTAGGGTTTGATCATGAAATTATTTTTCAAGTGTTAAAAGTACTATACAGTTAATATAGATTTTGTGCTAAAGGTTGAGAACCCCCTAATCTGAAAATTTTGGGACTACAAGCATAGCAGATTTGGGGATTTTCCAGATTTTCTGGATTTTGGAACCCACGGGATTCTAAGGCTAGCGTCTGGCGAGCACAGTCATCATGTCCATGTCACCGCACAGTTTAGGCCAGCGTCAGGTGAACGCAGTGATCACGTCCGTGTCGACGCACAGTTTAACATCCGTCGTAGCATAGAATCATGAGCAATAGAGACCCACACACGAAGTACATGCGCATCGAACTGCACACGCACAACACACGTGGCAAATGGACGCGAGTTAGGCAAGAGCGTAAAACCGCTAGACGGATGCGCAGAGTGTGCCACGTCCGTGTAGTGTTCTGTGTGTGGGATGAGGAGACGTCAGACGCAGCGCATTTGCGACGTCCAGCACCTTGAAGCACACAATGGCTTTTCATATCCTTTTCAAATATGTATCATTTTTCATATTAATTTTGTTTCCCGTAATTCCCTTTTTTTTTCTACGTCCGCCAAAATAACACGGACTGTGTGGTGTCTACAGTATCTTCCGTCAGTACGTCCATCCGTTGTGCACGCACGCAGAGTGCGCTCTGACTGAGTTCGTCTTAACGTCCGTCGTAGCATTGATTTGTGACCAATAGAGACCAACACACGAAGTACGTGCGCACCGAAGTTCACATGCACCACGCAAGTGGCAACGGATGCCATTTAGGCTTCAGCATAAAAGCGTTACGACAGACGCCCAGAGTGCGCTGCGTCCGCGTGGCGGCCTGTGTGCGTGATGACGCAACGTCATACGCAGCGCATTTGCGAAGTCCATAACGTTGACGCTCAGATGTTTTATGGTCTGACTGACTGTACCTGTCTTTTAATTTTTATTAATTTTGTTTCCCATATTTCCTTTTTTTCTACATCAGTCAAAAAAAAACACCGTGTGGTGTCTACAGAATCTTCCGTCAGAACGTCTGTCTGTTATGCACGCACGCAGAGTGCGCTCAGACTGCGTTCATCTGACATTAGCCTTAGCACGCATCCAAATTGGATAGCATCCAAGTCAGCCATTGCCGAACTGGAGAGGCTTTTTTAAAGAAACAAATTCTTTACTCTGCTCAGTCTGTGTTCATGTGACATTAGCCTAAATAGCCAAAGAGGAGGGGAGGCGGGGCGTGCATGGAGAGTTTTGAGGCATGCAGGTGCAGCACCAGTGGGAGACAAGCTGCGCAGTGCTAGTGGTGGACATGCTGTGCAGTGCCAGTGGTGGACATGCTGTGCAGTGCCAGTGGTGGACATGCTGTGCAGGGCCAGTGGTGGACATGCTGTGCAGTGCCAGTGGTGGACATGCTGTGCAGTGCCAGTGGTGGACATGCTGTGCAGTGCCAGTGGTGGACATGCTGTGCAGTGCCAGTGGTGGACATGCTGTGCAGTGCCAGTGGTGGACATGCTGTGCAGTGCCAGTGGTGGACATGCTGTGCAGTGCCAGTGGTGGACATGCTGTGCAGTGCCAGTGGTGGACATGCTGTGCAGTGCCAATAAGGGACATGCTGAGCAACGCCAACATGTTTCTTGCTGGGTCTACACAGCGTGTCTCAGGATCTCCCTTGCTGGTGCAAGGAAAACGCTGAGTGCTGGAGGAATCCCGAACAGGAGAAGAATGTGGCAAGAGAAGAAGTTTAACTGTTTCCTAAACACTCAGAAACTTCTGGATTATAGAATTTAGAATTTGTGGTGCCAATATAGTATTTACAAGGTAGCAAGGAGAGGAATTGTCAAAAAGCATATGTGCAAAAGTTTAAATGGATACCACAAGGCAGTCCTGTCAAACTCCGACCCCACAGGCGATTCTGAACTAAAACTCCCATGATTCTCTGGCCATCTGTTGCATTGGAAAAATTCTGGTAATTATAGGCCTCAACATCCAGAGGGCCTTGAGTTTGACAGCCCTGCTATACGGCATGAGCAGGGGTCTAAGAATCAGAGGGATTGAATATTAATTCCTCCCAACCCGGTAGGCTCTCCCCCATTGTCGCTTTGTAATGTACAGTTAAATAGTCAACATCTCTCCAGTGTCAGACCCTCTCTCAGTGCCGTTTCACTCAGATAGCCATCGAAGCGTGTCAGAAAGGCATTGGCAGGTCAGGAATGCACAGAGCTGTGCATTCCTGACCACATACAAGGGAAGCTGTCCGTGTAGACAGGGACACTTGCCGGAGGCAAAAAATGATGTCATTTAGGCTAGGGTCAGACGAACGCATTTTTATGTTGTCTGTGAAAAAGTGCGTTCGAACGAATGGACGCATTTTTTCACAGAATACGTGATAGTGGTCATACTATGCGCATTTTCGTCCGTGATTTTGTACGGATCATCAATAAAACACTTTTTGTGTCTGGACGTTATGTTGGCCGGACATTAGCAGCGTCTGACGTCTCCTAATCACGCACACACGCCGCTAGCGACACAGCGCACTCTGTACGTCAGTACCTGCGGTTTCACGTTCTCGAAAAAATGCGTTCATTTTCCACTTGCGTTGCGCAGCCGGACTTTTGTGCGACCGTACTTCGTATATTGGCCGTCATTGCCCGGCATTTGCTGCTAGCACGGCCGTGATTATGTGCGGCTGCACGCGCGTTCGCACTGCCTCAGTCTGACCCTAGCCTTAGCTAGCCATGACCATATAAAACTGATTTAACCCCCACAGTGTCTTTACATTTTCAGTTCAACTGTAAGAGCAAGGAAAACCGAAACTTAAAAACTGCCCCCCTCCTCTGGGAGCTTTCTGTGAAATCATTCATTACACGACAGAGGGAAACCCCCAATAATTAACGGGTAGATGAATCAGAAGATAGATAAGTAAAAAAGAGATGTACACATAGATAGGGATGGGTTGCTTCTATTAGATACTTATTTTTCCTGAAGTTACACAAAGAAAATTAGGATCTGGTGATGCTGATGGAATTTTTTTTTTTTTGTATGTAGTTGTTTAATAATGCGTAATTATTATACTGTTTAGGTTTCGGCTGAGGACACTTATCGCATGAACCGTTCCAGGACCCGAATTTATCGGACAGAGGAAGAGATGCTGGAACACTCGGAGCATTTGTTTGATTCAACTCTAGAAACTAATGTTGCTGAACAGTTGAAGCCGGGGAGAATAAATAAAAGTCTCTCCTGTTCCCATATGAGTGAGTTGCGCCGGTGCATTGAAGCAGTTTTCCCCCTAATTTAGCACAGTGATGCATTCTCTGTTCCCTGCGCGATACAGGGTCCATCGACCTAATAAAGGCTTCGGTGTTACAGTTATGATTTATACAAGCACGCGTGAGACCTTTTCATCCATTAAATCCATTGTGTTTGCCAGCCCCTGGTTAATTCTTTTAGCCAAGGTGATTAGTTATGGCACACGGTCTGCATATCTGTGTTACTGAGTGATGAGGAGCAGACTGCGGCAGTCTATTAGCGTGGAAACTAGGGTCACCTTAAAAGAGATAGTACTTAATATTCCATACATCCTAAACCATTGTCATTAATCATAATAAACTGAGTCACCTATATGCACTGGAAGAAGAGAGCGACTTCAGGTCATTACCCACAAGGTAACTTCAAACTCCTGCAATATGCCCAGTAGAGCCTGTCTTAACTCATCAGAAGTCCTATGTGAAAAATAGAGGTGTTGCTCACCTCCAGAAATGTAATTTCACCTCTAGGGCACAATATCTTTTTATTTAGTAATTGTCAAAGCAACTTGCGGCGTGAGCTTTAGAATTACCACTGATGCACCATTAAGGTAGAGCAGTGGTTCCCAACCCTGGAACCCTGGAGGTTAGGTCCTCCTAACGGGCCAGGTTTGCCAGATATCTGACGCACAGCACAGGTGATATGATTTGCTGCTCAGTGATTGCAGGATTCAGTCTTCATTTCCCCAAGGCGATCCTTAAACTCTGGCCTGTTACTGGGTCCTGAGGTCAGGTTTGGGAAGCACTGAGGTAGTGGGAGATTAACCTGCTTGGTATCTATAGGTCTTCAGCAAGAGGCATAAAAGAAACCTTTATCCAGTGATGGTAGCAAGTAATCCAGTGACCACCTCAGATTTGGATCCCCTTGGGTCTATAGAAAAAATAACCTAAAAAAGGCAATAAATAGTAATGGCTGTTTAGGCTCTACATGTCCTGACATTGAGGGTCATGCATGCAGAGCAGGGTGGTAAAGAACCAATGGCCAAAAGGCATCAGTGTCACATCTTCGGCCCCCGCAGCGCCTGGGGGGCCTGGGCGCCCAGTGGCATCGCTGGCTGGCAGGGTGCCAGGGGCTCGAGCTGGCAGATCGGCGTCTCAGGGGGCGGGCTTGGCATGGTGATGAGGAGCCGCTGGCCTTAAATACAGGGTGCAAGATACAGCTCGTCGCCCTGACTTGGAGTCATTCCCGCATCGCCAGCTGATCTCGTTTTTGTGTATTCTGCTAAATTGCCAATTCTGCTCGTACAAGGACCCTGGTTGTGTTTTTTGACCCGGACTGCCTGTTGACTATTCTTACGCTCTTGCCCTTTATTGTTGTACGTTGTGCTGCATGTACTTGTGTATGTACCGATCATACTGCATGGTTTCTGATTACTGAATATATCAGACTCTCATGTCAACTGTCTGGTATTAAGACAATGCACAAGTCATACCTCATGGACAATGATTGTGGGTCTGCCCTGCAGGTTGCTGAATCAATCAACCTCCCCATGTCAACCATCTGGTACTGAGCATATGTACAGATCATATTGCATGGTCTCTGATTGTGGGTCTGCCCTGCAGTTTGCTGAATCTATTAACCCCTCATATCAACTTTTTGGTACTAAGCATATATACACTTCATTCTGTATTATCACGCGCCCTGCAACTTGCTGAATTCATTTTACATGCATTATATGTTGCTGAGCACAAGTATATGGGAGTCCTCTCTGTTGCCGATCCTGCTTGTATGACTACAGTCTCTGACTCGGAACGAACTATTGACTATGCTTTTTCTGAACCAAGTTTTGTTTCTGTTGTACTATACTATCAGGGTTATTCAGAGAGCGTGAAAAGCAGGAGAATGGTTGGAGAATGGCTGGAGAATGAAAAATTCGAGGTCAAAATAGCCAAACCAGAATAATTCTCCCTTTCATCTCACTTTACAAATCGGCTATTTTGACCTAGAATTTTTCATTCTCCAGCCATTCTCAAGTCATTCTCCTGCTTTTCACGCTCTCTGAATAACCCTGTATATCTATCTGTGTATAGTTAACTTGCATACACTCAGCAGACACTTGGTCACGAAATCACTTGCTGCTGAGTGGTATCTAGTATTATACATCACCTCCCTACCTGGAAGTGCTAGGTGTGGCAGTTGTAACTGTTATCAACTTAAGTATCAGAGTAATCTGTCCATAAGGATCCAAACAACGCTGATCTTAGGTGAGCGCCATCGCGAAAGTGACAATCATGCTAGCTCAGTGCTAGTCCAGTGGGTATCTTCAGCCTCACTAAGGTTTGCCCACATGGAGATGGATCCTTAAATGCTCATGTAGAGGTAAAAGAAGAAATGACCCGGTCATGTGCTGCTAATTAGAGACTTTCATTTGGTGCCACCAGAAATGTGAAACAGAACCAGTTTGGTGTGGTGGGACAACTGCCCCATACCATTTGTTGCCATACTAAAGCCAAGTCTGTTGAAAGGAATGTGACCTGAATTGTTTTTATATTGGATATGGAGAATATATTTTTAGGCATCGATTATAATATTTTAGATCATAACAACCAACAGGTGAAGGGTCAGAGAGCATGTATAATGGAAAGACTGAGTTAGGAGGAAGAAACATAGAAAATATCAATATATTATGTTTTTTTGATGTTATTTTCAGAAATACCCTCAGAGGTAATTATGGGATGCTCTTTTTTATACATTTGCATACACAGAGAATTTTGCAGTGTAGAATATTCCATAGGGAATGCGACCCATCAATATACTTATGAAAGAAAAAATTCACCTGGATCTGGTAAATGCTATTAACTTATACAGATACATGATTTGAAAGCTGGAAAATAAAAATGAAATTTTTATATACTGTAAATCTATATCCAAAGACATGAATAACACTAACGTAATTTGGACCAATACAGTGATTTTGATTTGAAAGTGTGGTTTCAGATTGAAACCGCGGTGCCTGAAAGGGTTAATAATTTTTGTTAGGAGGTATTTATGTGATAAATGTGTTAAAATCTGTGGAGTAGCTGTTTCTCTAAGAATTATAATCCTAGGATTCCTCTTCCTCCCTCATTGGTGGCTGTCTGAAGAAGAGTTTGAGATCAGCTAAGGCTAGGGACAGATGAGCGCATTTTCTGCGGCCACCGTCAAAATGTACGTCGATGCGTGCGCACGCATTTTTTCACGGAATACGCTTAAGTGGTCAGACGATGCGCAATTCTGGACGTATTTCATGACGATGGGGTGAAAAGAAGTCTAGGGAAATCCGGCTGTTTGAACGTTATGTTGGCCGCACACTAGCAGCGTCTGACATCTCCTAATCATGCACACACGCTGCTATGCGGACGCAGCGCACTCTGTACGTCAGTACCAGCGGTTAACGTTCTCGAAAAAATGCGTTCATTTTCCACTTGCGTTGCGCGGCCGGACTTTTGTGCGACCGTACTTCGTATATTGGCTGTCATTGCCCGTCATCTGCTGCTAGTGCGGCCGTGATTATGTGCGCCAGAACGCGCGTTCGCACTGCCTCAGTCTGACCCTAGCCTAAGCATGCCAAAATCTTAGGACATTTATACAAACCGCCCCATCTGAGGCCTTTTTAGACATGCTCAGTTTTCTCCCTGAAAGGAATTGTGATGGCACATATTCACTTCAGAAAGAAAAAAAAGTAAAGGTTTTCCTTTCCGATGTTTTTATTTTAGAAATCTTTTACTTTTCATTTTAAAATCTAGCTGCCACCTTGCTGGTACCTCACTTGCATTGGAACATGAAAGAGGGAACAGAGGAGTCAAAGTGAGAGCAGCTCCATGAGATTAAAATGTATAAATTCTTGGACGTCAACAAAAGCTTTGCAAGATGTGAGATCTGAAACACGATTGCAGCAGGACATAGCTGTCATGGTTCCTGATCCTACAATGAGAAAATTCACAGTTCCTAAACTATCAGTCCTTATAATAGCCCGAGAAATATCTGACTGAGATACAGACACAAAGGAATGCAGTCAAAATAACAAGCCATGAACAGCAACAAAGGGGATAGTCGTACTAGCCAAGGTAATGGGCAATAGAGATCAGAATAGATGAGAAAAAATAGTCAAGGGGCACTATTCCATAGTTGGTGCTAATGTAGCATCTCAATATGTAATTGTTAGTGCTAGGAGAAGTGAGTTTAGCGTCTGCCATCGATATTCCAATCCTTCCTGATGCTACAGTTGGGTGAAAATGTTTTGTGCTTTGCAGCTTGCTCAAGCTTACTGTACTTAAATGTTTCCTACAGTAGGTGATGTGTGAGAGGCTGAACCCGATGGACGCAAGTCTTTTTTCAGTCTATGTAACTATGTAACTATACCTAACATGGACAGCACAATATTTTTTTAGCGTTTTGATAAGCGAGATATTACAAAGTGCAGGTGCAAATTACCTGGAAATACACAAGCAAAATTTTTAGTGAGTCCTAAAAGCTGGTGTTAAATAGTGATGGGCTGAACACCCCTGTGTTCAGTTCGCATTCAAACTCGAACATCGGAAAAAGTTTGAACGCAAACACAAACATGATTCAAACGCAATGCAAGTCAATGGGGCTAGGTGGGTGGGGGTCCAGGTACTGCCCTGGGGGACAGGAAACAATGAAAAACTATATTTTTTTTTTAAAAAAAAGGTTTTTAACCATTTCACTGCTGAGTGCTGAACCATTTTACCGCTGTGCCCGGAGCAAATTTTTACCACTTTTCCTCATGTTTAAACGCGATTTGAAGCCATGGGAAATGTTTGAGCAACAACGAGTAGGAAAAATTACGATCTTAATGCAAACGTTAACGCTCACTTGCGTGAGCATTAACGTTAGCTGCGGTGTTCACAGCATATTACAATCCAAACGCAAACGGGTTAAGCAACCAAATTTGGAAGAAGAATAATTAATGCAGCACGTGAATCCGCACACTTCCGGGCAGCACCTCTACAGTATAATTAATGCAGCACTTGAATCTTCACACTGCTGGGCAGCACCTCTACAGTATAATTAATGCAGCATATGAATCCTCACACTGCCGGGTAGCACCTTTACAGTATAATTAATGCAGGAAATTAGGAAGGCTGCACATCGTGGTAACATTTTAATTATTGGGAATTTTAATTACCCGGACATTAATTGGGATAGTGGGACTAGTAATTCAGCAAAGGGAATCCAGTTTCTGAACCTTTTAAATGATACCTTCATGACACAACTGGTAGAAACACCAACTAGAGAGGATAACTGTCTGGATCTGGTTATAACAAATAATGTGGATCTTTTCTCAAATATTCATGTAAGGGAACAGTTGGGAAACGGTGACCATAATAAACTCAAAAAAACACATTCATAGGGGGCATGCTAAAACATATAGTTTTAAAAAGGTCAACTTTATTAAAATAAAAGAAGCTCTCAATGTCATTGACTGGCAAAAACCCTTTCATGGGAAAGACACTGAGGATAAGTGGGAAATCTTTAAACTAACACTAGAAAAGTACACGTCACAATATATTCCACTGGTTAATAAATATAAAAGAAACAGACTGAAACCAATGTGACTTAGTAGGAAGGTAACCAAGGAAATTAAAAATAAAAAGAAGGCATCTAAAGTTTTTAAATCTGATAAATCTGAGGCATCCTATAACGCATATAGGGCAGCCAATTAAGCATGTAAAAAAGCGATTAATGAAAAAGAAATAGCCAAAGAGAGCAAGACCAACCCTAAAAGATTCTTTAGGTACATAAATTCTAAAAAACCCAAGAGTGAAAATGTAGGTTCACTAAAATCTGAGTCAGGGGTATTGTTAACTGAAGATCAAGATAAGGTAGATATTTTCTGCAAAGAAAAAAACAAACACTGAACCACTTAACTTATTAATGAAGATAGGATCGTCCATCTGCGGGCTCCCGGTAACCCGTAAGTAGTATACAATAATTCTTATTGTATACTTATTGTAAGGTAGACATTTTGAATGATTATTTTCTTCAGTATGTATCAAAGAGAAACCTATAACAGGAGACATGCAATTCATTGATAAAATCTTACTAATAAAAATTGACTGGTTGACTCAGGACAAGGTTTTGCAGCAATTAAATAATGTGAGTGTGAATAAAGCCCCAGGGTCAGATGGAATTCACCCGCGAGTACTGAGGGAGCTATGTGTTGAAATATGTAAACCTCTGATCTTAATCTTTCAAGATTCTTTTCTTTCAGGAATCATACCAGAGGATTATTATTATTATTATTATTATTCTTTATTTATAAAGCGCCAGCATATTCCGCAGCGCTGTACAATAAGCACAGTATAGACAGGGTTACAATACATTGAACAACATTTGACAAACAGTACAGGAGGAGATGAGGGCCCTATTCCCGTAGGAACTCACAATCTGGGAGGGTTGGGGTTGGAAACAGGAGGAGAGGACTGTAAGGTGAGAGTGATTGATGGTTGCGTCAGTGAGTTGGGTGGTAGGCTTCCCTAAATAGGAATGTTTTCAGGGAGCGTTTGAAGGAAGAGAAGTTAGGGGAAAGTCTGACAGTACGAGGGAGAGCGTTCCAGAGAGTGGGGGCTGCGCGTGAGAAATCCTGCAGTCTATCATGGGAAGAGGTGATGCGGGGAGAAGCTAGGCGCAGGTCACTGTTTGACCTTAGGGAGCGGGCTGGGGTGTATTTGGTGATTAGTGAGGACAGGTAGTGGGGAGCTGAGTTAGTGAGGGTTTTGTAGGTAAGGATAAGGATTTTGAACTTAATTCTGCAGTGGATGGGGAGCCAGTGAAGGGACTCGCAGAGGGGAGCGGCAGAGACAGAGCGGCGGGTGAGGTGAATTAGCCTGGCGGAGGCGTTCAGGATGGATTGTAGGGGGGAGAGGTGGGACAGAGGGAGGCCAGATAAGAGATTATTGCAATAGTCGAGTCGGGAGATTACCAGGGCGTGTATGAGTTGTTTTGTGGCGACAGCGGTAAGAAATGGCCGAATTCTGTAAATATTACGCAGTTGATATCGGCAGGAGGAGGAAAGAGGATTGGAGAAAAGCTGACATGGTCCCTATATTTAACCCCTTAATAACCGCTGACGTCCTGCCCACGGGTCTCCCTTAGACCCGCAGACGTACATAGTACATCAGCGGCTCCTTGCCTTCCTCCCACCCGATACTTACCTCCCTCGCTGGTTCCAATGGAGTTCTGGCAGGTTGGAAGCCTGCTCCTCTGCTTAGGTGGGCTGTCGAGCACGATGACGTCACCACGCTATGTGGTGACATCATCAGCAGGCATTGAGCGCCTGCATTGAAAACCAGGAAGTGGAGGGGTGGGCTCCTTTGGAAACTTACTTTTTACACTGCTGGAAAGGGGAGGGAGAATCTTCCCTTTTCAGCGGTGTATAAAGTTAACAGTTTCGCTGCCGGATCGCAACTCGGTGCAAATGAGCGCGGAGTCGCGATTTAAACATGGAGGTGGCTGACATCTTGGATGTCAGCCAGGCCTCATGGTCACCCCCACCCACTGACATCCCCACCATATGTGTGAGGATATCAGTGGGCCAGTTAACTCCCTAGCTGCCGAGGGGAGATAGGGGGATCCTTTGGACCCCCTTATCTCCCAATCTAGAGGGTCTCCCAGCTTATCCCTTATCTCCCAGCTAGAGAGTCATGTTGGACATCATTGGAAAGGCCTGATCATGGCCTTTCCAATGATACTGAACATGACCAGGTTTGGTGTACAAAAAAGGTATAAAAAAATAATAAAAAATGGTCAGAATGAGCTCAGCGCACATAGGTGAACTGGCTCAGCAGTGAAGGGGTTAAAAAGCAAAAACATGTAAAAATTGGGTCTCTCTATTCTCGGGACAAAATTTTAAAACTATTTAGCTGGGGTCTTTTTTGGCGGTTGTAGATTTTGGGGATTAAATTACGAAAAAGTGTGTTTTTACCATTTTTTCATCATATGTCATATTTTTGTAAAAAAATAAAAAAATCAGCATGGTTTTATGAAACACAGATCATGTCAGACTAACCTAATTGCATTATATGAGGAAGTAAGTAGAAGTATAGATCAGGGCAGGGGTGGGAAACTGCGGCCTGCGGGTCACATGCAGCCCAACACAGAGTTTTTTGTGGCCTGCCAAGACAGCGGCGTTCTTCTACTCCCGAGGTGAGCGGCCACAGGCATGCAGCTTGGCCGCTCGCCTGGGATGGGAACCATCTGACCAGCGAGCTATCTCGACTATTGCAATAATCTCTTATCTGGCCTCCCTCTGTCCCACCTCTCCCCCCTACAATCCATCCTGAACGCCTCCGCCAGGCTAATTCACCTCACCCGCCGCTCTGTCTCTGCCGCTCCCCTCTGCGAGTCCCTTCACTGGCTCCCCATCCACTGCAGAATTAAGTTCAAAATCCTTATCCTTACCTACAAAACCCTCACTAACTCAGCTCCCCACTACCTGTCCTCACTAATCACCAAATACACCCCAGCCCGCTCCCTAAGGTCAAACAGTGACCTGCGCCTAGCTTCTCCCCGCATCACCTCTTCCCATGATAGACTGCAGGATTTCTCACGCGCAGCCCCCACTCTCTGGAACGCTCTCCCTCGTACTGTCAGACTTTCCCCTAACTTCTCTTCCTTCAAACGCTCCCTGAAAACATTCCTATTTAGGGAAGCCTACCACCCAACTCACTGACGCAACCATCAATCACTCTCACCTTACAGTCCTCTCCTCCTGTTTCCAACCCCAACCCTCCCAGATTGTGAGTTCCTACGGGAATAGGGCCCTCATCTCCTCCTGTACTGTTTGTCAAATGTTGTTCAATGTATTGTAACCCTGTCTATACTGTGCTTATTGTACAGCGCTGCGGAATATGCTGGCGCTTTATAAATAAAGAATAATAAATAATAATAAAATAATAATAAACGCGGCTGGTCAGGTGGTTCCTATCCCCGGCGAGCGGCAAAGCTGCATGCCAGCGGCCGCTCGCCTTGGGAGTAGAAGAACGCCGGTGGATGCAGAGCCTGGGGCCACAGCAGAGAAGGTGAGAGCTGGGGGCAAATATACCCATGTGAGCTGGGGGCAAATATATCCATGTGAGCTGGGGCCCTGGGCAATATATACCCATATGAGC
The DNA here is from genome assembly GCA_009667805.1 of Leptobrachium leishanense. NCBI lineage: Eukaryota > Metazoa > Chordata > Amphibia > Anura > Megophryidae > Leptobrachium > Leptobrachium leishanense. The sequence goes on along the minus strand of CM019063.1, from coordinate 515,956,729 downwards.
TTGGGTTACAATATATATCCATGTGAGCTGGGGCAATATATACCCATATGAGCTGGGGGCAATATATACCCATATGAGCTGGGGCAATATATATCCATGTGAGCGGGGGGCAATATATACCCATATGAGCTGTGGGCAATATATACCCATATGAGCTGGGGGCAATATATATCCATGTGAGCTGGGGGCAATATATATATATATATATCCATGTCAGCTGGGGCAATATATATCCATATATACCAATATATAACTTGCAGGCTGTGATGAGAATCTCAACAAGCAATCTCACTCCTGATTTCAAAAAAATTGTAGAAATGTGTGATAGGATACGATTGTCTCATTAAACTGGTTTAAAAATGAAATGTGCTTGCTGCTATAGATGATATGAAATTATCACAATAACTAAATCAAATAAAACTACCACTATTTCATCATTTTAAAAGGTGCGTCCATCCGCTAACCTCCGCTTCCACAAAGTGGCCCCCAAGCCAAAACAAATGCCTACCCCATGATCAGGGGGTCGCAGTGGATGTGATTTACTTGGATTTTGCCAAAGCTTTCGACACAGTTCCACACAAGAGGTTATTATCTAAATTAAGAAAAATTGGACTAGATGAAAATACTTGTTCTTGGATAGAAAACTGGCTAAAAGATAGGGTACAGAGAGTGGTCATAAATGGTACATTTTCAAGATAGACATCAGTGGTAAGTGGTGTCCCTCAGGGGTCTGTTATAGGACCAATTCTATTCAATTTATTTATAACTAACCTTGAGATAGGCATTGAAAGTCATGTATCAGTGTTTGCAGATTAAACAAAACTAGGAAAAGTAATACAATGTGAGCAGAATGTTACTTCGCTGCAGAGGGATTTAGATAGATTGGGGGACTGGGCACTTAAATGGCAGATGAAATTTAATGTAGATAAATGCAAAGTTATGCACTTTGGAGTGAAGAACACACAAGCAACTTATACCCTAAATGGTACTGAGTTAGGGAAATCAAAGCAGGAGAAGGATTTGGGAATAATCATAGACTTCAAACTAAGAAACAATGTGCAATGTTAAACAGCAGCCGCCAAGGCCAGCAAGGTATTGGCATGCATTAAAAGGGGAGTTCACAATCTCTGGAGGAAAACATAATTTTGCCTCTGTATAAATCAATGGTAAGACACACCTTGAATATGCTGTACAATTTTGGGCACCTGTCTTAAGAATGGATATTATAGCGCTAGAAAAAGTGCAGAGACAGGCAACTAAATTAATAAGGTTTGCAGGCAAAAGGTAGTAACACCAAATATTGATTTGATTTAGATTTTTCTTTTGTTCGTTCACTTTGCATGTTGCAAATTGACAAAAATAAACAATAATTATTTATATTTCTGAAAGCATTCTTTGTTTACAGCATTTTTTTAGTTTTTTTTTAATTTAGAGAAACGGCGCCTTAGAGGGGATCTGATAACCTTATATAAATATATACGGGGTTATTATAAACCATTGTCTGGAAACCTGTTCATTAACAGAACTATATACAGGACTAGGGATGGGCTGCCGGTTCGAATCGGTTCGCTGTTCGCATCGAACACCGGCTCTTTGAAAGTTCACAAACTTTGAACTTTTCAGGCTGTTCGCAAAAAGTTCGAAAAAAAATAATAATTTTGAAAAAAATGCTTTAATAATTTTTTAAAAAATGCATAAAAAATCCTAAAAAATCTAAAAACAAAGAGACTCTTTACTGCAGAATGTTATAAGCAACAGTTTATTAGATTTTGAATTAAAATGGAAATATTTTTAACATTGAAGCCTATGGGATAAAGCAGTCTTGTTGCTAAAACATCAGGCAGACGAGGCCCTCTAATCAGGCACTGTAGAGGGCAGCCGGCCGGGGCCTCCCAAGGATCCCTTGAGGAGCATGCGGCTGCCGGATGACAGAGCTGCGACTGTGAGGGTTGGCCGGCTGGGTGCATGTGGCAGAGAGGTGGCGCAGGGAGGGAGCCACTGCACCTGCGGCCATGGCAGACCCCCCACAACCAGCATCCAGGGAGCCTCCGCTGACTGACCACCAGGCTAAGGTAAGGTGACACATTTCTAAAACAAATAAAATCCGAGGACATTTTTAAATGTCCCAAGGAACAAAAAATAAAACTTTTTTCTTTTCTTTCTATTACTCACCTGATTCCTGGATCCACCAACAAGCGCAGCCTCCCGTCTCCCACGCTGTTAGACGCTGCATACACCGGCGCTCTGTGTGCAGCTTCTAAGAAGATACGCTATTAGTGTAGAGGGAGCGATGCAAAATGCGCAGCCGGCTTCCTCGCTACACTAATAGCGTATCATCTCAGAAGTAGGGATGAGCCGAACACCCCCCGAGTTCGGTTCAAGCCCGAACACGAACTTCCCATTTGTTCGGGTCCAAACCCGAACCCGAACTCGAACCCAATGCAAGTCAATGGGACTGAAAATTCGGTTTTTAGAGTGCCCTCCAAGAGGGCATATATGCTACATATTTGCCATAAAAGGTGTATGGGGGTCCGGGTAGTGCCCTGGGGGACAGGAAACAAGGACAAAAAGTTAAAAAAAAAGTTTTTAAAGGGACAGTGAGTTTTCCATGAAATAAGGGTTAAAAATAAAAACGAAAAATTCCTTCAAATATCGTGCCTAGGAGGTCCCCATAACCTGGCCGTGAAGTGGCGGATTTCTAGGATGTATAGAAACACTTAAAAACAAAAAAATGACGTTTCATATGACGGTAAATGCTTTTCCTTTAATCTATCCATAAACAACTGCTTGGGGCGGCAGTCTGTATGAAAAGAGGAGACATTTTCATACACGCAGAAAAAGTTTACTGATTTTTTTGGCAAAATTATTGTGAAATATATGCAGGCTTTGGATGAAAGTAACAATAGGTGCTTTAAAATTGGTCCTTTAGCGTCCCCAACAGTGCCGTCACACCGTAACACCTCTGAGGATATGAATCTGATACAGGCGTCAGTGGCAGTGCACCCAGATATTGTGCCTTTAATGCCAGGCCAGCAAGTATCATCATACAGTAACCCCTCTGTGGTATTGTGGAAGAGTGCAGGGGTGGACCATGTGGTCCTATATTGAAAAGTGTTTTTTTTATCTGTTATTGGGCGTCAGTGCATCCAGATATTGTGCCTTTAATGCCAGGCCAGGAAGTATCATCATACAGTAACCCCTCTGTGGTATTGTGGAAGAATGCAGGGGTGGACCATGTGGTCCTATATTGAAAAGTTTTTTATCTGGTAATGGGCGTCAGTGCACCCAGATATTGTGCCTTTAATGCCAGGCCAGCAAGTATCATCATACAGTAACCCCTCTGTAGTATTGTGGAAGAATGCAGGGGTGGACCATGTGGTCCTATATTGAAAAGTTTTTCATCTGTTAATGGGCGTCAGTGCACCCAGATATTGTGCCTTTAATGCCAGGCCAGCAAGTATCATCATACAGTAACCCCTCTGAGGTATTGTGGAAGAGTGCAGGGTTGGACCCTGCAGTTCAAAAAATTGAAATGATATAAATCTGGCACAGGAGTCAGTGCAGCCAAATATTGTGCCTTTCATGGCAGCAAGTGCCTTCACACCGTAACCCTTTTGTGGTATTGTGGAAGAGTTCAGTGCTGGAGGTTTTGTGAATGCAGAAGAGGACATCCCCGATCTATTCCATTACTTTAGCATCAGGGGATTGATAGCTGCTGAACCAGGACTGATTCATTTTCAGCGGCACTGAACGTCCTTTCAGAAAGCACGCTGGATGCAGGGCAACCTAGTAGCTGCATAGCATATTGGCTAAGTTCTGGCCAGTGATCCAATCTCAACACCCAGTAAGCCAGTGGATCATCTGCTGGAAAGGTATCCAGGTCTGTCCTTGCCCCTAGGTAGTCCTGCACCATATGGTGAAGACGCTGGCAATGGGTGCCTACATTTGACGTTCCAGGGCGTCGAGGACTAAAAAAATTAAAAAATGCATCAGTCAAGCGGCCCTGGCCTTCACCGCTATTCCTCTGATCACCTGCAGCCTCAGAAGCACGTGTGTCAGCACTTGGTAATCTAACAGTGCCTGGAAAGGTGTTACACAAGTTTCGCTTTAGAGCGTCCTCAGGTTTTGTCATTGTGCTCCCTCTGTGCGGGCAGGATGAGCTCTGCAACTTTCCCCTTGTATCGTGGATCAAGAAGGGTTGCCAACCAGTAATGATCCCTCTCCTTGATAGCACGAATCCTGGGGTCCTTTAGCAGGCTTTGCATCATTAGGGAGCCCATGCAGCGTAGGTTGGAGGTGGCATTAGCTGCCGAGTCTTCCTGGTCAATGAGGATGACCGTATCGTGCACTTCCTCCTCCCAGCCATGCACAAGCCCTTCTGTTTCTGGGCACACAAAACCCTGCCTTGAGGAATCCCCACCTTCAATGCCCCCACTACTTAAATAGTCCTCCTCCTCCTCATCCTCCTCCTGTCTGATCTGAGTAGGACCCTCTGGAATGCTGTCTGCAGAAAGACTGGGGCCTTGAGAGCTAGGGAAGGCCTCCTCTTCCTCCCACTGCTCTGCCTCTAGAGCCCCATCTATAATTCCCCACAGAGTGTGCTCCAGCAGGAACACTAAAGGAATTGTGTCACTGATGCATGCACTGTCCCTGCTCACCATCCTCGTTGCCTCCTCAAATGGTGACAGTACAGTGCATGCATCCTTGATCATCAGCCACTGCGGGGGGGAAAAAAACGAAGTTGACCTGAACCTGTCCTTTTGCCATACTCACACAGGTACTCGTTGATGGCCCTCTGCTGCTTGTGCAGACGCTGCAGCATTGCTAATGTCGAGTTCCACCTGGTGGGCATGTCATAGATCAGACGGTTTGTGGGAAGGTGGAATTCTCTTTGAATTTCTGCCAGGCGAACGCTTGCTGGGAATGACCGTCTGAAGTGGCTGCAGACTTTTCTGGCCTGGATGAGAAGCTCTGGCAGCCCTGGGTACTTGGTTAGGAAACGCTGTACCACCAGATTTAGGACGTGTGCTAGGCATGGTACATGCGTCAATTTACCCTTGCGTAGGGCGGAGAGAAGGTTGCTGCCATTATCGCAGACGATCATTCCCAGCTCAAGCTGGCGTGGTGTTAACCATCTCTGCACCTGCCCCTGCAGAGCTGACAAATTTCTGACCCAGTGTGGCTCCTGTCCCCTAAACAAACCAGCTCAAGCACAGTATGGCATCTTTTTGCTTGAGCCATTGCGTAGACTCTGTCAGGCATCGGTTTAACTGCCACTTCGCCAGAGACAGAGAAGGAGAAGGAGGAGGAGGAGGAGGAGGAGGAGGAGGAGGAGGAGAGGAGGAGGAGGAGGAGGAGGAAGAGGTGGTGGTGGTGGAGCAGACAGACCTCATACAAGCAGCTTTCTGGAGGCGTGGTGGATGAACAAGCTCCAGCACAGAGCCCCGTCTTGGATCCCTCCCAGCTGCGATCAGAGTTACCCAGTGTGCCGTGAAGGAAATGTAACGACCCTGTCCATGCTTGCTGGACCATGTGTCTAAAGTCACATGCACCTTGCTGCTGACTGCCTTTCCCAATGACTGGATAACATTGTCTTCCACGTGCTGGTATAGTGCTGGAATGGCCTTGCGTGAAAAGAAATGGAGTTTTGGAACCTGCCACTGTGGTACAGCACATTCAGCAAATTCACGGAAGGGAGCAGAGTCCACCAGCTGGAAAGGCAGCAGCTGCAATGTGAGTAATTTTGCTAAGCTGGCATTTAGACGCTGTGCTTGGGATGGTTGGGACTATATTTTTTCTTTCGCTGCAGCAGCTGCGGCAATGTAATCTGACTGCGTAAATCTTCAGCTACTGGGATAATGTCACATTGTGAGGAAGGACCTGGTACATCCATTACTGTAGCATCATCCCTGTCGGTGGAGGTTGTAGGCAATGACATGGCAGGACATACAGTGGGGGTAGAGACAGATGAGGAGGAGGAGGACCTACGCAAAGTTTTGCGCCAACGGGATATGTGGCACTTGTTCATATGTCGCCTCAAGCACGTGGTACCCAAGTGTCCGGTATCTTTCCCACGCTTAAGCCTCATCTGACATAGATTACAAATAGCAACTCTGCGCTCTACTGCACATTTCTTAAAGAACTCCCAGACAACAGAGTTCCTGCATGTGTTCTTTGAGACAACAGCGCTCTGCACCGGAGCAGCTCTGACATGTGATGCCTTGGACTGGCTAGTGCTACGGTTGGTCACAGAGGATGTTGTGCCTCATGTTTGCTGTGCCTCCTCCTCCCCCTCTTCCTCACTTAATTCCTCTGTTTGATCTGGCACCCAGGTGGAGTCAGTGACCTCAACATCATTGTCATCTTCACCCCCTATCTCCTCGTCACTGGAGCCAACTTGGCAGTATGCTGCAGCTGCTGGGGCAACATGAGTGCCAGTTAGTTGTGTGTCATCACTGGCACCCCCTTCCTCTAGGTTGATTATACTCCCTTGCTCAACCTCAGAGATTGAATCAGAGCACTGTACTTGCTGCGCATCCTCAAGCAGCATGTCACTCTCATTGTAGTCAAACAATTCAGCTGACTCCTCCGTGTGTGATAGCGAGGCTACGGCCGGAGTAGTTGTGGACATGGAGGCTGCATTAGATGCTTTGGCAGCTGAGGTGGACTGTAAAGCACTAGAAGCCTGGCTGGCAGAGGACTCGGAGGATGAGGATGGCCTGGTTAGCCAATCCACCAAGTCCTCTGTATGTTGCTGCTGCTTAAGACAGCCAGCACCAGTTAGAAAGGACAAGCGTGCCCCTGCAGAGGATGCACCACGTCCATCACGACCAGAGGTACAGCCTCCCGACACAGGGGCTGCTTGCCCTCTTATCTGTGTCTGGGAGCGTCTGCCTGTCCTTTTTGTTCTTTCAGACATGGTGAGTGATATATAGATTAATATATACAGAACTCTGATTCAACTCTGGTATAAAGATTTAAAGAACTCTAGTATAACTCAGTGAGACACACTGATAGCTGGCAGCCAGTGACGAGACACAGATCACCTCAATTCACAAATGTTTTAAAGAAATTAGTGAGCCCCAAAAAAACTTGCTGGCTGTGTGACAAGACACAGATCACCTCAATTCACAAATGTTTTAAAGAAATTAGTGAGCCCCAAAATAATGTGTGGTACTGGTTGTGTGACAAGACTCAGATCACCTCAATTCACAAATGTTTTAAAGAAATTAGTGAGCCCCAAAATACTGCGTGGTACTGGTTGTGTGACAAGAGACAGATCACCTCAATAAAGCTGTGGAATTCTCTGCCTGTTGAGGTGGTTGGGTCTGAGTCTGTACAGACTTTTAAAAAACGACTGGATGACTTCCTGCAGACACAGAATATTAAGGGTTATAATATTTAATATGTGGGTAAAAGCTTCTTGATCCACGGAGAAATCTGGCTGCCATTCTGGGGTCAAGAAGGAATTTTTTCCCAGTATGTTGCATATTGGCAAGCATTTCAGACTGGGTTTTTTGCCTTCTTTTGGATCAACAGCAGTAGGTTATGTGGGAGAGGCTGAACCCGATGGACGCATGTCTTTTTTCAGCCTATATAACTATGTAACTATGTAACCTCAATTCACAAATGTTTTAAAGAAATTAGTGAGCCCCAAAATAATGCGTGGTACTGGTTGTGTGACAAGACACAGATCACCTCAATTCACAAATGTTTTAAAGAAATTAGTGAGCCCTAAAATAATGCGTGGTACTGGTTGTGTGACAAGACACAGATCACCTCAATTCACAAATGTTTTAAAGAAATTAGTGAGCCCCAAAATAATGCATGGTACTGGTTGTGTGACAAGACACAGATCACCTCAATTCACAAATGTTTTAAAGAAATTAGTGAGCCCCAAAATAATGCGTGGTACTGGTTGTGTGACAAGACACAGATCACCTCAATTCACAAAAGTTTTAAAGAAATTAGTGAGCCCCAAAAAGATTTTCTGGCACAGTGACAAGACACAGAAGATCACCTCAATTCACAAATGTTTTAAAGAAAGTTGTAAACCCCAAAAAAACTTGCTGGCACAGTGACAAGACACACATCACCTAAATTCACTGATATTTGGTAGAAATGAGACCCCCCCAGACCCCCCCAGTAGCGTGGCAGACCGGCAGTAACAACACACAACTATCTCCTTTGAAATCTCCTCTGAAATGCGTGCAGAATTGGCGCGTGGAAACGTTATATAGTGTGCTGCGGGCCTTCGCTCTGTGAGCCCATGATTGGGCAAAATTTGCCCAATCAGGACTCTGAGCGGTGATTGGCATAGTGTTGAACCAGTCTTGCACCAGACCTGTGGTCAGGTGCAAGGCTGTAGCCAATTACGAGCTTCAGGCCAGTGGGAAAATGCATTGTGGTCCATTGTGGTCGAACATGCGGCGAACACCTGGAAATGTTCGGTGTTCGCGATCTAATAGAACAGGCTAAATTCGGGTCGAACTCCGAACTGTCCAAACCGAACAGCTCATCCCTACTCAGAAGCTGCACACAGCGCGCCGGTTAAAGCTAGCGTCAGACTGTAGAGGTGCTGCCCGGCAGTCTGAGGATTCATATGCTGCATTAATAATTCTTCTTACAAATTTGGTTACTTAACCCGTTTGCGTTTGGATTGTAATATTGTGACATCCAGGGCCCCGGGTGGCGATTGGAGGGCCCCTGGACACATGGTGCCGCCAGCTGGCCGAATGCCAGGAGCTCCGGTGGCACCTGGTGCAGCTGTGATTGATCAGGGGGCAGGACGTGGCGTGATGACGCGGAGCCACCAGGACCTTTAAATCAGGAGCACACACTTATACCTCGCCTTGCCGTGGAGTTTCATTCCCGCATCGCTAGCTTACCGAATCAGTTTGTATACTTGTTACTTACCCTGCTTGTTCTGAGGACCCGATCTGTTGCCGGCTTTGCCTGCCATTTGACTATTCTCTCTGTGTACTCCCTTCCTGTTCTGTTTGCCTCCTGTTGCTACTGGTGTGCGCCGATTCTCACCATATACAGTAGCGCAGTACAAGTGCCTAAACGTTGCTGACCCTGTTTTGTTATAACAAGTACTCTCGTTCTGCGCCCCTGTCTGGTATATTCCGCTGCTTGTTACTGCTGGTGCGCTTCCATGCTGCCATATACTATAGCGCAGTACAAACATATATTGATCTCAGTGTCTTTTTTCAGCCTATGTAACTATGTAACTATGTAATATGAATCCTCACACTGCCGGGCAGCACCTTTACAGTATAATTAATGCAGCATATGTATATTGTTGGTGTTGTCTCACTGGCCTGTGTGGCTGCTAGAGGTTAGGTTTAGTGGTCCCGAGTCCCGACCATCCTAACGATCGGAGGGTTAGAGGTCTGTTACCAGGGATCCTACCAGGTCTCTCCTGGGGAATCGTTACAAATATGTGGTGAACGCCGCAGCAAATGTTAATGCTCACGCAAGTGAGCGTTAACCTTTGCGTAAAGATCATAATTTTTCCCACTCATTGTCTCTCAAACATTTCCCATGGCTTCAAATCGCGTTTAAACATGAGCAAAAGTGGTAAAAATTAGCTCAGCGCACAGCGGTGAAATGGCTCAAAAAAATTTTTTGGGTTAAAAACGCTTTTTTTTTAATTAGTTTTTTTATTGTTTCCTGTCCCCCAGGGCAGTACCCGGAACCCATACACTTTTTATGACCAATATCCTGTATATATGCCCTCTTGGAGGGCACCTTAATTTTCGAACATTCGAGCCCCATTGACTTGCATTGCGTTCGAATCGTGTTCGAATTCAAACTTTTTCAAATGTTCGAGTTCGAATGCGAACCGAACACGGGGGTGTTCGGCCCATCCCTACACTGGACACGGGGTCACCCATTTAAACTGGACGAAAGGAGATTCAGCCTAAAGCATAGGAAGGGTTATTTTACAGTGAGAACAATAAAGCTGTGGAATTCTCTGCCTGTTGAGGTGGTTGGGTCAGAGACTGTACAGACTTTTAAAAAACGACTGGATGACTTCCTGCAGACACAGAATATTAAGGGTTATAATATTTAATATGTGGGTAAAAGCTGCTTGATCCAAGGAGAAATCTGAGTCCATTCTGGGTCAAGAAGGAATTTTTTCCCAGTATGTTGCATATTGGCGAGCATTTCCGACTGAGTTTTTTGCCTTCTTTTGGATCAACAGCAATAGGTGATGTGAGAGAGGCTGAACCCGATGGACGCATGTCTTTTTTCAGCCTATGTAACTATGTAACTATGTAACTATGTAATATGAATCCTCACACTGCCGGGCAGCACCTTTACAGTATAATTAATGCAGCATATGAATCCTCACACTGCCGGGCAGCACCTTTACAGTATAATTAATGCAGCATATGAATCCGCACGCTGCTGGGCAGCACCTCTACAGTCTAATGCTAGCTTTAACCGGTGCGCTGTGTGCAGCTTCTGAGAAGATACGCTATTATTGTAGCGGGGAAGCCGGCTGCGCATTTTGCATCGCTCCCTCTACACTAATAGCTTATCTTCTCTGAAGCTGCACACAGAGCGCCGGTGTATGCAGTGTCTAACAGCGTGGGAGATGGGAGGCTGCACTTGTTGGTGGATCCAGGAATCAGGTGAGTATTAGAAAGAAGAAAAAAAAAAATGTTTTATTTTATGTTCCCGGGGACATTTAAAAATGTCCTCGGATTTTATTTTTTTAAAAAATGTGTTGTTTTACCTTAGCCTGGTGGTCAGTGGGGGCTCCCTGGATCCTGGTTGTGGGGGGTTGTCTGCCGTGGCCGCAGGTGCAGTGGCTCCTCCCTGCGCCGCCTCTCTGCCACATGCACCCGGCTGGCCAGCCCGCACAGTCGCAGCTCTGTCATCCGGCAGCCGCATGCTCCTCAAGGGGGTCCTTGGGAGGCCCCGGCGAGCAGCCCTCTACAGTGCCTGATTAGAGGGCCGCGTCTGCCTGATGCTTTAGCAACAAGGTGTGGGAAATGTTGAATCCCATAGGCTTCAATGTTAAAAATATTCCCGTTTTAATCCAATATATAATCAACTGTTGCTTATAATATTCTGCAGTAAAGAGTCTCTTTAATTTTAGATTTTTTAAGCATTTTTTTAAAAAAATTCAATTTTTTTTTCGACCTTTTTGCGAACATCCTGAAAGGTTTGCAGTTTGCGAATTTTCGAACAGCCGATGTTCGAATCGAACATCAAACCGATTCGAACCGGCAGCCCATCCCTAGTGTTAAATGATTCTACAAATGTGAAATCATTTAACATCCCCTAAAACTCCCCCTCATCAAATTCGATACTCACCTCTCATCCCACGGCAAGAAGGGTGGTCTGATCCGCCACTTCTTCTGGCTGCAAGCAGGGTGAGACTAGGAACAAATAGTTCCCAGTCTACCTCCGCGATTACTCCGCGACGCTGCCCGATCCCGCGAGATAGCGCAGAGCTCGGGACTTGGAAGTGCAACCCTCCATGGAGTCCTATCACCTATACTCGCAGCGACATGGAAGCGCTACCGTGAGTATCACTGCAGTTGGCACTGCGTTCCGGGGCGAGGTGCTCAGCTTTCACCTGCCCCGGAACACCACGTTAATGGTATGCTATAAATTCTTGGACGTCTGAATTTATCGTCTGAATCTGAACCCAAAATTTTGCCTAAAAAAAATTAGAAAAACACCTCCTTGTTATCATCCCCATGTTAGCGTGAACTGTGGAACAGGGCCCAAGGTCGGTAGACGAAGGACAAGATGGAACACACTCTCTGGAAATAAAACCATAACAGGGCTCAAAGCAGCGCGAGTCCAAGTCTTTAACAGGATAAGAGGCAATGCTATTGGTTGGAATCAACCAATAAATGGTAAGTGAACGACACAAGATGCCAGAACGACTAGGCGATGATGTGGTGGTGATGCATGGATGCAATGTTAGTAATAACCAGCACACTAATGTGTCCGGCATCAGAATGGCTGCGTGGTCTTGACTCGGCCGGAGGAGAATGCTGCTCAGTGCTCAGGTGACTTGAGAAGGAATGACATTGAGCAGCAGTACAAGAATAAGGGTCTGTGACAATAATGTTTTGATTGCTGCGAAAGGTTAATGTATTCCAAGACCTGGAAGATTTCAGGCTCAACTCACTAGAAGTGCGGGATGAGGGGGAACTGACAGAATTACTCCTCATTCTGCTTCACTAAGACGTTTCAATTCGATTGTGTTGTAACCGATAGCACATTCTTGTTTTAGTCAATATTTTCTGGTGTAAGAACCACCAGGTTTGCCAGTCTCTTCTGGAATTTTGTTGATTTCAACTACACCATGTAGACATAGGCTGGCTGTCCACTGGCAATGTAGTCGGCCACCGACTTGGTCACCCGACAACGGACAATACCGTTCAGGATCATCCACTGGAAGCATCCGTGGAACACCCAGATCAATCGATAGACTGGCCGACCAAAGAAAAAAAAAACCCTGCTGCGGGGAGAAAAAAAACAGTTTCTGGTGCTGAAACTCCATTTCAGCTCCAAAGACAGCCCCCGACCAGCGCAGCCGAAGCAGGGAAAAAACCAAAACTCGCCAAGCTGCATTGGGGGGGATTATACCCTCCTGTCCCTGGTGCTGAATTTAAGCACTGGGGACAGCAACGTTGAATGCAGTCGGCTCACAGAGAAAATAATAAAAAGACGCGAGAGGTAAAAAAAAGTCTCGTCTCGTCATCTGAACCCAAAATTTTGCCTAAAAAAATCCAGAAAAATACCTACATAATTCTAAAAATTCTATATATAAAAATGCTTTTTGCTGAGGAATAAAAAAATAAACGGTTGAATAAAAAAAGAATAAAAACGAAAATATCTTTTTAATTTAATCCTTTGGGTTTCACACACGGAGGTTTTACTATACAATGCATATTTTCACGTTTCCCCAAAGCACGGCGGTTTTACTATACAATGTATATTTTCATGTTTCCCCAAAGCACGGTGGTTTTACTATACAATGCATCTTTTCATGTTTCTCCGAAGCACAGAGGTTTTACTATACAATGCATCTTTTTCGAGATTCCCTGCGCAAGGTGGTTAAGGTGGTACTAAACGCTGCCCGATCATAATTTTTTTGTGATTTATGGCACAGCTTCCTATTTTTGACGTCTGTAACATGATATCAATCCTTACCTTTTTTTTTCAGAATAGCAATAAAATCCTTTCCTTACTGTAAGCTTACTGTACTGTCAGCAGGCTCTGTGTGCTGATATCATCCTTTCGCAATAGCGAGTGTCCTGAGAGGAGCAGCTGATGGATTGGGTCTATTTCCAATCCATCGTCCTGCGCAGGTGCTATGGGACTCGCTTACGCAAATTGCATAGAAGAGTTGAAGGGGAGGAGCAGCTGCGCTTAGGGAGAAAAGGGGTCATTATTTTCACTTAAAATAAATAATATAGAAAAAAAATATTTTGGCAGATGATGTCAGCAGCACATGAGCAATAATTTAAGGACATAAAAGGTAGGTGGGGGAATTTTCATTTGCATGTCCCTTAACTCCTCATTGCCAGAAAAAAAAGGTATACCATCTCAGTTGCTAAAATGCTTCTTTCACCAGACTGGATTTACTTAACTTTAATTTTTAACAACAGTAGAGCATCCAGTTAAGGCTGGGGTCAGACGAACGCAGTGCGAACGCGCGTGCATCCGCACTTTATTACGGCCGTAGTAGCAGCAAATGACATCCAATGATGGGCAATATATGAAGTACGGCCGCACGAAAGTTCGGCCGTGCAACGCAAGCTGCAAATGTACGCATTTTTTCGAGAACGTTGAACCGCTAGTACTGACGCACAGAGTGCGCTGCGTCGGCATAGCGGCGTGTGTGCGTGATTAGGGAGACGTCAGACGCTGCTCATGTCTGGCCAACATCACGTCCATTTGTTTTTAATAGCCCCGTCAAAAATCACGCCCGAAAATGCGCACCGTATGACCGCTTTCGCGTCTTCCGTGAAAAAATACGTCAATGCGTTCGGACGCACTTTTTTACGGACGATGAGAAAAATGCGTTCGTCTGACCCTAGCCTAAAATGCACAATTTTTTCTTAAAGTCCAGCTTCCTGTCATGTGTTACATTTGTCGGATTGGTTTTCCCAATGGGAGGTTTGTTGTCACAGTATACACAAGTAATATATTGCTGTTTGGCTGTAGCGTGAGTACCACAAGGTGCCCACCTTTTATCACCGTGGCCCTAGAAAGTCGTTATCCTATATACAGTATTTATGCTGGATATTAATTGAATTGGCATGTAAAGAGAAAATAATGAGCAGGCGCCGGCGGCGTCTTATTGCACTCGCTGCTCTTGAGGGGATACATTTTACGCCCCATCCTCATGTTGCCCTTCAGTCACTAACAGTCCCATTTCGCTTCCTAAATAGTAGATCAATGGAATAACGCAGTTCACATCACCTCCGGGACTTGACATGGCGTTTCTGTATTGAGAGGAATCGACGCTGGTAGGTGGCTTAAGAAGACTAAGATAAAAATCGGGGGGAAATAGAAATCAATTAATATTAATATACAGAAAGCGCAGCGAGGGATTGTAAAGTGCCTTGTATTGTGTCCTCGGGGGCTGTAAGTTCATTTGTTTGTTTTACAATCACTTGTTCACAAAGCTGTGCCGTGATGAGGATAAAGAGATCCTCCGAGCAAGATCCTATTGATTTTAATTACTGAAAAACAGCCCACAGGGACTGTGGGCTTTTTTTCCGCTGTTTATTTAGCCATCCCTTTTGTGCGAACGAACGATAGCATCAGTGGCCCTCATTATTATAACAAAAAGGCAGGAAAGGTGCTTCGAGGCCTGAGGAATTAACAGGGTATAAAAAAAAAACGGGAAAATTACAAAATCAAACCAAAGCAGTCACCTCTACTGAGAGAAAAAAAAACGAAACGGCAACTGTATCACAGTGAGAAGAGCTTTAACCCTGTGGAATGTATTTCAATGTCTCATTTAAGGCTATTTATGTCTTTATAGTAATTATTCCACCGGAAATAAGGAAATTGACAGGGTTATTCAAAGAGATCCGAATTGCTTGAGAAAGGTAACCGAACGTTGAAATTCAGAGTACTGTTACCTTTCCTGGCCATTCGGCTATCCAGAGAGCAGGCTGTTCACCAAATCCTGGCGAATTGCCTGCACATTCGGTGCCTGTCCGGTGCCTGTTCGAGGGCAGTGAAATCCCCATAGAGAAGCACTGCTTTGTCTGTTCGGAGAACAAAAACCAGCTGTGAAAAGTTGCCGAAATGCCCTGCCATTCAGTGGTTTCATTCGACAGGTTTATTCAGGCGAATCCCATAGGCTTCAATGTTAAAAATATTCCGGTTTTAATTCCATATCTAATAAACCGTTTATTATAAAATTCTGCAGTAAAGAGTCTCTTTATTTCTAGATTTTTTTAGGATCTTTTAGGCATTTTTCGGGATTTTGTTGAGAATTTTTTTTACGTTTCTTTTTTAAAATCAGCTTTTATGTTTTCTGTAACAGCCCTTTTTATTATCATTCATTGGATTTTATATGTAAATTTCAGACATTTTCGTTCTGTAGTTTCTTTGCAAACAGCGTTTCACTTTTCAGACTTTCAAGCGTACTGTTTTTTTCTCACTCCATTTGTCTGCGGTGTCGGGTTTTTCCGTCGGCTGCTCTGCGCTGTGATCGGCGGCTGCTCACGTTTCTCTGGCGTGTTTGGGAGAGTTAATCCAGATGTTTTTGCAGGTTTCTGTGTGCATTCGCCTGGGTTTTGTGGTGAGTGTTCGGCGGGTTTGCGGCGGCTTTTCCCTGCACTACGACGGCCCTGTGGTGCTTGCTGAATACACCGCAAGGTCGCCGAAATGGGATCGCCAAATCGCACCGAATTGAAGAGAATGAAAAGTCACCGAACGTGCAGTGACTTTTCGGTTCTCTTTGAATAACCCTTTTAGGGTCAAAAATAGCCAGTTTGTGGCATAATGCCACAAACACACACTTTGGGCTGATTACATACTGAACGCTAAATGTAACATTCAGATATGTAAGCTATAACGTCAGAATAAGTGACTTTCACGCATGCCACCATGTTGCATTCCTAACGCTAAACCCTTTAAAAATCTATTGGCGCATCGGTGGTTGTGCAAGCTCGCTGTACCTTGTGCATCCTATACTTAACATAGGGCGCGCAATCATTAATTAGCGTTAGGCTGGCCATCCACTGGCACTGTATTTGTGCGATCATCCGATATCGTGTGAAGACGTTCGACCGATCTTACATGCAGATGAATAAGCCCTCTTCCACTGCATCCGACCACCGACGGATGTTTTCAGACGATTTTATGCGTTTACAACAGATGTGCGATCCTTTTCAATTTCAATTGATTTTGTCGGACGATGCTGGGACGATCTGGTATAAGTTTACATGAAAATGATACGTTGTATAGTAAAACCACTGTGTGCAGGGGAAACATGAAAAGATAGATTGTAAAGGAAAACATCTGTACCCGAAGCCCATAGGATTCAATGGAAAAAATATTCACGTTTTTATTTATTTTTTATTCAACTGTTTATTATTTTTTTAATATGTAGCAAAAAGCCTTTTTATTTATTGATATTTTAGGATCTTTTAGGTGCTTTTCGGGATTTTTAAGGCAAACATTTTGGCTCCGTTTTTTTTTAAAAATATTTTTTCTCTACGAGCCAGTTTCAGCATTGCCCTACCTGGTGCTGAAACATTTTCAGCACCAGGGAGTGGGACGGGTTAATCCCTCCCTGCAGCCTGGCGAGGTTTTTTTTTCTACTACGAGCTGGCCGCGCTGGATGGGGCAGTCCTTGATGCTGAATTTCCGTTTCAGCATCAAAGACAGGTTATTTTCACCGCGCAGCAGCCAAACAGTGAGGGGTTTCCTTTTCTTTTCACCGGAGGCCTGTCCATCAGCCAATCTGGGTCATCCACAAATGCTTCCACTCCAGTGGGTGACCCCGATCGGCCGGTGGCGTTCTTCGTAGTCAGGTGCCCAAGTCAGTCGCCCGACTACGGTGCCAGTGGACGGCCAGCCTTAGGATAAGTAAGGCATTACAAAGTGCTAGCGCTAATTACTGCACCTTTGGATTGCAAACTTTTGGAGCAACATCAAAAAGCTGGTGCTGATTCCACTTTTGCAGAATCATTTAGCAACCCCTAACCTGCCCCAATAAATCCGTTACTCACCTTTCATCCCACGGCAAGAACGGTGACCCGATCCACCGCTTGTTCTGGCCGCAAGCAGAATGACACTGGGGACAAATAGTCCCCAATCTCCCTCCTCGATCACTCCGCAAAGCTAGAATTTAGTACTGAGACTCGACCCTTTCCAGGCCTGGACTGGGACAAAATATAAGCACGGGCATTTTGGACTGAGCAGCCCACTTTTTTTTTCTACACAGCGCACCTTACTGTGAGTTTTATTGCTGTGGAGCTCGGTGACAATCTCATACACTGCACACATTACTGTGGAGTTCTGTGACACCCATACAACACTGCACATTATGTGGGTGTCACAGAGCTCCACCGTAATGTGCAGTGTTTGAGGGTGTCACAGAGCTCCACCGTAAAGTGCAGTGTTTGAGGGTGTCACAGAGCTCCACCGTAATGTGCAGTGTTTGAGGGTGTCACAGAGCTCCACTGTAATGTGCAGTGTTTGAGGGTGTCAAAGCTCCATAACAATAAAACCCACAGTAATGTGCGGTGTATATGAGCATATCACATAGCTCCACAGCAATAGAACTTACAATAATGTGCTGTGTGTTTGAGCATATCACACAGCTCCACAGCAGTAAAACTCTCACGGTAAAGGTAGTGAGTACAGTATGAACGTACACGCGAATCCACAACAATAGACCTCAAACTGTAAAGGCAATGAGTTTGAGTGTACACAGGATCCACAGCAATAGACCTCTAACGGTAAGTGCAGTGAGTCTCTTCTTCATGTAACCCTCCCTTTATCACGTCCATCTCCCCAATTCCCTTCCTTTTCATTTCCCACTCTTTCCATTTCACCCCACTCTTCTCATGTTAATTTCACCCCATTCTTTTCATTTCATCCCCCCTTTTTTCATTGCATTCTCCCCCGAATTTCATCCCCCCTCTTTTCATTGCATTCACCCCTCTTTTCATTTTCCTTTTTTCCATTTCATTCTTGCATTCCCCATTTCATCCCCCCTTTTAATTGCATCCCCTATTTTCATTTCATTTTCCTTTTTTATTTCACGCTTGCATTCCCGCCATTTTAACCCCTTTTCATTGCACCCCCCTTCACATTGCTTTCCTCCTTTCATTTCATTTTCCTTTTATTTCATTCTTACATTCCCCCATTTCATTGCGCCCCTTTTTCATTTCATCCCCCCACTTTTAATTTCATTTTCTTTATTATTTAATTCTTGCATCCCCCCTCATTTCATCCCCTGTTTTCATTTAATTTTCCTTTTTTATTTCATTCTTGCACCCCCCTATTTCATTGCACCCCCAATTTTCATTTAACCCCCCCCCCGTGAACCTGTGGGCCGGCTGAGTCCTGGGTGGGAGCCACCACTCTCCTCGTGCAGATCTGCAGGGTGATGAAGCGCTGGGAGGAAGTGACATTATTTGATCACTTCCTCCCAGCGCTGCAGAGGTCATGTGAAGGTCACGTGATGGTGGCGCGACGAGGATGATCTCTTGAAGCCGGGTATGTAGAAAACAGCGGCCGCTGATCCCGCCCGCTGAGCGGCCTAAGCTGCTGCCTTGCCGGGCGGCTCACTATGACGACCGTCAAGGAAGAGATTAACCATTGCTTCTCCATGGGGATTTCACTGCCTTTGAACAAGCACCGTATTTCTCTGGCAATTCGCCAATATTTGGTGAATTGCCAGGTTTTGAATAGCCGAATAGCCACGAAATTGCACCATACGGGGAAAGTCACTGTTCGGTGCAATTTCAGGGCCAGTTCGACTCTCTCTGAATAACCCTGCTAGAATCGTCTGAAAATTGACACATAGGAAACATTTTTGGGATGTTTGATGGGGCGAGTGAGCTTACGCTTCAATGGCCATTTAAGCAAACTAAAACTTCTGACTGTGTTTTGTTGCACATGGAATTATATAGAAACGAGCGCAGATGACATATTTTATTCTCATTTTTGGAATGTGCCCATTTTCAGAAGATTCTAGGTATCTGTCTTGTTACCAAGTGGTAAATCATTGCCCTGGGACCTTAATCTTGCCCCTTGGGGGTTAGGTCTCTAGGTGGTTGGTTAGGCCTTCAGGGGGTCTATCTTGGTCCTATCCTAATTATCGGGAACTTTGAAGATACCTATGAGTGTTGAACCCGTTGCCTGTGGATGACGCCCTAGACGCGTCCTTTGGTCTCCAAATAGAATGCGAAGGACGCAGGGGTGAGATGGCTCAGCAGCGAAGGTTAAAAAGAATTTATTATTATTTTTATTAATATTTTTTTAAAGTATGTTCGGAGTCAGAACGCACTGACTTATATTAAGCCATGCACTTATATTTAACGAGAACTGTGACTCTACGCTGTATTTTCTAAAACCAATATGTTACATCCATTTAGTTTAGAAAGCATATCTAGCTCCATGAAATTGACTTGGTTTAAGGACCTTTTTTTTTTATATATTTTTTTTTACTGTAGCTAAATTATTTGATCATGACCAATGGCACCAGCTAGTGACAGTAATTGCCTGCCATAACAGGAGCAGCTAAAACAGCCACCGGTCTCGGCAGCCGTAAAAGAGAAATATCAAGATGTAGGACAGGCATGGAGGAGAGGGTAGACGGTCCCTGACAAGTGACACTGTCTGCTGGAGATAAGCAATGCAGATTAGCTATGGAGACACTATTTTACCATTTTACCCTAATAATCCTTATTAGGTTACACTCGGCAACCGTATAACGACTCGAGCAGGAAAGCAAGACGGACAGAAAACATTCCAGAATTCTCGTGACAAATCCTTTGCACGGCCTTTAGGATCTGGGTGCGCCGGTGTCGCCACGCAGTTAGTTTTAAACATCAATTTCACGGAAGCTTATGAGATGGGAAATGGGAAAAAAACCAGATAATAATAACCATCATAAAATGAACAGCTGATGGAAAAGTATTTATTTCTGCAAATTGACATATTTTCCGTTTTAAAAAGCAATTGCTTGTAAATTGATTGTGAAATGGTTAAAAAACTAAAAAAATACACATTATTATAAAATTTCATTTTTTTTAATAGTAGGACAACAAAATAACGGTTTTCTAGGAACTTTTATTAATTTTTTGTGACATCTCAACAGCTTTTGCAGGTTATAGTTACCCCAAAATAGAATAAACACAAAGAGGTGGGAAACAGGGATGCCATCAGAATGGGACAGCCATGACTGCTGTCAGGGGCCTTGATAGGCAAGGAAGCACACCTGTTCTGGGTCCACCTGCCGAATGACTGTCCTATGTACAGTGTTACCTGCTTTTGACTGACAGAGACTATGAGGGTAATTCAGCTCCTCTTCCCACAATTCGACGAGTCCGATTCTCCGACCCTGCGGTGAATTCAGCATTCACCACAGGGTCCCTGAAGTGCAGCGAACGAGCCGCCAAACAGTTTTCGCTTGGAAAAAACTGCCGAAAAAACACTGAATCGATCCGAAATACCGTCGAAAACACGCCAAATGCATCCGACGATCTGCCGCAAAACTGTCGAATCGATCCGGAAAAAGTTGACGACCCGACGAACAGAATGCCAACCAGATGCCAGAAAAAGTCGACAAGCCGACCAACAGGGGTGAAAAAAAAACAAACAAATCACTGCAATTTTTAAAACGTGTATGTAAAAAAAAAAAAATACTGCACAAAAATGCCTGGAAGTAATATATAAGGTCCTATGAATAGTAATAAAAAGATCTGCTACAGAAAAACACAAAAAAATGCCATTAAAAAAAAAAAAAATAGGAAAAGGAATTTCACTGAAAAATTTCCAAAAAATGACAAAAAAATACTAATAAATAAATAAATAAATAGACTTTTTGCTGCAAATGAAAATGATAAATGCATACAGAAAAAATGGCGACGTGTCTGTACTCACCAGAGAGGCTGCAACAGGCAGGAGTAACAACCCAGTTCATATACAGTATAAGACATAACAAGAGAAAAAAAAAAGAATAAATGGTTGAATAAATATGTAATAAAATTGGGCAATTTTTTTAACATTGAAACCTATGGGATTCACCTGATTAAACCTGTCGTACGAAACCACAGAAAATCAGGGTATTTCATTTACATTCCGATACTGTTCACTGAATAGATTAACCATTACTTCTCTATGGGAATTTCACTGCCGTCGAAGATCGCCGTATTTCGCTGGCAATTCGCCAATATTTTCCATACTTCCAGCATTTCGAAAAGCCGAATGGGCACGAAATTGCACTGTATGGGGAAATTCACTGTTGGGTGCAATTTTGGGGCCAGTCTGACTCTCTTTGAATAGCCCTGTGAATATGAAGGACTTTGCCATTCAGCACACTTACTTGCAACCAAAGACTTATCCTGGGGACGGGAGCAACATCCCCTCAAAGCAGCAGGTAGCAGCTACAAGGGCAAATAACAATGTTGAGGGGGCTCATTGAGGTGGGCGAGGTTCAGGCCTAGGTGAAGGAGAAGTGTAAGATAAAGTCACTAGACAGGTAAGTAATTTTGGCCCTGGTGGTTTAGTTTAGGCCAGGGAAGGTTAGTATATGTCTTGTGCTCAGCCCCTGAAGAAGTAAACTGCTTGGGCTAAACGCGTAGAGCAATCTCTAGTTTTATTCGTTTGTTAGGTCAGGGTAGGTCAGGCTACTGGGGAGGGCACTTGGGTGTTGGTGTGGGTGTTGAGTGTTGGTTGGTTTGTTGGGGGTGTAGACGAGACCCTTGGGCTTGAGACATTCCATGTGAAATCACCACACTGTTTCAACTAACCTCCTTAGATTTGTAAGACATTATGGGTGTTTCTTTGTCCATTGTGTAATTAAAAAAAATATTAGTTTTTAGCTGCCTTTGTTCATTATGCAAAATGATATAGTTATATGTATTTTTTGGATTTTATCAAAGGCATCATACAAGTCATATATTAGTTAGCTGTGATAAAGACACAAGTTGAGATATAGACCTGGGAATAGTCACGATTTCAAGCTCATATATGCAATGCAATGGGCCCAATATTTTTTTAAATTCATTTAAAATTTTAAAATCAGTTTTCTCAAAAACATACATTTTGGAAGTTTTGAAATCCACTCATTTTGATTTTTTCCCCCAAAAGTTTAAAAAAGTTAATTTTTTTATTTAACATAATAAACAAAGGGCTATATTACAAAGCTGGTGCTAACTTAACCAGAGCTGGTGTAAACTTACCAGAGCCATTATAGCCTATGGAGCTGTTAAGTTGACAACAGCTCTGGTTAAGTTAGCACCAACTTTGCATATAGCCCATAGGCTGCTATAGATTGTTATTTTTTCCTTATGCCATTGGACAAACCAGGACAACAATTTACATGAAAACCTCAGGTGGTCATTTTGAAACAGTGTTATGGTTTGACATGGAATGACCAGATTAGGTTAGGCCCTATGGGGTACATTTCACTCACAAGGGTATGTCAGTCCCTTGGAATGGTAGGTTATTCACTTGGGGGTAAAATAAACCCAGGGAAGAGTAGATTATTCCCTAGGGGGAATGGTTAGGTTCTTTGGGGGTTGGTCAAAGCCATGAGGGATCTTGGGTAGGCCCTTGGGGTTATTTTTTGGCTCTGGGGTGTTAATCCTGGCTCTGTAAGTTAATCATTGGGAACAGTTAAAAGGAATGACTAGGACACCGGAGTGTAGAATAGACTCTTGGTAGTTCGTATGGGTAGTTCATATTTGCATGGGGGGGGGGGTTCAATTTGACCTGAGAGGAGATCTATCAATGGTCAGAGGATTTGGTTGACCATGGTTGGTTGGGAAACTGGTCAAGTGTCCCTAGCCAGGGGCTTAGGATTTCCAAGTGGTGGTCCTGAAGGGAATCTTGGATCACCACGGTCTAATACTTTTTCATATTTAAAGTTTAGATGGGTTAATTGTACCTAGCAATGTGCAGCATTTAACAAACTGAAATCCTCGTTCCCATTTAGCTGATTAAGATCATCACAGACAAAGTGACCACATTTTCTGTATTGCTCTTCAATAGAAAATCAGGACAGATTTACGAAATTTTAATGGAGAAGGCTCCATTGGAGTTAGGAATTAATTAATGAAAATTAGGAAAATGGTTGATTGAACACACTGAAGTGATCAAGTTAAAAACCCAACAGAAAATCCATTTACTCTTTGGCTCCTCTGTAACCTTCGTTCAGAGTCCCACATTTGTAGAGAGTAGCCGTGGAAATTCAAATTTTAGGCCAAAATTTCTGAATTTTGTTATAATTTTTGTCTCTTATTCACTCCCATTTTTCAATTATCTAGAAATTACCCCCATGACTTGATTCAAACACGACACCAAGGGACCCTTGCCGTGAAACAGATTCACGTGCCGCAGCATTATTATTTAATTATGGAATTTCTGGCGTTTGTCTTTCCGGCTGCTTAATCCGCAGCACAAAGTCGTCCTGTCTGACTGAGCTACCTTGGAATTATTGCCCAAATACACAGATAAAACACCTTGATGTTGCTAACTACATCTGTACAAAACATTTCCCATATTTGTTATATAATTACAGTCAATCAGGCTGTAAATCGGAATGACTTTTTTCTTTTTTTTGCCAGTCGGTCGGGAAGTAACACAGAAGACAATTGTTCTAAGATGGAATGCATCCAGCATTTTGCACCATGAAGGAAAAGAGTTTCTTATCAGTATTTTATTTCCGCCTGTGTGTCTTTAATTTCGAGCGCCTCGTCCCGTTTTACAATTGAACGGTAAATCCTCTTTCCATGGACAATTACTTTTTTATAACCAGACGTACTGCAACTGTTTGCCGGCTGTTTATGTTTGTTTACGTATGTACATTGGGCGGCAGAGAAAATGTAGTGCGTGTCTAAATGACACAATTGGCTGTTTTTTAGCGCAGTGACTGCAGATTACAACGCCAGAGCCATTTTTTTCAAAGGGCATTAATGTTCAAGTACAGATTGTCATAGCCCTGTGAGTCTTCTGACTGTTATAAAACGAAGTTAGATGCTAGATTTTTCTTTTCTTACACCAGTCTTGGCACCTGCCAGTCCCCCTGTGACATTCGATCTATAATTTGCAGTCTCATTTCAACTCCAATGTTATTTAATTAATCATAAAACAAGCAGGAATAGTAAACCTACTGAATCTTAAAAGTAACCATAACCCCAAAAGTAATCCAAATCCTAACCCTAAAAGATACCATAAACCTAATCCTAGCTCTAAACCTAACCCTAGCCCTAAATGTAACCTGGTTTTCTGAATATGAATGGCTGAAATATTCTGAATCGATCCAATATTGGATTGGTTTGATATTTTCAGATAGGTCTTGTAACAGATCTCCATACCCCGACAGGGTCACATCTGCCGATGCCGCTTCCTTGCAGGACCCCCTGTGTTCTACCCAGGCAGACTCCAGTGCCTTCTTCCAGTCCTCAGACGAAGCTTAAGGATGGGACACATAGATTTTTCCCCAGCTTTTCTCAGCTGCCTGTACTGCGGCCTAGGAAAGTGGTTTGTAATTAGGCAGGGCATCCCTATGGTGTTATGGGGAAGGGAGAGGGTAGGACCAGGTTATGAGATCAGATGAAATTACAGCAATGTGATGATTGTTCTCAGATTACCATCAGTATATTGCAGTGCTTTCTACTTGTAAATCCAACCCCCAACTCCAAAGAGACCTTGAGTGGGTTACTGCTGCATTGACACTCTACATTGTCTCACTGCCACCTCATTATCCACCCATGTGCCTGCCTTCACCCCATTACTACCATAATTTCACCTCACTGCCCCTCAATATCTATGATTGTTCTCTACCCCCTTTGTCTACCCATCACTTTCAGGGTTATTCAGAGAGCAAATAGTTGATTCCTGGAGTTTTATCCAAGATCCCCTACGCCATCACGATCCCTAATTCCTGTGTCTCCTCTCTCCACAGGTAGGCATTATCACCCATCACCCATCATCCACAGACACGCACATCTCAACTGATCCCTTGCATACTTTTGCTGGTAGGACCCCCTTCACCCAGTATTCGCAGGCACCCACATTGTAGCGTTACCTTGGTCTTTTTGCTGTTTTTATTTATTTTTTATTTATTTTTGTTTTTCTCCACCATTTGCTTTGCTAATTAGCATGTGAATCTCCTGCCCTATTGACACAGCCCATCCAGCTTCAGGTGTTGACTTTTTAACTGCCTGAATGCAATCAGTCCGCCCTATATAACAACTATACCAGGCTCCATTGAGCCAGGCTCCAGTGTCATTTCCAAGTGGCATTCTTAAGTGGACGTTCAGAGTTGATTCCTGGAGTTCAGTGGCATTCTTAAGTGGACGTTCAGAGTTGATTCCTGGAGTTCAGTGGCATTCGTAAGTGGACGTTCAGAGTTGATTCCTGGAGTTCAGTGGCATTCTTAAGTGGACGTTCAGAGTTGATTCCTGGAGTTCAGTGGCATTCTTAAGTGGACGTTCAGAGTTGATTCCTGGAGTTGCGGGACTGGAGGAAGGAACTGCAAAACTGCAAGGCCCACTTTTTACTCTGGTAAACTCACGTCTATATCATGCTTTCTCTCACGCTTCTGCTCTTTACTTCTACCTTTCTCCTTAAATGGAACTCCTGCCCTTCTACCACCGACCCCTACACAATTTGCATCTCTCCCTCCCTCCTCTCGTCCCACATGATGGCCTCGCAGGAGCTCCTTTGTTTCCTCAGAACATGGTCTCCCTCTAACTCTCGTGCTGCCAATCACTCCCACTCCCACAAATCCCATTCCCACCTTCTCTTTCTCACTCTCCTGCTGTTACTCTATTCAAGTGACATAGCCCCCAGACCGGGTGAGAGAAATGGTGGCGGGGTCGGACTCCTGCTCTCTCCCATCTGCACCTACCAGCATCTCCCTCCACCCCCATCCCTCTCCTTCTCCTCCTTCGAGACACACTGCATCTGCCTGTTCTCTCCTCTGGCTCTCAGGGTGGCAGTCATCTACCGCCCACCGGGACCAACTTCCCAGTTCTTTGACCACTTTGCTACCTGGCTTTCTCACTTCCTGTCTTCTAATCTTCCATGCCTAATTCTCGGGGACTTCAACATTCCATTGACGATCCTTCCGCTCCTGCTGCCTCCAAACTTCTTTCACTCACGTCCTCCCTTGGACTCACACAATCCTCCCTCCTCCCTACCCACCGCGATGGTCACGTTATTGACCTGGTCCTTTCCAACCTCTGCTCCATTTCTGAGTTCAAATGTCGCCCTTTCCCCATCTCTGACCACCACCTTCTCTCTTTCAACCTATCTGGACTTCCTAAACACCCTGCTCCCCCACCCCGCACACACACTCGCAGAAATCTACATGCTGTGGACCCCCATCAATTCTCCAACCTACTTCACCACCTCCCTCATACCTCATCCTTCACTTGCCCTGATGCTGCCACTAATCAATACAACACTACGCTTATCTCTGCTCTAGACACTCTTGCTCCTCTTCGACTCTGTAAGGCCCCACGCCGCCAGCTTCAGCCCTGGCACACCCTCCAGACTCGCTACCTGCAAAGATGCTCCTGCACTGCAGAGCGTGCCTGGAGGAAATCCCGCTCTGAAGCTGATTTTGTTCACTTCAAGTTTATTCTTCAGTCATACACCTCTGCCTCCACTTGGCCAAACAATCCTTCTTCTCATCTCTTATATCTACGCTGTCCTCCAACCCTAAACGGCTCTGGTCCACCTTCAACACCCTCCTCTACCACCTGCACCTCCCCCCTCAGCTGCCTTCAGCGCTCAAGACCTGGCAGACTACTTCCTCAGTAAAACTCTAACTATCAGAAGCAACATCCCAACACAAGATAGTTATCTGCCACCTCCACTCCCACAGGTCCCCTCTGCCACCCTCTGCCGCTTCCTCCCAGCCACTGAGGAGGAAGTCAATTCCTTATTGTCCTCCTCACATCTCACCACGTGCCCGCTCGACCCCATTCCCTCACATCTAATTCCTCCCCTCTCCTCCTTCCTCACCCCTGCTCTCACACACATCTTCAACCTATCTCTCTCCACTGGCTCCTTTCCATCCACCTTCAAACACGCGCTAGTTACCCCTTTACTACAGAAACCATCCCTAGACCCCAACTCTCCATCCAATTACCGCCCTGTATCCCTGCTTCCCTTCACATCAAAGCTCTTAGAAAAAATAGTCTTCAACCGCCTCTCCCTCTTCCTGTCCTCCAATTCCCTACTTGACCCCCTGCAATCTGGCTTCCGTCCCCTACACTCAACTGAAACTGCCCTCACCAAAGTCACCAACGACCTCCTAACTGCTAAAAAACATGGCCACTATTCTATTCTCATCCTGTTTGACCTCTCGGCTGCTTTTGACACTGTTGACCACCCCCTCCTTCTACAGACCCTCAACTCTCTGGGTCTCGGTGACACTGCACTTGCTTGGGTTGACTCCTATTTATCCAACAGGTCCTTCTGTGTGTCCTTTGCTGGTAACTCCTCCTCTTCATTGCCTCTATCTGTTGGTGTACCTCAAGGCTCTGTCCTTGGTCCTCTGCTCTTTTCCATCTACACCTCCTCCCTGGGCAAAATCATCAACAGCTTTGGCTTTAATTACCACCTCTACGCTGATAACACTCAGATCTACCTCTCTACCCTGATCTCTCTCCCCCTGTCCTTTCAAAAGTCAGTGACTGTTTATCTGGCATCTCCTCCTGGATGGCCTCCCACCACCTAAAGATCAACATGTCAAAGACTGAGCTCCTACTTATTCCTCCCTCCAATGCCTCCCCACCTCCTGACTTCTCTATCACGGTGGAGGGTATCACCATCTCCCCATCAAACCAAGTTCGCTGTCTTGGAGTTACACTTGACTCTGCTCTTTCCTTCATCCCCCACATCCAGTCTCTTTCCTCCTTCTGCCGATACCAACTGCGTAATATTTCCAGAATTCGGCCATTTCTTACCGCTGTCACCACAAAACAACTCATACACGCCCTGGTAATCTCCCGACTCGACTATTGCAATAATCTCTTATCTGGCCTCCCTCTGTCCCGCCTCTCCCCCCTACAATCCATCCTGAACGCCTCCGCCAGGCTAATTCACCTCACCCGCCGCTCTGTCTCTGCCGCTCCCCTCTGCGAGTCCCTTCACTGGCTCCCCATCCACTGCAGAATTAAGTTCAAAATCCTTATCCTTACCTACAAAACCCTCACTAACTCAGCGCCCCACTACCTGTCCTCACTAATCTCCAAATACACCCCAGCCCGCTCCCTAAGGTCAAACAGTGACCTGCGCCTAGCTTCTCCCCGCATCACCTCTTCCCATGATAGACTGCAGGATTTCTCACGCGCAGCCCCCATTCTCTGGAATGCTCTCCCTCGTACTGTCAGACTTTCCCCTAACTTCTCTCCCTTCAAACGCTCCCTGAAAACATTCCTATTTAGGGAAGCCTACCACCCAACTCACTGACACAACCATCAATCACTCTCACCTTACAGTCCTCTCCTCCTGTTTCCAACCCCAACCCTCCTAGATTGTGAGTTCCTACGGGAATAGGGCCCTCATCTCCTCCTGTACTGTTTGTCAAATGTTGTTCAATGTATTGTAACCCTGTCTATACTGTGTTTATTGTACAGCGCTGCGGAATATGCTGGCGCTTTATAAATAAAGAATAATAATAAATAATAAAGAGCACTGAAATGTGGCTGACATTTCAGTGCCCTCCCGTTCCCCGCACTCCCCTGCACTTCGGGGAATCAAAGTTCCCCAACCTGCAGTGTATTCAGCAAGCACCGCAGGGCCCCCGGAGTGCAGGGAAAATCAGCTGCAAACCTGTCACAATCACGCTAAAAACCCACCGAAAACCCACCGGTACCGCCAGTAAAACCACGCCGAACACGCCGGAAAAAGCTGCCGATCCGCCGATCACAAAGCAGCCGCCAGAAAAAGCCGACTAGCAGATGAACGGGGAAAAAAACAGTACGTTTGAAAGATTCAAAATTGAAACGCTGTTGGTAAAAAAACTACAGAACGAAAATGTCTGGAATTTACACATAAGATCCAATGAATGATAATAAAAAGGTCTGTTACAGAAAAAAGAAAAAACGATTTAAAAAGAAACCCTGAAAAAATATTTTGCCGAAAAAAAACACAAAAAATGCCTAAAAGATCCTAAAAAAACTAGAAATAGACTTTTTACTTCAGAATAAAATAATAAATGATTTATTAGATACCGAATTAAAACGGGAATATTTTTAACATTGAAGCCTATGGGATTCACCTGAATAAACCTACTGAATGAAACCACTGAACGGCAGGGCATTTCACTGACATTCCTCAGCTGTTCGGTGTTCTCTGAATAGATTAACCAATGCTTCTCTATGAGGATGTCACTGCCCTCGAAAAGGCACCGTACGTGCAGGCAATTCAAGGAAGAACAACTGTCAGTGTAAATTAGGAAGGCTGCACATTGGGGTATCACTTTAATTATTGGAGATTTTAATTACCCAGACATTAATTGAGATAGTAGTGTGATGGACTTTATCAGTCTATCGGATGCCAGTCTCTGTTCGAATTGGTGGAGAAATCAGTTAAGTCAAGTGCGCACTGAAAGAAAACACACAGACTCGCTGGATAGGTGTCTATGTAGCCTTCCTCGGACAAGGCCGGGTGACTTCTCTGCTCTTTATTGAAAAGATACAAGCTTTTTATGCTACTTCGTACGTAATGAAAACAGGCTGTTGCCCAACATTCTATTCGTCATTAATATTGTGAAATTGCAGACTTATGTTTAATATTTAAGAAAAATATACATCAGCTTATCGGTTTGTCCCGCCGTCAAGGGCGTTGTTACAGGACGTTACAAGATATTCTCTTCTTGATACTAGGAAAAGGAAACTACATGTGCGACAAAATAATCTGCTAAAATAGAGTGTTAAACAATAATATAAATTTGATTCTTATAAAAACAGGTTAATTAATGTCTGCTCTTAAAGACATACTAACTTCCTAAATCCGGATTAACCACTTAAACTACTTAAATGAGCATTTTTCTAGGCCTTTGAATATTATTAAAGCAGATACATATTCATGTCCATAACAGTAGGACTAGTAATTCAGCGAAGGGAATCCGGTTTCTGAACCTGTTAAATGATACCTTCATGACACAACTGGTAGAAACACCAACTAGAGAGGATAACTGTCTGGATCTGTTTATAACAAATAATGCAGATCTTTTCTCGAATATTCATGTAAGGGAGCAGTTGGGAAACAGTGACCATAATATGGTGTCTTTTGAAATAAACTCAAAGAAACACATTCATAGGGGGCATGCTAAAACATATAATTTTAAAAAGGTCAGCTTCATTAAAATAAAGGAAGCTCTAACTGTCATTGACTGGCAGAAACTCTTTCATGGTAAAAACACTGAGGATAAGTGGAATATCTTTAAACTAGAAAAGTACACGTCACAATATATTCCACTGGGTAATAAACATAAAAGAAACAGACTGAAACCAATGTGGCTTAGTAGGAATGTAACTAAGGAAATTAAAAATAAAAAGAAGGCATTTAAAGCTTTTAAATCTGATAAATCTGAGGCAACCTATAAAGCATATAAGACAGCCAATAAAGCATGTAAAAAAGCGATTAGATGGGCTAAACTAGAAAATTAAAAAGAAATAGCCAAAGAGAGCAAGACCAACCCTAAAAGATTCTGTAGGTACATAAATTCTAAAAAACCCAAGAGTGAAAATGTAGGTTCACTAAAATCTGAGTCAGGGGTGTTGTTAACTGAAGATCAAGAGAAGGCAGAAATGTTGAATGATTACTTTTCTACAGTATTTATCAAAGAGAAACCTATAACAGGAGACATGCAATTCACTGATAAAAACTTACTATACTAATAAAAAGTGACTTGT
This sequence comes from Leptobrachium leishanense, assembly GCA_009667805.1. NCBI lineage: Eukaryota > Metazoa > Chordata > Amphibia > Anura > Megophryidae > Leptobrachium > Leptobrachium leishanense. Next base: position 515,925,611 of record CM019063.1, on the reverse strand, counting down.
CGACTCAGGACAAGGTTTTGCAGCAATTAAACAAAGTGAATGTGAATAAAGCCCCAGGGCTGGATGGATTTCACCCGCGAGTTCTGAGGGAGCTATGTGTTGAAATATGTAAACCTCTGTTCTTAATCTTTCAAGATTCTTTTCTTTCAGGAATCGTACCAGAGGATTGGAGAAAAGCTGACGTGGTCCCTATATTTAAGAAAGGTTTAAAATCTGTGCCTGGGAATTATAGACCTGTGAGCTTAACATCTGTGGCTGGGAAAGTATTTAAGGGGTTACTAAGGGATAATATTCAGGAATTTATTGGGAGGTATAATATAATTGGCAAAAATCAGCATGCAGGGTTATCCAAAGAGATCCGAATGGCTGGAGAAAGGTAACCGAACGCTGAAAATCAGCGTTCGGTCACCTTTCCTGACCATTTGCTATCCAGAGAGCAGGCAATTCGCAAAATCCTGGCGAATTGCCTGCACATACGGTGCCTGTTCGGTGCCTGTTCGAGGGCAGTGAAATCCCCATAAAAAGCAATGCTTCGTCTATTCAGAGAACAAAAACCAGCAGTGAAAGGTTCTCGAAATGCCCTGCCATTCGGTGGTTTAATGCGACAAGTTTATTCAGGCGAATCCCATAGGCTTCAATGTTAAAAATATTCCCGTTTTAATTCAATATCTAATAAACCGTTCATTATAATATTCTGCAGTAAAGAGTCTCTTTATGTATATATTTTTTAGGATACTTTAAGCATTTTTCTGTTTTTTTTTAAAACGATTACGATTTTGTTTTATTTATTTTTTTAACCCTTTCGCTGCTGAGGCTTTTCACACCTCTGTGCTGAGGTCATTTTTACCGCTTTCGCTCATCTTGTTTAACCGCGTTTTGTAGCCATATTTTGATATATGATCCAGACATATTATATATCGTTCTTTCCGGCAGACTCCACAGATTCATAATATGTGATTATTATATGTATACGTTATGTCATGTCTGTATATTATAACAAAAAATGCAATAAAATTAGAATTTTCAATAATTTATTATGTGTAAAGTTTTTTTTCACATTTTAACATGCGATCGTTTGCGGTTATATTTTGTACGGGGTGTGCTTGTTAAAAAAATTAGAAATGGGGACCCGTTACATTTTTTTTGGGGGAAAATGTCGCTATTTTTAACAAACGCACCGCATACAAAAATCGTTAGTGCAGCATTATTGCTCACATTATAATTGAAATGAGAACAATATTGCTGCATTAAGAAAACAAAAACAAAAAAAAACTTGTTTATTTTTTTTTTAGAATTTTTTTAAATATATATATCTTTTTATTTTAAATTTTAATTTTTTTTAAAAAACTTTTTTCATTATCATGTCTGGTATCGTTGGAAAGGCCATGCTCTGGCCGATTCAACGATATCAAACATTAACCCCTAGCTGCCACGGATCAGGAGATAGGGGGTTCATTGGAACCCCCTATCTCCACCATTGGTGGCAGCTAGGGGTTAACTCCAGGACTGGCATCATCGTGCTATGCACGATGACGCCAGTCCTCAGGGGGAGTTCCCGGAGGCTTGGCCAACATCCAAGATGTCGGCCAGCTCTGGGAAAGGATCACGAACCGGCGCTTTTAAGCGCCGATTCGTGATCCGGCTCCCCAGGGGTTAATGACAGGCACCGTTTGGAAGGGCAGGCTGTGCCCTTCCAAACAGTGCCTGGATTAACCTCCTGCTCCCCGGCGATTGGGAGGGAGAGAGGTCCGAAGGACCTCCCCCCCCTTCCTTTCAGGCGCCTCCTCCGCACATGCGGGGGGGGGGGGCGCCTGAATTAGATGTCATCGCGCCGCCGCAATGACATCTAATTGCTCCGCCGGGGTCCCGAGTGCTGGGCTGTCATACAAGATTGGACCTCATATGTAAATTTCAGACATTTTCGCTCCGTAGTTTCTTTGCAAACAGCGTTTCACTTTTCAAACATTCAAGTGAACTGCTTTTCTAATTTATTCACTGCATTCGTCTGCAGTGTCGGCTTTTTCCGGCAGCTTCGCTGCGTGTGATCGGCTCCTGCTCGGGTTTTTCCAGCATTTTCGGCGGGTTAATCCAGATGCTTTTGCGGGCTTTCGGCGTGCATTCGCCGGGTTTTGCAGTTAGTTTGCGTCGACCTTTCCCTGCAATTCGGGGACCCTGTGGTGCTTGCTGAATACGCCGCAGGGTCGCCGAAATGGGATCGACAAAACAAACTGAATTGAAGAGAATGAAAAGTCACCTAACGCCCGGTGACTTTTCGATTCTCTTTGAATTACCCTGATGGTTTTATGAAACACAGATCATGTCAGACTAACCTAATTACATTCTATGAGGAAGTAAGTAGAAGTATAGATCAGGGGGTCGCAGTGGATGTGATTTACTTGGATTTTGCCAAAGCTTTCGACACAGTTCCACACAAAAGGTTACTATTTAAATTAAGAAAAATTGGTCTAGATGAAAATATTTGTTCTTGGATAGAAAACTGGATAAAAGATAGGGTGCAGTGGTCATAAATGGTACATTTTCAAGATGGACATCAGTGGTAAGGGGTGTCCCTCAGGGGTTTGTTATAGGACCAATTATATTCAATTCATTTATAAATGACCTTTAAATAGGCATCGAAAGTCATGTGTCTGTGTTTGCAGATGACACAAAACTAGGAAAAGTAATACAATGTGAACAGGATGTTACTTCGCTGCAGACGGATTTAGATAGATTGGGGGACTGGGCACTTAAATGGCAGATGAAATTTAATGTAGATAAATGCAAAGTTATGCACTTTGGAGTGAAGAACACGCAAGCAACTTATACCCTAAATGGTACGGAGTTAGGGAAATCAAAACAGGAGAAGGATTTGGGAATAATAATAGACTTCAAACTAAGTAACAATGTGCAATGTCAAACAGCAGCCGCCAAGGCCAGCAAGGTATTGGCATGCTTTAAAAGGGGAATTCACTCTCGGGATGAAAACATAATTTTGCCTCTGTATAAATCAAATGGTAAGACGCACCTTGAATATGCCGTGCAATTTTGGGCACCTGTCTTAAGAAAGGATACTATAATGCTAGAAAAAGTGCAGAGACGGGCAACTAAATTAATAAGGGGAATGGAAGGTTTAAGTTATAAGGAAAGACTAACAAGTTTAGAGAAATGATGCCCTAGAGGGGATCTGATAATTTTATATAAATATATATATATTTATATATATATATATGGCCATTTAAACCATTGTCTGGAAACCTATTCATTAACAGGACTATACACAGGACACGAGGTCACCCATTTAGACTGGACGAAAGGAAATTCAGCCTAAAGCATAGGAAGTGTTATTTTACGGTGAGAACTATAAAGCTGTGGAATTCTCTGCCTGTTGAAGTGGTTGGGTCAGAGACTGTACAGACTTTTAAAAAACGACTGGATGACTTCCTGCAGACACAGAATATTAAGGGCTATAATATTAAATATATGGGTAAGCTTCTTGATCCAAGGAGAAATCTGATGCCATTCTGGTGTCAAGAAGAATTTTTTTCCCAGTGTGTTGCATATTGGCGAGTGCTTCAGATTGGGTTTTTTGCCTTCTTTTGGATCAACAGCAGTAGGTGATGTGTGAGAGGCTGAACCCAATGGACGCATGTCTTTTTTTAGCCTATGTAACTATGTAATGGGCAAAAATTTGGCAAATTGCCTACTCTCTGAATAGCCGAATGGCCCCAAATTGGCACCGTACACTGTATTTCAGTGTCCGGTTACATTTCGGGGCCAGATCAGCTCTCTCTGAATAACCCCTTTTATCTCACTGCCCCCTCCCTATACAGTTCAGTTATTTTCTCACTTTCCGTTAGGTATTTTTTTTTTGGGCTGAGCACAAAGAAAATAATACTTAAAAGGATATCCCGGTGGTTTTTGAACCATTCACATTTTGAAACAATAACTTACCTTGTTCCTGTTCATTATTTACAGAACTGTGCAAAAGTTTTAGGCAGGTGTGAAAAAATGCTGTAAACAAAGAATGCTTTCACAAATGGAAGTGTTACACATTTATGTTCGTAAATGAACAAAATGCAGTGAATAAACAAAAGAGAAATCTAAATCAAATCAATATTTAGTGTGACCACCCTTTGCCTTCAAAACAGCAGCAATTCTTCTAGATACACTTGCACACAGTTTTTGAAGGAATTCGGCTGGTAGGTTGTTCCAAACATCTTGGAGAACTAAGCACAGATCTTCTGTGGATGTAGGCTTTCTCACATCCTTCTGTCTCTTCATGTAATCCCAGACACACTCGAAGATGTTGAGATCAGGGCTCTGTGGGGGCCATGCCATCACTTCTAGTACTTCTTGTTCTTCTTTACGGTGGAGATAGTTCTTAATGACTTTGGCTGTATGTTTGGGGTCGTTGTCCTGCTGCAGAATACATTTGGGGCCAATCATAAGCCTCACTGATGGTATTGCATGATGGATAAGTATCTGCCTGTATTTCTCAGCATTAAGAACACCATTAATTCTGACCAAATCTCCAACTCCATTTGCAGAATTGCAGCCCCAAACATTCAAGGAACCTCCACCATGCTTAACTGTTGCCTACAGACACTCATTAATGTACTGCTCTCCAGCCCGTCGATGAACAAACTGCCTTCTGCTACAGCCAAATATTTCAAATTTTGACTCACCAGTCCAGAGCACATGCTGCCATTATTCTGCACCCCAGTTCCTATGTTTTCGTGCATACTTTAGTTGCTTGGCCTTGTTCCCACGTCGGAGGTATGGCTTTTTGGCTGCAACTCTTCCATGAAGACCACTTCTGGCCAGATTTCTCCGGACAGTAGATGGGTGTACCTGGGTCCCACTGGTTTCTGCCACTTCTGAGCTGATGGCACTGCTGGAAATCTTCCGATTTCGAAGGGCAATAAGCTTGATGTGTCTTTCATCTGCTGCACTAAGTTTCCTTGGCCGACCACTGCGTCTACTATCCTCAACGTTGCCCGTTTCTTTGTGCTTCTTCAAAAGAGCTTGAACAGCACATCTTGAAACCCCAGTCTGCTTTGAAATCTTTGTCTGGGAGAGACCTTGTTGATGCAATATAACTACCTTGTGTCTTGTTGTTGTGCTCAATCTTGCCATGACATGAAACTGTCTTTCACAACCTCACCTTGGTAGCAGAGTTTGGCTGTTCCTCACCCAGTTTTAAGCCTCCTACACAGCTGTTTCTGTTTCAGTTCATGACTGGGTTTCAACCTCCGTGTGACATTGATGATCATTAGCACCTGTTTGGTATAATTGGTTGATCATACACCTGACTATAATCCTACAAAATCCCTGACTTTGTGCAAGTGTACCTATGAGAATTGATGCTGGTTTGACGGCAAAAGGTAGTAACACCAAATATTGATTTGATTTAGATTTTTCTTTTGTTCGCTCACTTTGCATGTTGCAAATTGACAAAAACTAAACAATCATTATTTATATTTCTGAAAGCATTCTTTGTTTACAGCATTTTTTCACACCTGCCCAAAACTTTTGCACAGTACTGTATATGCCATCTCTAGTGAGCTATTCCTCTTCAAAAGAAGAGCCCGTGAACTTCTCTCTCCTGACCTAAACGCATGCGTTTTACTTACCAGCTGAGGCCCTGCATGTCAAATAGTAGTGCATGGATGGATCAGATGTCAGTGCCGGGATGTAGCTACCACGTAAGGTGCATGTGATGAGATCAGGAGGTGGAATGGACAGAGTGTAAGTAATTTGGCAGCGATGCCTCTCAGTGCTTCGTCATTGGGCTGGCACCATGCTGCATCCTTCTGCGAGACGCCAACCGGCCGAAAGAGTGCTGGAGCGACCACACCTGGGGAAATAAGGTAGGTACTGCACTCTAGTCAAGAAACAAGATGAGGTTCCAGTAGGCTGGGTACAAGAGGGGTGAAAAATGAATCCATCCGGTCACCCCTTGCAAGAGAAACAAACGTCTATTAATACGTTTAAACACAACTATATTTCGTAATCAAAGGCTGTACGTCTCTGGGAACATTTACGTTGACGTCTCAACAGCTTCATATCTAGTGACCCAGTATATTCTGTTAATGCGATCATTAAAAGTGAGCGGCAATAGATGTTTGTTTTATAGGGAAACCGCTGTTATCTCCAGCTCCCGCAACACTGAAACAAACATATCACCCACAGTGAAATATCCATATCAGATCTGATAAATACATTACAATGTACTTTCCACATGCTTTGCATTTTATTTAAGTGTTCCGCCTGACACCGCGGTATGATTCCAGCCAATATACTAAACACGCACCCATGCTGCTGCTGCTGTGCGACTGCGGGCAATTTATCTCCGTCTCACCTCTCTTAAAACACTTTTATCAAAATTGGCGGTCAAGCCGTACTGAACCGCCGTGGCCTCAATCTTAAATGCCGCGGTACAGGTTTTAATTTAGGAGAGATTAATGCTTTCTCGAGTGTTAAAGCTACAGCTTTCTGCTATCTATACTGAAAGGTGTCAGCTCTTTCTGTAGAACGAGGCGCGCAGCCTGATGTTTGAGCAGCAAGTTGGGAAGGGCTGATAGTAAAGATGGAATGATACATTTTCGTATCAAATTTCCTTCAAATTTGTTAAATGTTTCCTCGTCTTACATAAAGACCGCTGATGTTGATCGGCTAGTGCAACGAACACATCTGTGAAACGAGAGTAATTATCAATAATTAAATTAAGCAAATACCAGGCAGTTCAGATGGAGGGCAACGATGACCATAAAGATTGAATTATGGCAATTATCATGTAATTCAAGACACATTTTTGATCATTTCTGATTGTTAAGCAAACATAAATAGTAACACACGTTAATATTTTGTCGGGCTGAATTATGCTGTGATTGCGGCACGCATTCGCCGCGGCATCGTGTCGATAAGCTCATGCAATGTCACTGCATTTATTCGCGTCCAGAGTCCCGTTAATTTGTGGCCAAGATCTTCTATTGATGATGGGAGAGTCGGACGCTGCGTAAAGTCTTCTCCAGCACATTATCCCAAAGATTCTCAATGGAGTTAAGGTCTGGACTGTGCGGTGGCCAATCCATGTGTGAAAATGATGTCTCATGCTCCCTGAACCACTCTTGCACAATTTGAGCCCGATGAATCCTGGCATTGCCATCTTGGAAAAGGCCTTCGTCACCAGGGAAGAATTAATCCATTGATGGAAAAACCTGTTCATTCAGTATATTCAGGGAGTCACATGACCTCAGTTTGTGCAGCTGAAACATATTAATCACTGCAGTAATTATCCAACAGAAGGCTCACATCTCTTTAGTTAAATAAAGGTGGTGACTTTTTTTGGCCAGGCAGTGTGTGCTGTAGTAACTACCTATATTGAATAGGATACCTTTTTTTAAAAAAAAACCAAACAGAAATAAGAATATAAAAATGTTGTAAGCATGAAAGTTTTCTTCATTTTGTCAAATTTCCAAAAAATATCAAGATTTCAGAGAACTAGCACACTATTTTGCTTTTGATACTGTTCCGCATAGAAGGCTTATCAATAAATTGCAATCTTTGAGCTTGGATTCCAATATTGTTGAATGGATTAGGCAGTGGCTGAGTGACAGGCAACAGAGGGTTGTGGTAAATGGAGTTTATTCGGCGCAAGGTCTTGTTACCAGTGGGGTACCTCAGGGGTCAGTACTTGGACCCATTCTCTTTAATATTTTTATTAGTGATATTGCAGAAGGTATTAATGGAAAAGTATGCCGTTTTGCTGATGACACAAAGATTTGCAACAGGGTTGACGTTCCTGGAGGGATCAGCCAAATGACAAATGATTTAGGTAAACTAAAAAAATGGAGCTGTGGCAATTGAGTTTTAATGTGGATAAGTGCAAGATAATGCACCTGGGACGTAAAAACCCAAGGGCTGAATATAGAATATTTGACACAGTCCTAACCTCAACATCTGAGGGTTGGGATTTAGGGGTTATTATTTCAGAGGATCTAAGGGTAAGTAGTCAATATAACAGAGCAGCAGGAAATGCTAGCAGAATGCTTGGTTGTGTAGGGAGAGGTATTAGCAGTAGGAAAAGGGAAGTGCTCATGCCACTGTACAGAGCACTGGTGAGACCTCACTTGGAGTACTGTGTGCAGTACTGGAGACCGTATCTCCAGAAGGATATAGACATCTTAGAGAGAGTTCAGAGAAGGGCTACTAAAATGGTGTACGGCTTGAAGGAGAAAAGTTACCAGGAAAGGCTTAATGATCTTAACATGTACAGCTTGGAAAAAAGACGAGACAGAGGAGATATGATAGAAACATTTAAATATGTAAAGGGAATCCACAAGGTAGAGGAAGGGAGTATATTTAAACGGAAACAAAGTAGCAAAACAAGACGGCATAGTCTTAGATTAGAGGGGCAAAGGTTTAAAAGTAACATCAGGAAGCATTATTTTACTGAGAGGGTGGTGGATACATGGAACAGTCTTCCAGTAGAAGTGGTAGAGGCCAAAACAGTGATTGAATTTAAGCAGGCATGGGATAGACATAAGGCTATCCTAAACAAAAGATAAATCCAGGTAAAGTATCCATGTAATTGGGCAGACTAGATGGGCCGAAAGGTTCTTATCTGCCGACATTTTTCTATGTTTCTCTGTTTCTATGTTTCTATTTGTCATCCCAGGATATGACTGGAATTTCTTCCCTTTGGCCTCACACTACATACCTTGGGCTAGATTCCAAGCCGGCCATTAACCCCTTCGCTGCGGTGGATGCGCTCAGCGCGTCCAACCGCATGTCACGTTGCATGCGGAGGATGCGCTCAGCGCGTCCAGCCTTTGGGGTCAGCGTTCGGCCGGGTTCCGGCCGATCGCTGGCCCCCCCGGTGCGGGCTGACATCCTCGATGTCAGCCCAGCATCCGGAACCACCGCCAGGCTAATTAGGTGTCATCGCGGCAGCACGATGACACCTAATTCAGGCGCCCCCCCCCGCATGTGCGGAGGAGGCGCCGGAAAGGGAGGGGGGGAGGTCCTTCGGACCTCTCTCCCTCCCGATCGGCGGTGTTCCGGGGGTTAACCCAGGCACCATTTGGAAGGGCACAGCCTGCCCTTCCAAATGGTACCTGGCATTAACCCCTGGGGAGCCGGATCACGAATCGGCGCTGAAAAGCGCCGGTTCGTGATCCTTTCCCGGAGCTGGCTGACATCTTGGATGTCGGCCAAGCCTCCGGGAACTCCCCCTGAGGACTGGCGTCATCGTGCATAGCACGATGACGCCAGTCCTAGAGTTAACCCCTAGCTGCCACCAATGGTGGAGATAGGGAGTTCCAATGAACTCCCTATCTCCCGATCCGTGGCAGCTAGGGGTTAAAGTTTGGTATTGTTGGATCGGCCAGAGCATGGCCGTTCCAACGATACCAAACTCGAATGTGAAAGAAGTTAGTAAAAAAAATAAAAAATAAAATAAAAATGAAAAAAATATTTTAAAAATTTTTTATAAAAAAAAAAATAAACAAGTTTTTTTTCTTTGGTTTGTTAATGCAGCAATATTGTTCCCATTTCAATTATAATGTGAACAATGATGCTGCACTAACGATTTTTGTATGCGGTGCGTTTGTTAAAAATCGTGTAATTTTCCCCAAAAAAAAATGTAACGAGACCCCATCTCTAATTTTTTTAACAAGCGCACCCCATACAAAATATAACCGCAATTGCTCGCATCTTAAAATGTGAAAAAAAAAACTTTACACATTGCAAATTATTGAAAAATCATATTTTATTGCATTTTTTGTTATAATATACAGACAGGTCATGACGTATACATATAATAATGACATATTATGAATCTGCCGAGTCTGACGGAAAGAACGATATATAATATGTCTGGGTCATATACTAAAATAAGCCTTCAAAACGCGTTTAAACATGATGAGCAAAACCGGTAAAAATGACCTCAGCACAGGGGCGGGAAAAGCCTCAGCAGCGAAAGGGTTAATAGGGAGCCGCAAATGTAAAAATCCTACTTAAAACGTTTTCCATTTGTGGCTCACCATTAAAGACTCTATTCTGGCAGAGCCGCTGTTTCAGTGGTTCAAGCCAGAATATTTTTCTAGCCACTGATTGACACTGGATGTGTTGGAGAATGGTAAGCGCCCACACTATACCCCCCAAAAGTATTCGAAAATCTTGTAATGAGCGATTATAGAAAAAATTTCTACAAAAGAAAATATAGCTCTAAGATCATTACAGAAAGACTCTAGCATAATGATAACACCCGCCGACAAAGGCAGCGGGATTGTAATCCTCTCCAAGGAGATGTATGATGCGGAAGTATTAAGAACTTTAGATGATACAACTACTTACGAAAAATTAAAGAGTGACCCTATTAAAGATATAAAAGATAAGATAAATATCCTCCTTCAGGAAGGGATTGACAAAGAAATTCTAAATGAGCAAGAATATAAATACCTCAAGATGGAATATACTAAAACTCCTCATATTTATATATTGCCCAAAATACATAAAAATTCTACCAATCCGCCCGGAAGACCTATAGTGTCTGGGATTGATTCAATCACAAGTCACCTATCGGAGTATGTAGATTTATTTCTACAGCCCATTGTACGACAAATTCCATCCCATCTTAAGGATACTTTAGATATGCTAAAGCTTATTAAAGATCTACAGTTAGAAAGCACTGATATCCTGGTAACTTGTGATGTCAACGCATTATATAGTAGTATTCCACAAGAAGTGGGTTTGAAAGTGGTAGGAAAGGAAATTTTGAAGGTTAAAAATATGGATCCTGACCAGATATCTTTCATTTTGAAAAGTATAGACTTCATACTCAAAAATAATTATTTTAAATTTGAGGAAGATTTTTACATCCAATTGAAGGGAAACGCCATGGGCACTAAATTTGCGCCCAGCTATGCGAACCTATATATGGCAGGCTGGGAAACCCAGTTTGTCTACGGTTCGCGTAGCTGGGCGCTGGGTAAGGTTTCATCATACAGACAATACATCGATGATGTGTTTTGTTTTTGGAGAGGATCAGAGGAGGATTTATTATCATTTTTGACCAGTCTTGATAGCCCGGAATGGGGCATCAAGCTTGATAGGAAGTGGAGTATGGAGAAAGTCACCTTCTTGGATCTTGAAATCTATAAAGAGGTAGATGAGATTAAGTCTAAAACCTTCTTTAAGGAGGTGGACACTAATACCTACATAGATAAGACCAGTTGCCATAATCCTGTCTGTCTGAAAGGAGTCCCTAAGGGGCAATTGATTCGTTTAAGGAGAAATTGTACTGATGTGGAAATATTCAAACAACAAGCAGATACACTTAAGAAAGAATTCATTGAAAAAGGGTATGAAGAGAGCGAATTAGATCATATTATTATGGATTTAACTAAAGCTGATCGCGATAACTTACTTAAGTATAAACCTAAAAAAGAAATAGAAGGAGAAGAAGTAAGGTTTATCTGCGACTACAATAATGAAGCCACCCAGATAAAAAGAATTTTAAAAAAACATTGGCATTTACTACGAGACGATAACGATCTCAAGAATTATGTAGGAACAATTCCTAAAATTGTGTTCAGAGGAGCAAGAAATTTAAAATCCAATTTAGTCCACAGTATATCAAAAAAAAGAAACATTAAAGAGGGATTATTTGGATTGAAACAAGGCTTTTATAACTGCGGCCAATGTTTGGCATGTAGATCTACAGGCAATAAAAAGAGTTTTAAAGGTGCATATTACAACCGAAAAAACAAAGAAGAAATTCCCATAAAAGGTATTTTGAATTGCTTTTCAAAGAACATAATATATCTATTAGAATGCCCTTGTGGCATGCAATATATAGGCCGTACTAAAAGAGCATTTAATGTAAGGCTATCAGAGCATGTCAGAAATATAAAAAAAGGATTTGAAAAACATTCCGTTTCGTTACATTACAAAATAGAACATAATAGCCTTCCAAAGGGTTTGAAATTCATAGCAATCAAGCAATTGAAACCAAATGATATAGGGGAAGATTTCCTTAAAAGATTGGGACAAACAGAGATGCGCACGATATTTGAAATGGGCACGTTGGCACCGGGTGGTCTAAATGATGACTTCGAGGTCATACATTTTTTGTAAGCAGGCTCTCCTCTCATCACTATATCATTGGCTAAAACTATGATATAGGACCATGATTTTTCCATTTTGGAGATATTAATTGTATCAATTTTCTTTTTTTTTTTTCTCCTTACTCGCACATCTATAGAGTTGAATGTTACTATATAAGGTTTCCCTTTTACAAAAGATTCCAGTCTATTGCACCAGCTTTAATGTTTTTTAGGCACTTGACACGGATTTTCTAATATAGGCCCTTAGATATAGGTCACACACTATGTTATAAGAGATACTAAAGTCTCTAGTACTCCACTACTACATAAATATATTAGAAATTAGATTATGATATCATTCCCTTGTAATATAAATATAGAGCACTATTTCTAACACCAATATAATCATATTGCCAATTCCAGTTATACCAATGAGAGTTCCATCTTACTAATGTTCATAACCTTGGTCCATCTAAATGTAGATGGTCAACACCTTTTATATAATACAAATTTTTGGCATGTACACTAAACTACACCATTATTATAAGAAACATCATTCACTCCTATAATGTGGTAGAATGATAAACTCCACCTTCATTTTTTCACATTGTCACATTCATTTACCCCAAACAATAATACAAGGCTATATACTTGACTAAGAAGTTCCAGTTTATCACACTGAGCCACAATTATAATTGGGCTTCTGGTACGGATATATTCCTATATAGGCCCTAAGGTATAGGTCATATACCATGAACTCAGAGATAATCTGATCTCTGAAACCCCCCCAACACATCATTTGATAAATCATTAGATTATAATCCAATTTCATCAGAGTATATATATAGCATTAACCATAAAATTCATCAATATTTATATTGGTCACAATTCTTTAAAGTTAATGAGGAGCTATGTACCTCCACTTATATAATTGGCCCAATAATATGTGGATGGTCAACATTATCGTTCACACTAATAGAACAAAATTTTGAAATGTGCACTAAAACCTTTTTTTTTATTTCGGCAATGCGAAAAAGTGATATATTTCACTATTTTTATTCTGCGCATTGCCCCATCAATTTTATATCGTTTAATTCGAGAAGAAAGTCTTCTTCGTTTTAGGGTGAGCTATAGTAAACCAAAATATGAAGTTTCCATATTCCCTTGTATGTTAGATTGACTATTCTTTGACCGCAGATAAGATTGTGGACTTTATAAACATCGAGAGCGGTTCGTTATTCCCACGGAAACGTATAGTACATCGGAATTCCGGATACAGGACTGTGAAACGCATGGTGGAATGCGGAAGTCTCCTATGCCCCTGCGCAAGATGGCGCCGAGGTCCAGCAACACGCGATAATCTCGACAAGAGGCTAGGAATGCACGCTGACCACCAATTATGCTCAGCTAACAACGCTTAGCCGTGATTTTTTTAATTTAATTTTCTGTATTATATAAACATGCATATCGGTTCTGTAATATATGTTCCAGCTGATGAAGCCGTGTGCCGACGGCAAAACGCGTTCTGGCTTTATTTTATTTGATTTTATCATTTATTAAATTTTAAAAGAGCCATCACCGCATGTTTTCAGCTTTTATTGGGTTTGGCCAAACGAAATCCATCTGCCTATCGTTCTGAGCTGGGAATAGCTCCACTACACGTGAGTTTGCACTTGCAGCTGATACATATATATGCTATTATTTGTCAGATACACACAAGATTGTGCCTTGTCTCTCTTCCAATTCTTATGGATGTTATGAAATATCAACACCAAGGATTGGGTTTCCTGAGAAGTTATTGAAGCAAAATAATCCAAAGGCTCAGACCCACTCAGAGCCAGTGACAGGCTCTCTGTTTATGAGTTAAAAACTGAAAGATATCACGTATGCTGCATTTGGTGTTGTCCCTCTGCACTTAAATTGTGTTTCTTTTACATGCCTCTTCCACCATTCACTATGGTTGGCACCGCCATTTGAGAAACCGTCCGAGTTCCCTAGCGTTTTACATCGCGCAGACCAGATATGTATTTCTGACTGATTGATACTGACCCTTGCTATCGCATGCCATGTCTGGTATCAGCTTCTGGAGTCAATAAGACTATATTGTGACTAGTATGACCCTACATGATCTTTGCGTGTGCAAAGTTATACAGAAGCCATGAAAGGAGCCATGGAAGGGTTCCAGGGAGCAATTAGTTCCCAGTCTACCTCTGCCTGTGGCCATGTGGTGGATCATGCTGCCCTATGCACCGTGGGATCTGCGGTCAGTTTTGAATTCTTTATCATGTTTATCCCCTTACCGCCGCAGTGCGTACTATGCCGTTCCCACGGCGGGTGGGACTAAACACCGCGAGGTGGCATAGCACACCTTGCTGCGCGTCTATGGGCTATGACAGGTCCGCCCACCAGCTGACACATGGCACGCGTCATTCGCTGCCGCGGGATGGACAGAATTTAGGCCAATGATGCAAACGTGCGTGACAGCTAAGTAGGTGAACCGAAAGAGGGGCCTGTCACAGCAGCCGGGAAGTTGGGCATACTAGTACGCCTCACAGGCATTAACGCCCTCCCGCCAGGCAAAACCAGCCCAGCAGTAAGGGGTTAAATTGAAGTGTTAGGTGATTTTGGAAAAGCAAAATCCCTTAAAACCAGGTTCTGAAAGCTGGGATTCAGTTTTGATTTACAGCTTTTTTTGAGAAGACTGAGCTTTCATGGAATGTTACCCACAAATTTATAGCTACTATACAAAGTTTTGCAGCCGTCAATTTATAGCAGGCAGCCACATCCAGCGAGACTCATCCACTGATCCACAAGCAAAGCTTGAAGCTCAGTTGCGATGGTGTCTTGAGCTGTTAATTTAACGGCCATGTTGGAATTTAGCTCCTTGTTGGTGTTCATCAAGATGAAGATTTCATGAGCTTTGGAGGACTGGACATGTTCCTGTCACATGACTTCATCTAAACTCCTTCCAAGCAGCCCTGGAGAAACTGACAACTGATGTTTGGGTCAGTGAAAACACAGCATGGGCCATATATATAAAGTTATCTCAAGGCTATTCTTGCATTAATGAGTATACCTTTCAGACATGGTTGGATGGGGTTATAGGGGAGCCATGAGTCCTTTCGATTTTAATATGTCTTAATCTCACTATTCTGCAACATTTAGAATCTGTATTCTTCAGGAGAGATCAGTTACCAAATCAAGGCAGGTTATCTTGAATTGATCTTTGATGACCTGCAAAATATTGACTCTATAGTCTGCAGGACTGAATTTTTCATGTACTGCCAATAACCAAGTATAAATTATATTATTACACAGTTAGTGCTTAAATGGAGAAAGTAAGCAGGATAATGTGCGCCTGCAGATTTTCCTTTACCGTTTCCACTTTACCATCATTTTCTGGGGGTAGGTGCTAACTTAGCACCTCGCCCCAGAATGAAACACAATCCCCGTTGATACCAGCAGTGGTGCTCCGCACTGCCACTATTATTGGCCCGTGGAGTCCATAGGAGATCGCACTGAGCTGCGGAGTGAGACTAGGAACTATTTGTTCCCAGTCTCACTCTGCCCCAAGCGAGAAGAAGCAGTGGATCGCGACGCCCTTTTCACCGCGGGATGAGAGGTTGAGTTTGGATTTTTTGTGGGTTTTTAGAGCATGTTAAATGATTTTGCATACGGTGCCTGTTCGGTGCCTGTTCGGTGCCTGTTCGAGGGCAGTGAAATCCCCATAGAGAAGCAATGCTTCGTCTATTCAGAGAACAAAAACCAGCAGTGAAAAGTTGCCGAATTGCCCTGCCATTCGGTGGTTTCATGCGGCAGATTTATTCAGGAGAATCCCATAGGCTTCAATGTTAAAAATATTCCCGTTTTAATTCAATATCTAATAAACCGTTGATTATTATATTCTGCAGTAAAAGTCTCTTTATTTATAGATTTTTTTACGATCTTTTAGGTTTTTTTGGGATTTTTTTGCAAACATTTTTTCCCATTTTTTTTAAAATGCTTTTTTCTTTTTTTCTGTAACAGCCCTTTTTATTATCATTCATTGGATCCTATATGTAAATGTCAGACGTTTTTGTAGTTTCTTTGCAAACAGCGTTTCACTTTTCAAACACTCAAATGTACTGTTTTTTTTTTACTCCATTCGTCTGCATGGTCGTGTTTTTCCGCCAGCTGCTCTGCGCTCTGATCGGCGGCTGCTCGGGTTTCTCCGGCGTGTTCGACGGGGTTTCGGTGTACGTTCGTCAGGTTTTGCAGTGAGTGTTCTTCGGGTTTGCGGCGTCTTTTCCCTGCACTGAGACGGCCCTGTGGTGCTCGCTGAATACACCGCAGGGTCACTGAAATGGGATCGCCGAATCGCACCAAATTGAAGAGAAGGAAAAGTCAACGAACGTGCGGTGACGTTTCGATTCTCTTCGAATAAGCATGATAGGCGACGCACAGTACAGTAAGCTCGCACAAACTGCAAAGTGCTAACTGATTTCACCCCAGTGTAGCGTCAACTATGGAAGGAATATCGATGCCAGACGTTAAACTTACCAATGCTAGCGCTAACCATTACATATTGAGATGCTACATTAGCACCAACTATGGAATAAAGCCCTATGTGTCCAGGAAAACATGGAAGATCTGGCAACCCTAGTTGCTATACTCAATGTCTTCCTCTTCCCATTGGTTGAGGATATTGTCACGCCTTGAATCCAGAATTATTCTGTGATGGCTTCATCATACAGCATATTACTTCTGCCAGATGGAAGCAGTTTCATGTCCTGTCCAACAGCACACAGATTTATCTGTGTCTGGGAAAGCGCGACGAATATGAAAACCCAACTGGAAAATGTGATCCCAGGAAATACATTAAAAAATCAAAGTGCTGTACTGTATTAATCTCATCCCCGAGATGAATTCATCATCCGAAAAGTCACAGCTTCCTAAACATCATCAATAATGCATGCATTTATTAACCTTTCATTTAACCATTTTCGGCTTATCTAATTAAGACAAATATTAAGCAGAGAGTGGGCTGGGAATAGCTTATTTCAATTATCTAATTACATTGTTAATTAGGGAGCCAATTAAAACAAGCAGGAACGAATAATCGCTAATTACAATAAATTTGGAAGCCTGCCACCCAGTATGAGCTTATCAGAGATAACAGGAGGGATACGGCTTACATTGCGAATAAAAAGGGGCCGGACCCATTAGCAAGGCACCGACAATCAGCTGAGCCGTAGTTGGCCTTTTCTGCCCTGGGAAATTGAGCAGATGGTAAAATAAACATGTTCTACGGGGGTCTGGGAAGCAATGCAATATTTCGATAGGACCAGCACCCTCAAGGGACAGGCAATCTTCACACACCAGCTGCAGGGACTCCAACTCCTTCTTGCTCAGTCAACCCTCAAATCCATGTTTTCGTCAGTAGGTGGCAGGTATATTGGAGTCATCTCGCTGTCAGCAACCATGCCTGAAGAATATGTCCCTTAGGTGTGTCCAGAATTAAAAGATTCAGTAACAGATTGGCATGAGTCAATCCATTAATCCTGATACTGTTCTACGTTTTAGGGTTTTGTGGCTGTCAACGGGCTCGATTCAATTTAATCCAATCGCCACAATTGGCAGCTTTTTACCCACATTTCATCCGTATCTCTGTTTTGGAGATTTAGTTAAGGACATCTCGGCATTTTAATCCCCATAATAAAGTTGGCTCAGTTATCAGCACACTATTGGTTGCTGAAACTTGATAATTTTTCCACCACAATTTGGCTACTTTTCGATTTGGCACATTCAATTAAAGGCCTACTGACATTTTTATTCCCATAAAAAATTCGGCTCACTTGTTGCCACTTGCACCTTTACTCCTAAATGGAAATTTTGGCTTTAGCGATTCAGTTCGAATTTATGGAAAAGCTGATCTTTAAAAACATATCAAGTGCTGAAATGGGTTGAAAAATGGATTTTAAGGCAGGAGAACAGAGGGAATAAGACGGAAGCCCTCGTTTGAACATTGGATTTTTCAAATCAGCAGGGCAGGGCAGCCGTCAGAGGGTGACAGCTTATATGATATGTTCGGGGGCCCAGAGGCTCCAGGAGACCCTGGCCAAGCCAAGTGCTACGGATTTAAGGGTCCCTCCATGCCAACCAGAACTGGTCCACCAAGATATCAAACAATTTCCCGATGGGCTGTTTCATTTCGGGCAGGTAATATACTCTCACATTAGGGAACATTTTTTTCCCCTTACTGGAGGAGAAGAGGAGACAAAATGATTTAAACTTTAATTAGTTTACTTATGGGCAGCTGATGGAAGGGTGGCCCTGACCAATGGTTTAGTAAGAGGCCTCAAGAATTCTGATGGCGGCCCTGCAAATAAGAATACTTAGTAGAAAAATAAATATGATGCTGCCCAAAAATATGTTATTTGGGTGAAATTCCAGGCTTTTTTCTGGGCCAGAATAATTTTCAGATTTTCAACTCTGGGCAAATTTTTTCAACTGAATCGGCTTCTATTCAGAAAAAAAAAATTGGAGAGAGACTGCATTCTTTTAACCACTTGGCTGCTAAGGATGCGCTCAGTGAGTCCAGCCAAGTGGTTTTCCTGTGCTATGGATGCGCTGAGCGCGTCCTAGCACAGGAGGCAGTGATCGGCTGGGATTATCTTTGATGCCAGCCCAGCCTCCGGGTCCCCGGCGGGCAGGAATAGTGTCGGGAGCGATGACATCTATTCCAGGCACCCCCCCACCAGTGCAGGGAAGGTGCCTGAAGGGGAGAGGGTGAGGTCCTTTGGACCTCTCTCCCTCCCCATCCGTACGGGCCACAGCAAAAAGGCAGGCACTGCTTGGAAGGGCACAGCCTGCCCTTCCAAGCAGTGGCTGCATTTAACCCCTTGGGGGCTGGATTGCAATTTGGTGCCAAAAGGCACCAGATCGCGGTCCCGTCCCAGAGCTGGCTGATACCTTGGATGTCAGTTTGGTAGTTAACCCCTAGCTACCACCTATGGTGAAGATAGGGGGTTCCAAATGAATCCCCTATCTCCTGATCTCGCCTGTGCTGTGCTTCAGATATCCTGCAAACCTGGCCATTTAGTGAGTCCTAAGGACCAGGGTTGAGAAATATTGCTCTATATATTCCGTGGTAGAATACTGTCCATTTCCAATTTGCCTGTTACTTGTGCTGGTAAGATAAACACACTATCTGTGACCCCAATAAATGTAATTAATGTGGCCTCAGAAATGGTAATACAGTAAATAAATACATAGAGGATACTTTCCTAATCCTCCTGTGGAGAGGAGAGCAGGACCGGATGATTTCTTTTTCCGTTACTAGAAGGAAACTGAGGTCAAATGGTCTTTTTGCATCCATCGGCCAAACCTGCTGCAAGATTGAACCCTGGGATCTTGTGGCAGTAAAACCCGATGAGTTGTCCTTATTATTTGCCCCCAGTGGTGTCAGCCATTTACATCTAAATCAAATATATTGTGGTTTATCAGCTGTAACCGATAAGGGCAGCTGGTAAGGTAACTGCAAGTCGCAATCCTTTCTTTTACTCAACTTGGAGTAAGGTCCCAGGATATCCAGCAATCTGAGTGCATTCCATGCATGGAAATTAAAAATGAGCAAATTGGGTGATAGTTGCACACCTGATCCAGGGGCGTGCAAGGTCCACAAAAAGACCTGTGCTAAAGCCACCCCGGAAGTAACTTAACCGGGGCAGCACCGTTCATGTCCTGCTCTATGCTGTCGAGGTTTGTCATGGATCCATTACCAGCAGAACCTCAAGTGTTCCTGGGACTCCTTTTAAAAATTATGGTTCCCCAGAGACTCAGCGCCTTTACATCAGATTGTTCATGGTGTTTTCTGGCTCTGTGAGCGGCTAACTGTTTGCTTCCCTGATCGTGTTTCCTGTACTCTCCACCGAGATTCCTGTCTCTTTTATTCCCTACTGTGAGCCCCTCGTGTAGAGGTGGCCTTATAATTAGGCAAAATAGGCAGCTGTTTAAGGACTCACACCCACTGGGGTCTCAAATGATGAAATCTATGTAGAATACCATTATTCTGCTACTCACACTAAACCACTCCTCCATTCACACACTTGTATACCAAAAGAGATTCATTAGCCTTCTCAAAATTCTAGTTATAGAATTTATTTATATCTTTCTGCACAATGACAAGGGGCTCATATTTAAGTTAGGTCTAAGGCATCGTTATCACTAGAGCCCCCAATGCCCATGTGTATCCTGTCTTGTTGCTGATATTTCTGTGCAAACTGGAACCTGTGCCTTGTTTGCACCATAACCTGCTTCCTGTGCCTGCGTCACCAATGCTTGGAGACTCCCTGCACCCCGGTACCTTGAGTGCAACAGTGATATTGTATATCACCTTCCACCTTGAGTAGAGAAGCATCACGCAATAAAATTTTTTATTCTACTCAAATCAAATATTAAATGATATCATACTGGGTTATTCATTATTATTGTCATCATTTATATGGCACCAACAGTTTCCGCAGCTCTTTACAATAACCAAAGGGAACGCGATACAGATAAATGGATATATGATGAAAACAAAAGGTGTAGAGGGCCCTGCTCATAGGAGCTTACAGTCTAGAGGGATTGGGGGTTGAGGAAGACTAGGGGAGTTTTACTGGATGTCAGGATAATTAATGCCAGCAGTTCAGGAATGGTGGGGCCATGGAAACGGCTTCAATCATGATGTGTGAGTAGGTGAACAGAGGGGTGAGTTGCATCAGTGAGGTGGTACGCTGTTCTGAAGAGAAGGGTTTTGAGGGATATTTTTAAGGCCTGAAGATTAGAGGAGAGTTTGATAGGGCGAGGTAGGTCATTGCACAGGACTGGAGCTGCCCTTGAGACGTCTTGGAGACGAGAGTTGGCAGCGTGGGTGTACACAGAGACCAGGCGTAGGTCACCTGCTGACCGGAGTTGTCTAGCCGGGACATGCTTGCAGAGCAATGAAGACATGTAGGGAGGGGTCGAGTTATTGAGCAATTCGAAAGTGAGCGTCAGTATTTTAAACTGTATGCTGAAACATACAGGAAGCCAATTACTAGGCTTGTGCACCGATTATTTTTTCAGTTCGATTCGGTTCGATTTGTTCGGATGTTTAAACTTTTCGATTATGCTCGTTTCGACCGATTTCTGTTTCGATTCGGTTCGGTTCAGTTCGTTTTTCGTGTACATTTTTTTTTCGGAATATCGACCATTTTTCGTGTTTTCGGGTCACTTTGCTCGTTTTTTGTATCGACTTTTCGGAAATTTCGGAAATTTTCGTTTTTTCGGAACGTCTGTTCTCCTCGTTTCAAAGTGTCTACGATAATTCTGGCGATTCTATCGTGTTTTTTTTTATTAGATAAAGATCCTTTTTTTCTTATGAATAATTAAATATACATTTCACAACTTTATTTAATCATATTAAAATGGTATGAAAGCCAAGGAACAAAAAAAATGAACAAAACGATTTAAAAAACACTGAATGCCACAAGAAACAAGTGATACGCATTTACAAATACAAAATTTACCGAATCAGCGATATAACCGATAATAGTTAAATATACGATTTCCAGAATTACCGAAATGGAACCGAAATCACGAATGGAACCGAAATCATGAATAGAGCAAAAATAAATTTTCGATTTGACACATTTCAAGTCCATTTCGTTTCGGCTCGGAAAACTTTTCGGATCTATCGGTTTTCGGGTCCGACCCGATTCGGAAATTCGGCCGAATCCGAAGACACGAATTGGGAAATTTCATGAAAATTCCGAAATTCCGAAACCCGAAACGCACATCCCTACCAATTACAGGAAGCCAATGGAGGGACCGGCAGAGTGGGGAGGTACGTAAGGTGCGTCTGGTGAGAAAAATAAGCCTGGCGCCTGCATTCATTAGAGATTGCAAAGGGGCAATACGGGTTTTGGGGAGGCCAATAAGGAGCAAGTTGCAGTAATCAAGACGTGAAATGACAAGTGCATGAACCAGCATAGAGGACCTGTGTTTGCCAAATTTGGAAACACTGCTGAAAAAAATTGCGTTATTGCAACGGCGACAAACGCTGGCACTTCACAGAAGGGAAACCCAAACAGAGGCACAGTGAAACTTCTCCTGCGGCTTGGACTTCCCTTTTGTCGTCGGCTTTTGCAACTTGAGCATTCTTTGAATAAACCCCTTAGTTTTTACCAAAAAGATTAAAATCCATCGCAAGATGCTGACATTTCTTTCCCCTTCATTTTGTATTGAGTGAATTATGAAAAGACACAATAATAATCATGAGGGTGATCGTGATTTTCATTTATTGACTCAGAAACCCTCTGTAAGTCTGCAAACGGCCTTGCTGGCATGAAAATGATTTATACGGCCAGTCTTTTCTAACTAATGCACAATTGGAAACTAAAGGACTGAACAAGGCATTTTAGGTCCTGTAGCGTGCCGGGGTAATCGTGACAATAAAACAATACAGTAGACGTATAATAGTTCCTGGACTTTTAATTTGTGACTAATTTGTTGTACAATGAGGTTGCAATTTTCTAATTGTGATTGCCATTTTAATTTTACTCATGGCTGTGCAACTAACAATGTATGGTCTGGTAATTAAAATTAATTGTACTTTCACCTGCATATTTCTATTAGATGGTTCAATTTAGCCTGGAAGCTCGATGGTATTACTTTCTAAAAGACTCTGAATACGTTTAACCAAGTGCAACTGTGCCACGCCGAGTAATTTCCATATAAAACAGGCATTTACTCATTAACATACAAGCAATACGTACATCACGCATTGGTTTTGAGCAGTTTTAACTCTTTATTTCTGAGGGTAACTTTTACTGCCAGAGCTTATACTCCCCACGATGCAAAAAAAAGCCTATCACCCCCAAAATGTCTTTTTGTCTTTGATGTATTGGGTTCCAGGGTTGCAATGTTTTCTGGTTATGGTTGAGTTATTATTTTAGGTATTATAAACTTTGTGCCATTTCATGTGGAAAACTGTTTGGCTGGTGACAAAGACTACTACTTTCATAGTTTTGGAATCTATTGAATTGCCACATATGTAGATTCTGATTTGAGGTGGTGGTACCTTAGGTTTCTGTACTTGGTTGAGGACACAATGGAAGTTTTCTATCTCTTCAATACTAACAGGCAATGGAGCAGGTCTTTTCCTAAATGGACATTTTCGTCTTTAACATTGTACTGACATAAACCTGGACATTTATTCCACAAGCGTATGCATGACCAACTTTAGGTCATCTGATGGCCCTAGCAAAACCTTGGAATGGCTCATTGCCCCTGGATTTAACTTGGTTGATCTGTTTGTCATCATTACTCTCAGTAAATCAAAGGTATGGACGGAGGACAGAATGAGGGTATTCCAGGGATGCAAAGAACATTGCAGGCAGGTCCAGCCTGGAGTCGTTCATTTACTCAGCAATGAAAGACCCATAGGTCGTTGTGTCAGGACTCACTATATCCAGAATGCAGAATCTGGACCCAAAAATTGCCCAGTATTGTGTTCCAGTCCTTATAATGGCTGGGTTGAATGCAAAGACCAAGAAGGTGGAAGTAAGGAGAGAAGACAAAATAAACTAGCCGAGGTTTAGGAGCACAGAGGGCCACTGAATTGGAAGCCAAGCCGGGCCAAGGGACAACCAGAGGTACACAGGCACGAGAGTCAAAGCCAAGGTCGGTATAAGGGAGTTCAAGAAATCCGGAACACAGAAACGATGTGGTATTACGCTGCACAAGGCAAAAACCCCAACAAGGCGAGTTTATTCGGCGATCACTTCAGCCTTGGTTTTTCCCCTTCTTTTGAATCAACAGCAGTAGGTGATGTATGAAAGGATGAACTCGATGGACGCACATCTTTTTTTTCAGCCTATGTAACTATGTATGGAATAGAGTAGTGGATTATAGAGGTTGTGGGCTTCAGAGTCATTCTACTAGTAAAAACGAGCATCATGCAAACAAGGTTTGGCTCCAGGATCACTAAAATTATGAAAATGTGAATTAGTATAATTCCCCTATCATTAAAGCTTTTAGCAATTTGCTCATAAGAAAGACAAAATAGGGAGTCACTAATTAGTGGCATCCAATGGAAAAGACGGTTGAGAAAGAAAATTAAAGATGTGCATTCGTTTTGGAAAAATTCGGAATTTGTAACGAAATTTGATAATTCATAGTTTAGAAGTACTTCCGAATAACGAATCGATACAATACGAATTCGAAATGAAACAAAATGGTATATAACAAATTTATTTCATTTTACACTGTCATCATCATAAAAGAAAAATTTGAATAATTGATATCAACTATCGAATTTGAAATGAACTATCAAATTGATATCAACTATCGAATTGATATATGAAATTCGAATCGATTCGAGATTTCAAATCGATTCAAAATTTCAAATCAATTTGAAAATTTAAAATCGATCCATAACGAAATGAAATACGAAACCAAATTAGTTACGAAATTCCAAAAACAAAATTATTTAAAAACGTAACGAAACAAAACTAAACTAAACAAATTTTTCAGCCATGCACATCCCTACAGAAAATGCAGTAAAAAGGCTGTAACACTCCAATTTGGCAGCAGCCGATTTGGACACCTATCCAATTCGAAGGTGGCCGGGTTGGATGACTGTCAGTTTGGACATGTCTGAATATAGATGCTCATATTTAAATGAGGCTGAGTTCAATGCTCTGGGTGGAATTGGAGCATCATTTTCCATTGCTATAGTTAAGAATTTAATGTTAGATATTAGGGTTAGAATTTCGAACCTTAATTCTATCCCTAAACCTGATTTCTAACCCTAATTCTGACTCTATCCCTAATTTATAACTCTAATTTCTAACCCTAACTTTTAACCCAAAGCCTAAAGCCTAACCCTATTTTCTAACCTTTACAATAATTTATCAGCTTAATCCTAATTTCTAAATCTCGAATTTCTAACACTAACACTAGCAATAGAAAACAACGCTCCAAGTCAACTTGGAATTGTCCAAATTTGACTGTATCTGATTTAGGCCGGTGTCAGATGAACGCATTGATCATGTTCATGTTGCCGCACAGTTTAACATCCGTCGTAGCATAGAATCATGAGCAATAGAGACCCACACACGAAGTACGTGCGCACCGAACTGCGCACACAAAACGCACGTGGCAAACGGATGCAAGTTAGGCAAGAACGTCAAACCGCTAGATGGACGCGCAGATTGCACCACGACCGCATACCGTTCTGTGTACGTGACAACACGAAGTCAGAAGGACCGCATTTGCGACGTCCAGCACCTTGACACACAAAATGGATTTTCATATCATGCACCAATTTTTATCATTTTTCATATTAATTTTGTTTCCCATAATTCCCTTTTTTATTCTATGTCCGTCAAGAAAAACGGACCGTGTGATGTCTACAGTATCTTCCGTCAGTACGTCCGTCCCTTATGCACGCGCGCAGAGTGCGCTCAGACTGCGTTCATCTGACCCTAGCCTTAGCACGCATCCAAATTGGATAGCATCCAAGTAAGCCACTGCCGACTGGATAGGCTTTTTTAAAGAAACCAATTCTTTACTCTGTCATTTATTGACAAGGGTCTTTTTTAACCCCAACACTCCCAAAATCGAGTCTTGATTTTGCATTGGAACGCAATGGACAATTTTCACACCTTTATAAAGCAGGTTTCGTGTATCCCCTGTGGAGAAACAAAATTCTTTGTCTTATGATCTCCATGCAGCCTGGAGAGACATAAAACCAACTGTAAATAGAGTCACAGTCCTCACTGTAACTAAAAGATCAGATAGATTACTCCTGCATTACAGCAGTCACGGAGAGGGCAGAATACAGGGAGAGCTCTGGGGTCACTCACTGCTGTACAGGGATAGGATTCAGGGGGTTACAAAGCTGTAAATCCCTGCACAGTACAGATACAAGGTGTTAGTGTAATTGTCATACACAGGCATTGTGCAGCACATACAGATACAAGGTGTTACTGTAATTCCCATACACAGGCATTATGCAGCACATACAGATACAAGGTGTTACTGTAATTGCCATACACAGGCATTATGCAGCACATACAGATACAAGGTGTTACTGTAATTCCCATACACAGGCATTATGCAGCACATACAGACATTGGTATTTTTTTAGAAGTAGCATTGCTAATAATATCATTGTGATCACTACAAATCCCCATAAGCAGGAGATCTTATCATTTTTATTATTTTTATTTATCACAGTTACTGTCTCTAACACAAAGGTCTTTCCTGCCTGTATGATAACAATGCAGACCCTGTTTGAAACTGTGTAAGATAAAGGACACCATATAGAGCTCAGAGTCTTACATTTCAACAATATTTCTGTAAAGGATAAATGAATACATGAAAATTAAAATTGGGCAAATTAAAATTATTTAAATTTTTTAACTATCTTAAAATAACAATATTTTGTGGAAAAAGTCTTTTTCACCCTATATTTAATTGTTAACTTCACATCCTGTGTTTCAAATAAATGTTATAAAAAATTTTTAAATCGCTTGGCAGTGAATGGGTTAAGCGTAATTTCCATAGTAAACCCTAATTTGTTATCCCTTTAGCAGCACTCTATTACTAACTGAGATATTATTTGGGGGGAGTGACACAAGTGTTTGGGTTTGTTATAAAATGTGACTTACATAGGGTGCCAGAAACCTTGCTCCTTAACCCCTTCGCTGTCAAGTGATTTTCCAAAAAACCATTGTCAAAAAACAGTTGTTTTTTTTGTAAATTAATTTTTAATTAATTAAACAATAATAAATAGTTATTACTGTAAATAACCTGTTTGGCCAGTAGAGGGCACCATCTACTGTCAAATTGAGTTACAGAGGTTTGAGCTGTAGGTCTATTTTTTTCCCTCCTGCATCGACTGCTGAAAGCCCGATATGTCAGGGCGTGGCAGGCAGGGTTAAAACGTCAATGCCCATTCAAGTAAACAAAAACCTCTAATTGTGTTCTGTTTCCCACAGTGTTATATGGGAAAGTGCAGATGACATCTTTTTTTCTTGTTGTGTTGCTATACATGTTACTGTGCTGAATATGTCTGGTTGTTGTAGCTGCCCCGGTAGGGCACAGGTGCAACACCATTTTCCTATATCTGTGTATATTTTGTTGTGTTTCCAGCCAAAAGAAAACCCACCAGTTTTGTCTCATGACTGAGAAACAACATGAGCGTATATGGCTGCTCAGGGAGCAGCTTTTTGGCTTCATTTGAGAGGACTCGCCTTACTGGAGGTGCCTTGGCGTGTCAGGCAGGCTTAAAACTCCAATGGCCATTCAAGCAAACAAAAACCTCTAATTGTGTTTTGTTTCCCATGGTGTTATAGGCGTAAGCACAGATGACATCTTTTTTTCTTGTTATATTTTATACATGTCACGGGCCTGGATACGTCTGGTTGTCGCAGCCACCCCGCTCGGCCTCAGGCACGACACCATTTTCCTGTATCCATTTTTTTCCCCTCCTGCATAGACTGCTGAAAGCCCGATATTTCAGAGCTTTCGTCAGCTGATTTTACAGTTTTAGCTCTTTGAGCATTTTGTCCACAGGGCTAAAACTTTGGGGGCACCTTCTGCAGCCCAAAAGCAAACAAAATTGGTTTGCAGCAAACGACTTACATTTGCATTTGGGCTGCAGATCAGCAGATCGAAATATCTCAATATCGGGGCACCTGATGGTGCCTTTGAAGCCCGAGATATCTCGATCTCAGTAGTGAAGGGGTTAAGACAGAATTATTGCTAAAACCTCTGGATCCCACCACTTCCTATGACTAATTAATAGGAAGTCAGTGATCAACCCCAGCTCTGATATCCTTTAGGTTTAGGAAATTTCACAGTTGATTAAATGTACTTGTGGTTATTATTCATCAAACTGTAAGTCACATGACCCTTATGATATAAATTATGCAGGTTACACTCATCAGCATCAATAATTTGTTTATGAGACAAGCAACTAATAGATGATTAAAGCAACGCTTAAGCGATTTCATATTATTTAACCTCGACACTGAAATACTTTTTCTTCCCAGCGTATTCCAACTTTTTATGCAAACTAATAAAGTTTAAATCGGAAGTAAAATAAAATGAGCTCCTTTAATAGACAGTGAAAACCTCAGTATTAGGATTTAATGCACAGGATATTTTAATTTTGGCTCGGACACTCCTGTTTTCCCTATATTAGGTTTCTTTTTTTCTCCCTACTGCTCGAATCATTACTTTCTCTCCTAACCATCCTCCTGACTTATTTAAAATCCCAGTAACATCTTTATGACCTCAGTGAAAGTTAGTATCTGCTCATCAGCTCCGCGCTCTCTCAATATCGTCTTGTAGCTATATCTTCCTGACTTTTATTTTATTTTTGGAACAAATCTTAAACAGTTAGAGAAAATGAGATTTGTATTAGAAAGTATTTCTTTTTGTACTAGAAAGCCGAAAGAGATTTTTGAGTATTGTGGAAGAATATGGTCTTGGCCATGTACAAGGGGTATATTCACATCGGGAATGGCTATGGGGCAAGAAGACATTGCTTTACAGATAAAGTGAGAAAGATCATATCACTTCAGCATTCCTTAAAGGGATATGCTAGGCCAAAAAACATAAAAGGGCTTACTCAGAGAGCTCCGAAATATTACCTAATCGATCAAATAAACCGCCGAATAAAGCCGACTAGCTGCCGAAAAAAAAGCTGACCAGCCACAGAGGGGGTAAAAGAAAAAAAAATGCAACGTTTGACCCCATCCTGACCATGGACGTACATAGTACGTCCTGTGGGGGAAATCCCCTTAACGACCAAGGATGTACTAACCTCCCTCCCTACCTATACTCACCTCTCTGTCCGGGCTCCCACTGTGGACTGGCAGGCTGGAAGTCTGCCCTGCTTCTTCAGGGGGCCCGGCAGTCGTAATGATGTCATCAAAGTGTGTGATGATGTCATCGCCATGCAACCCCTGGTGCCCATAGTGTAAAATAGGAAAGGGGAGGGGGCAGGCTCCTTTGGAGCACTCTCCCTCCCAAACCATTCCATGTAGAAAAAAAAGGAAAAGCATCATTGGAAAGGGGAGACTCCCCTTTTCAGCGGTACCTAACTTTAACCCCTCCGGTGCAGGATCGCGATTCGAACCTTGGATGTCAGCCAAGCATCCGAGTCACCGCCCGCCCACTGACGTCATCACCATATGTGTGATGACTTTAGTGGGCCAGTTAACCCCCTAGTAAAGGCCTGATCGTGGCCTTTCCAATGATACCAAACACGGCTAGGTTTGGTGGAAAAAATAATAATAAAATAATAAAATAAAATAATAATAATAAAAAAATTGTATTTTTTAAAAAAAAGTTTGTCTGAGGGTTTAATAAAATAGGACTTAAGCTAGCATGTAAACATGATGAGCATAAAATGGTCAAAATGAGTTTAGTGCACAGAGGTGAAATGGCTCAGCAGTGAATGGGTTAAAAAGCAAAAACATGTAAAAATTGGGTATTTCTAATCTTAGGACAAAATTTTGAAACTATTTAGTCGGGGTCTTTTTTGGCGGTTGTAGATTTTGAGGATTAAATTTAGAAAAAGTGTGTTTTTTTCATTTTTTCATCATATTTTTTATAGTAAATCATACGATATGATGGAAATAATGGTATTTTTAGAAAGTCCATTTAATGGCGGGAAAAATGGTATATAATATGTGTGGGTTGAATAAACGACTAAGAGGAAAATTTGACCTAAACACAAACAGCGCAGAAACGTAAATACAGCAACGGGCTCTTTTGGATAAACTTTCGTTAAACCGCCCGGTCACTAAGGGGTTAAAAGGCTGCCATCAGAAATCTTGGTGCCCATTCTCTTAATTTCATCTGGCATGCCTCCCAAGTTTGTTGATAGCAGACACACAAATATTTTGGTAAAATATTGTTGACTGTATGTAATGTGTGTTGGCTGTGTTTGTGGTATATGTGTGATGAGGACTGTGTGCAATGTGTGTGTGGTATTTGTAATGTATGATGTGTGTAATGTTTGTATAACGCAAGATATTTATTTCTAAAGTATTTTACCAGGAAGGATACATTGAGATTTCTCTCGTATTTAAGTATGTCCTGGGTATGTGTGTGATGAGTAATGAATGATACGTGTATGTGTGATACCAAATGTGTGATCAAGGCTACCATCAAAAATCATAGGGCCCCTTACTGAACTGCTGGCTGGGGCCCTCGTTTTCTGAGCTGCCCATTTCAGTAAACTAATTTAAACTCCCTGGCGGTCTAATTTTTTCAAAATTTCGTGTCTAAAAGCATCTCAATTTTTATTTAAAGGAAACGTGTTTTTGTGCATAGTTAGCTTGTAATAATTAGGAATCATGCACTGAAATCCGTGCAATCAAGAGTCCTTACTGGTAAAATCCATTATAAATAAATAAATAAATAAATAAAATAGTAAATACATTGAGTCCGATAAAGTTTGAAACACAAAATAATAATTTATTATCCAAAAATAATTATCCAAAATAATGCAAATAAATGATATTCAATAAAATAAAAAACCCAAAAAACACTGAAATCTGTCTGAAAACAAGGGTAAGAGGATTATGGTCTATTTCTTATCCTGTACTGCCACCTAGTGGCCGTTCAAAAACATTGCACTTTGGATTACAGTGTTTTATGAATTGTTTATAAGTTTGCTGCCTGGTCCCGCCCACCCTACACCATGTGACTCGCGGGAGCCTTCCAGGAAGCAACTCGCCGCGATCACACTGCGGGGGACAGCGTGGGAGCCAGGAGGAGGTGAGTATGCATCCAGCCCGAGTGTGGCTCAGGGTTACCGTTCACGGTAGTGAAATTTAACCCCGAGTCACACTCGGGAATACCGCCAGGGAGGTTAAAATAATAAATTTTGCCTCTTCCTCTGCTTACCTTATGTTACATGGCATGGGCTGAATCCCTGGTGTTGTAGCAAGGGAATAAAAAGTGTTCCTTGGTGGAAGAGCGTTCAGTCTGCACCTCTATCTGCTGCAGACCATACTAATTGCTCCCTCAGGAATGAGGCAGAGTGCTCTTACCAGAACCAGATGCCACAGTCCAGCGGGAAATTTGTTGGTATCTTGGTGGGCCAGTCCTGGGTGGAATGGAGGGACCCTTAGTTGCACAGGGTTTTGGAAGCCCCCCTGAACATGTCATGGGCTGTAATCTCCCTGATGGTGACCCTGCACCCCACCCCACAGCCTTGAATAAAAAAATAATTAACATTGTGTGTGTGTTTAATAATGTTTAAACTGTAACTAATGATTAATGTATTGTTTGCATAATGCTGTCTTTACTTTCCCTATCACTACTCTCATATATATGTCACTGACTACGTCCATGCATCAATGGTGGCTTGACATCCTGGCATGCATGTGCACTGCAATGATCAGCTGCTGTAACAGATGTCCGTACCCCGACTGGGTCACAACTGTTAATGGCGCTCCCTTGCCAGACCCCCGTTCTCTCAGTGATAGCATTCCCCAGAAATGAGGCAGCACGCAGATCCTGAGGTTCCAAATGATAACCAGGAACTCAGCCCTTAATGAACGAGATATAAACAGTGCCAGGAGGTGCCTAACAGCCAATGGGAAATGCCTCCCTAGTGTATTGCTGAGACAGCTCAGGAATCCCTGCCTCTCATCTTGGTGTCTGGGACATAATTAGACAAGGGACAGATGATGGAATTAACTCTGGTCACTGTCACCAAGACGCATCGCGCAACATACCAACAAAACAGATCAATAGGACAATAGCAGAGTATGAGGATAAACTGAGGATTCAGATTATACAGTATCTGATAATGGGGCAGCGTTTGCCACACAAGAGAGACAAACAAAAACCACTCAAACCTTTAATAGGTTCTAGATAGGGGGTGTTGGAAAGGGCTACAGTGACTCCCACAGTATTCCTACTAGCAGATGTAGCAGATAAATACAGACAATAACGATAATCAATAACAGTATTCATACATAACACAGACAACACAAACACCCTGCACCTAGAATTGTAGGTACAGGGTGACTTCAACATAGGAGACGGCAAGGAAACAATATAGAACATCAGGCCTGCACCTCCCAAATCTCTAGGCTTATATATCCCAAGTTCAAAGTGACTCTCGTCACAGCTGCCTTTTTAGCCAGCCAATCAGGGCTGCAGATACACAAGCGTCAACCCTGATATTTTGAACTATTTAAGCACCTCAAGTGCCATTTAATTTGGTGTTTTGACGCATTTTCTTTTAATCCCCCCCAGTAAACCTATTGACAGCCTTTTGGATGATCAGGAGGGCTAAAGGAAAACCATTTGCCACGTGCCACGTGACCATACCATGTAAATTGACAGGTCTGTGTTTGCAAAGGAGCTGAAACCCACCCTTGAGAAGCAGCACTTTGAAAGCACATATCTTATTGCATCTCACTCCAGAATGTGAGATT
Organism: Leptobrachium leishanense; assembly: GCA_009667805.1. Lineage (NCBI taxonomy): Eukaryota > Metazoa > Chordata > Amphibia > Anura > Megophryidae > Leptobrachium > Leptobrachium leishanense. The sequence continues at coordinate 515,893,024 of CM019063.1, read as the reverse complement.
CTTTCCAGCAGAAGTACATACCCTAGGCCAGGGGTCAGCAACCTTGGCTCCCTGATGTTTTGGGAACTACATCGCCCAAGATGCTCAGTCACCCATTAGGCTGACTGAGCCACAAGGGAAATGTAGCTCCCAAAAACATCAGGGAGCCAAGGTTGCTGACCCCTGGCCTAGGCCTATGCAATGATCCAGTCTTATCTCTTCATAGGTCCAACTAAACCTCGTAAATATCAATGAAAGAGCCTAAATAAAATCTAAACATTAAAGCTTCAGTTGGTTTTTATGTCAGGATGTTTATCTGTGAATTTCTAAACCATCAAGTACATGATCAGTTTCTAGAGACACATCCGGCTATTATATGCAATGTATAAATTGTAATTATCATTGCCACCCGTTTAAACGTACGGATGATGTCAACAACTCTGGCTTGATTTCAAAAAATCCAGAGGTCTTCTAATTTTTTTTATTGCCTCTGTTTCAATCTATTTACATATTCACATTTCGATTAAAAAAAAAAAAGGCTTTAAGTGAAAGAAAACATCCCTTCAGCAGTTAGATTACCATTTAAACCCACATTATCATTACAAATCTGCATGGCGAATGCGTTTTCCTTTCACGTAGCATAATTGAATGCAATTCCAAAACATGTCTTCGGCCGTGTCCCTTTTGAAATTAACAAGACAGAATAATGGTTCTTTTTTTTTGTCCTCTAATGGTAAAAAAAATAAAAAAGCCCTTCATCTCCCTGATTTTATTTTATTTTGTAAGGGGAGACTATGCTTCAGTGAATTCTTTTATTCTGGTCATTGGACTGAAAAATAAAACATAGAAAGAAACAAATATTCTCTCGAGCCCCTGATGCATTATTATGGTCATTGGTCGATTTCGGGGGAAATGTTCAGAGAAGACCTCGCGGTGGAAGTTTAATTTAATTGGTTGGAAATTAAAGAAACATTCATAGTGCACAAAATTATAACCTCTGACCTCGCGTGTCAGTTTCGCCGACGCAATCCTTGTCTTTTAAAGCTGACATCTTTGCCCCATTTAAATGGGAAGTCCTGGGGGACGCAGGGAAAGCCGGAGCGGTAATGACAGGTGGCAAAACTGTGATTGGGTCAATACCCAACAGAACGTCAACCAGAGCAATTCCTTTGTAGGGTTTTATTTATTCCCTCACCCTATACACAAGTGTGAATTTAGAATATCACATTAAGGGTAAAATAATGTATCTAATTAATGAAAAACTGTTGGTTTGGTGCGAGAAACATAAAGATTTAAGAGTGTCACACCGAGTGTAAAGTCTCAGAAACATTTGTTCACTTGGGAAGACCTCCTTGGTCTAGGTCGACGGGGGGGGGGGGGGGTTTATTCAATAAACACTGTAATTACAAAACAGCAGCAACAACCGTGACAATCTTCAGAGTTTCACAAAAGGGAAATTGATACAGTGGCAGGAGAATCCTCTATGATGAAGTTCCTCCTGCTGCCGTTGTTTGATGGTCTCAACTCAGAAGTTGGTCGCAGTTGCAACAACGGCGATATAATCCCCCTTTGTGTTGATTTGCATTTTTTAATTAAGAAAAACAAACAGTGAAAGTAATCGTACGAATTGACACTATCCAATCTGCAAATAACGGTAAAAGCTTCCAGAACAAATGTTGGAGTTTCTGAAATAAATATTTTGATTGTGCACAGCAATAAAGTCACCCATATTCAGGGTTATTCAGAGAGATTCGAAAAGTCACCGCACGTTTGGAGACTTTTCGTTCCCCGCACTTCGGGGCGATTCGGCGATTCCTAGTTCGCTGACCCTGCAGTGTATTTCAGCAAGCACCACAGGGGCCCTGTAGCGCAGGGAATACTCGCCGCAAACCCGCAGAACACACGCCGAACACTCACCGAAAACCCGCAGAAAGCGCCGCAAAAACTAAGCCGAACACGACGGAATAACCCGACGAGCCGTCCATCACAGTGCAGAGCAGCCGCCAGAAAAAAGCCGATACGCAGACGAACGTGGTAAAAAAAATAAAAAACAGTACGCTTGAAAGTTTGAAAATTGAAATGCTGTTTGCAAAAAAACTACTGAACGGAAATGCCTGAAATTTACACATAAGATCCTATGAATGTTAATAAAAAGGTCTGTGAAGGAAAATTAAAAAATAAATAAAAAAACGATAAAAAAACCGAAAAAAATATTTTGCCGAGAAAATCCCCAAAAATGCCTAAAAGACTCTAAAAGAATCTATAAATAAGGAGATTCTTTACAGCAGAATAAAATAATAAACGGTTTATTAAATATTGAATTAAAACAGGAATATTTTTAACATTAAAGCCTATGATATTCTCCTGTATAAAGCAGTCGAATGAAACCACTTCGGCAACTTTTCTTTGCTGTTTTTTGTTCTCTGAATAGTCGAAGCATTGCTTCTCTATGGGGGATTTCACTGCCCTCGAACAGGCACCGTATGTGCAGGCAATTCGCCAGGATTTGAGGAATTGCCTGCTCTCTGAATAGTCGAATGGCCACAAATGTCACCGTTCGCTGAAATTCAGCGTTCGGTTGCATTTAGGGGCAGATCGACTCTCTTTGAACAACCCTCATTGTTTGTAATAAATATTTTGTGTTACTATTAATATTTTGAATGATAATGCATAGTAATACTTAAATATATAATATTATTAATGGTAATTAATATTATAATTATTGATTATAATGTATAATTATTAATAATTTATAGTTAATATTATAATTATTATTAATGCTTAAATACGGGATATTGTTATTATTTAAATGCATAAACTTGTTTTTAAATGCATAATAATAGCTGTTATTAATATTCATTAATATGCATTTAAATTATAATAATATATATTAAGTATTACTATGTATTATTATTATTATTATAAGTATTATTAATATAATTGGTATTGGTATTATCATCTTGTGATGGTGTGTCAGGCTGAATCAATTCTATTAATCTCGTGAGTGATTCTAATACCATAGCAGGGGTTATTACAGCCAATGCCATAACCATATTACACTATACTGTATATATCCTTTTTCACTGTAGTGCTCCCCAATCTTTGTTTATATTTTTGCTGTTTGGCTGGTGGATGAAAAGGAGGAGCCATCCGGTGAAGCTCTGCAAGAAACGTATATCTATTTTATATTTAAATTTTTATTTTTTTAACTTTATATTTCATATACGTTTTCTCTTGAAGTGTCTGGGCAACTTTAGTGTGTGAATCAAGTCCTTACATGACACTTACATGATTTTTTATGGTATCCATGACTTTTTTGGTCCAAAAATTTAATATTTAGTTATATTATAATATATTATATTATTCACATTATAATTTTAATATTATAATATAATATATTATTTATATTATATATTATAATATATTATATTATTCATATTATAAATTTAATATTATAATATAATATATTATATATATTATACATGTTATATTATATATATTATAATATATTATTTATATTATACATTCTATATTATAATATATTATATTATTTATATTATACATATATATTACTCCACAAAACTTGGATGCACACGGAGACTTGTAAAAAAGTAACAATTTATTGATTAAACATAAAAAAGCTTGACATTTCATTTCCCATAGGAACTTTCCTTAGGATACATATATATTATATATATATTATAATATATTATTTATATTATACATTCTATATTACATATTATAATATATTATTTATATTATACATTTTATATTATATATATTATAATATAATATATCCTTTGTATTTTACATTCTATAATATAATATATTATATTATACATATATATTATATATATTATAATATATTATTTATATTATACAGTTTATATTATATATATTATAATATAATATATCAATATATTATTTTAGTTTGACAAATATCTGCTACTCTTACACATTGACAGGATTAAAAGGTATTTCTCTAGTCAATACCTGTATATCGTTTTCTCTGTTTTAGAGTTTAGGACACATTTTTGGAAATATTAGTAAAAAAAAAAAAAAATGCACCAAATCCTTCACATGTAGTAACTCCCTCCATGCATCACTGGAAAGCTTGAGAAAACAAGAGATATAGAATGGGAGGCATTGACTAGTTTATTGAAATGCAGTTGTGACTGTATGATAATGTCTTTACAAAGCGTCACGGAAACATAGTTAATCTTTTAATGGCATCAACTCACTACATGCTACAAATAAGTCTGCGCTGAAACAGAGCCAAGAAACTACACGGATGTCAAGAGTAAAAAATTCCAGTATCACCTAGGTAACCGTGGTAACAGATATATACATGGTGCTCGCTGATAAGTATAATCTTTATGCTAAGATAGCTTATACCTAAAGGGCAAAAAAAAAAAAAAAGTTACCCTGCAGTCAATTATTAAGAGTCAAAAGAGCGGTGAGTAATGAAACTGAATCTGATTTTAAAGCAAAAAAAGAAAAGAGACAACCATGTCTGAACAGAAAGGTTTATTCAAAGGTTACAGAATAATGTCTTAGCTGAAAAGTCAGACACTCCATCCATCCTTAATATGGATATCGAAAGCCTCCTACCAAAGTCCTATGCATTATAAACCAGTCATCCTTCTATGCGCTGGAGAAAAATGTCTTTATAGGGTTTTTTTTTTCCACGATGCATTCGAAAGCCAAAGTTGCCATTTTTGAAGTTTGTTGTAAATTCGGTCCTATTTTATTTCATGTCATAGAATTTTAACCCACGTGTTTGTATCCACTACGAACCACATTCTCCATTAATCTTTGATAAGGGACGTCAAATACCTACATTGTTTATCTTACAGTTGAATGACAGAGCGACTGTTTTGTCTTTTCTACTGCCGTCTGTCTTGCTCTCGCACCCTGTAACCTGATCTTCATTCCCCACGCCTCTCCTCCTCAGCATCTAACGCAACTGCGGAACTCTCCCTGCTGGGGACATGGAAAATAAGGATCGAAGAGATGAGTCTGCTGTATCGGGAAAGCTGTTGAATAAAATATACAAAACATTTCAGGTGCTAAAATACTTCTTTTACCAGGCTGGATTTATAATGACGGACCTTGAAAACCTCTACAAGGCCCATATTTAAGTGTAGGTAATGTTAGGTACAGAAATTTTAACAATGATCATGCGGGGTGCGTGTTCATGCTTAGGACAACTAGAGGCTCGATTTAATGCTTTTTGGGGTTTTTTCGGAAAAAATATTAAACATAATATATAATAATATATTTTTTTCTTCAAAACATCAGCCGATTAATTTGAAAATTTTGTCTGCAGCCAATAATCCAAATTCTTGAAAAATCCAATGTTTAAATGAAGGTTTCAGTCTGCTTCCAGGCCTGAAAATACAAACATTTCACAACCCCTTTCAGCACTTAATATTTTTTTGGAAATAGGTTTGGTTGATAAATTTGAATTGATTCACTAAATCCAAAATTTCCATTAGCGAGAACAAGCGCAAGCGTCGATAACGGATACGAATATTTAAAAGTCTTAATTAATCTCCTTTAATAAAAAACTAGCTGAATTGCAGAAGACAAATCAAATTATTAACAAGGTTATTCAGAGAGAGGTGAAAAGCAGGAGAATGACTGGAGAATGGAAAATTATAGGTCAAAATAGCCGATTTGGAAAGTGAGATTAATGGGAGAATTTTTCTAGTTTGACTATTTTGTTTCTAGAATTTTCCATTCTCCAGCCATTCTCCTGCTTTTCACCGCTCTCTGAATAACCCTGTAAATTTTGGCAAGCTCAATGTGCGGATAATTGGATGATAATTGGCAAGTGCTCCTTAACATTAGCAACCACTGCTGAACACCACCATCAGCTCCTTGTTCCTCGCTTACAGGGTTATTCAGAGAGAGGTGAAAAGCAGGAGAATGACTGGAGAAGTGAAAATTCTAGGTCAAAATATCCAAACCAGAAGAATTCTCCCATTTATCTGACTTTCCAAATCGGCTATTTTGACCTAGAATTTTCACTTCTCCAGTCATTCTTCTGGTTTTCACCTCTCTCTGAATAACCCACTTAGAATATTTTGGTGGTTAAGTTCTAAAAATCGATTTGATATGTTTGGGCGCATCACCAACCTTAAATATGCTCCTGAATCACAATTATGTTTGTGTTATAATACTATAATATAGTATCATACGTGGAATTCTGAATTAAATTAAAAATTCAACTGCAGCTCTTTTTGCTGCAATGACATGAATGTTCATCTTAAATATTTCCTCAATGGAAATGTTTCATGTCATTAAACAGTCTTTTTATGTTTATTTATATTTTTTAAAATTTATAGTTAATTATAGTTATAATTATAATTAATTTTGTATTTCTGTAACCATGTTCTTGAACCCAGGACATACTTGAAAACGAGAGAAATCTCAATGTCCTGTAAAATCCTTTATAAATAAATAAATAAAATAATTAAATTTCAGTTAATAATTATAATAAATTTTTCTATTATAAAACATTATTATTATGTTCTTGAACCCAGGACATACTTGAAAACGAGAGAAATCTCAATGTCCTGGTAAAATCCTTTATAAATAAATAAATAAAATAATTAAATTTCAGTTAATAATTATAATACATTTTTCTATTATAAAACATTATTATTATGTTCTTGAACCCAGGACATATTTGAAAATGAGAGAAATCTCAATGTATCCTTCCTGGTAAAATCCTTTATCCTAAATAAATAAATAAAATAATTAAATTTCAGTTAATAATTATAATAAATTTTTCTATTATAAAACATTATTATTATGTTCTTGAACCCAGGACATACTTGAAAATGAGAGAAATCTCAATGTATCCTTCCTGGTAAAATCCTTTATAAATAAATAAATAAAATAATTAAATTTCAGTTAATAATTATAATACATTTTTCTTTTATAAAACATTATTATTATGTTCTTGAACCCAGGACATATTTGAAAACGAGAGAGATCTCAATGTTACCTTCCTGGTAAAATGCTTTATGAATAAATAAATAAATAAATAATTAAATCTATTATTAAAAAAAAATAATTAAATTGTATATTCATCCTAGGATAACCTCTAATACAAAAAATAAAATGTTAAAATTAAAACAGAAAATAAATAATATTTTTAAAAAAACTCTGACTTCCTATTGGCATGGAAAGTATTCAGCAATTTATGTTTTCTTCTTTTGGTAACTAATCGCGGGTGGGATCAGATTAGCAGCTGGTATCGCACAAACTCAGCACGTTTTGTGATGGTCGAAAAAAAAAAACACGTTAACCGATTTATTCTAGGTTAACCAACCCAATCGTGATTAAATCGTTTGGAGATTAACCTCTTGGTCAAGGATTGCAGCTTAAAATGTAACTGGACAGTGGCTGCACTTTCACACTTTTCTGTATTAAAAAAAAATTATATAAATAAACATGATATAAAAAATATTTATATATATATAAAAAAAAATGTTTAATTAGAATAAGTCACGTTGCAGAAGAGTTTTTTATATTATATAATTAAACTGCATTCTTAATGCAACTCTCGGCCAGGCATTGCACTTTTCTTCTGTGTTCTGTGCTTATAAATGTGCTTTTTGGATAAAAAAAAAAAATCAAAACACATCAATTTGTGTGAATGTGTTTATATACTTATTTATCCCTGAAGCTAACTCATTTTTGCTCTAGGACGAAATAACACAGATAGAAAATAATGCATCTTCATAAGCAGAACTATGCATTTCTAAGCTCTAAGTAAGAAGAATTCTGGAAAAATAAAGATATGACAAGAAAAATACAAATGCACCTTTTAGTATGAAAATAGAATAAGAAAAATGGTCTAATGGAGGTTCGTTTTCTGTTTTAGCAGCAAAAAAATATAATCAAAAAAATCCACCTTTCTGCTGCTGCTCTGCGATGCCTACAAACTCACGCGCGAGCTAAAACTCTATATTTAATTCTGCCCTGGTGTGAAATAATAGAGCGTTGTTGTATCTATTATAGATGTAAAGAGATCTAGGCTGCCACAGGTTCCGGCCGCACATTGAAAGCTCTAACAAAGCTGCACATAATAGACTCTCCCTTCCATTATCCATTCAGCAAGTGTAATAAATGACTCGGCCGCAGCATGCCATATACCACCCAACCCAGATAACAGCTGAAAGGAGAAAATTAAATTTTGCTTTTGTTGAAACATTATGATTTATGTATTTGTAATATAAGCTGTGGTGGGCAATTGGAAAAAAAAAAAAAGATTACGGAATATACTTCAGGGTTACTGATTGTAGCGCAGGCCACTTAAAGTCCTATCGCCGGCGTCCGTTCTTTAATAAGAAGAAATATAAATTCGCATTAACCTTTTTATTCACGTAGAGATGTATCAGTTTTCATTAAATGAAAAAAAAAGAAAAAAAAAAAAGGTTTGACCACTTATCTTTCGCGAAACTGAAAAATAAGCTGCGCTCGGGGTGAAAAACATTGGAAGGAAAAGGAAAACGGAAAAAAAGGAAGATGATGAATGTAAGTGAAGGAAAATGTATACCATTTGTAGCGTTTTAATCATTTTATTATTTTTTTTACGATGGAGGAGACCGCGCGGAGTTAGGATAGATCTCTTGCTAAGTCTTCTGGTTGCGTTGTTTCAGATACCCCAATGACCGCTACATCTAAATGAAGGAAAAAAATAATTAACTTCTCTTTCTTTACAAGCCAAGATACCCGCAGCAGAATTGTCTCACCTTGTAACGTGTAATATTTCAATGCTGCGCCTTAATGTTGTAATAAGGAACCGGAGTTAAAATGCTGTAAGATATAAATGAATTTACTTATTCATTCCAAAACCATATTTCATCTTCCGCATTGCGATAGCTAAGTGGCTACAGGCTGTCGTGGCCGTAGGTGGTGGAGGATCTGGATCCTCCCTTACTGGATAGGTATGTGCGACCTGTTCCATGTGAATTAAAAACATTCTAAATTAATATATATTATTTAGTTGAGAAAAAATATCAATAATTTATCAATACTGAACCCTCCGTGTGTAAGTTTCCAAATACCTATTACCTGGTTGGGTGGCTCTTTAGTCTTAAAAGCCAACCATAAAAATTCCTTGAGACATCATTGCTTGATTTAGAATTTTTAAAACAAGCTGTCACTCGATATTTTTGACACTTTGTGATGTCACCTCACTTTCATAACACACAGGGCCAAACGTTTCTTTTTTTTGGAAAAAGTATTTTACCAGGAAGGATACATTGAGATTTCTCTCGTTTTCAAGTATGTCCTGGGTGTCGAGTATGTACCGTTAGGTGTCTTGCCAAAGGACACTTACTGGAGAGGTGCTCTTGCCGGGATTCAAACCTGTGTCTCCACAGTTATAGAGCAGAGATGTTACCTCTACTCCACCCAGCCGATACTATCAGATAATCAATAAAATAAGAATATCAGGTTATTAAATATGAGAAGACATATTTGCTTTCTCAAGTATGTCGGGATAGTGGAAAAAGCTGATGAAAAACTATAGGCCAGCTCTCAGGAAGAGCCAGCGCAAGGCCGGGTTCTTATAACTTTATGGGGCTCTGCACCAAGGAGTACCTATCTCCATGCGATTTAAGACTGTTTTGGTGATTGATTGCTTTTTCTTGGTGTTCTAGTCAGTTGGGTTTAAGAATGCATTTTCCGATGCCCACAGCTGTTGTTTTCTCTAATGAGTGAAGCACGCCCAGGAAGTCCACTCCTCAACTTCCTGTCAAACTGGAGGAACATCAAGAAACATCTCAATCAGGATGGGTTCCCACAAGAGTAAAAGCGTGATCTGGCACATGTTGAATGAACGCATGTATCACTGGTCCGGTCTTAATTTTTACAGCTACATTTGGAGGAAACATAAGGGGCATCATTACCTTCTTCTCGCTACCGTAAGCGCTCACCTGAGTGAGTGTTAACATTAGCCTTGGTGGTACTAGAACGGGTGCACCATATTACAATCCAAATGCTAATGGGTTAAAAAACTCGATAGCGATTGTAATCTTGCGCTTTTCAGCGCCAGATTACTGTACTTTGCGCTCCCTATACTTAACATGGAGAGTGCAAAGTGTTAATCAGCATTAGGATTACAATATACTAACGCTAATTACCGTCTGGCTGCAGTATCACGACAGTTAACCACAGCCTGGACCTGGTGCTAATGAATCCCGCTGATGCAGAATCCGTCAGCACCAGTAGAAACCCCCCAAAATCGATCAGATACTCACCTCCTATCCCACGGCGAGAACTGCAGCTCCAACCGCTTCGTCTGGCCGCCGGGAGCAGGGAGAGACCGGCGGCGTCTGCCTCAATGGAGTCCTCTGGACTTCATCGAGAAGATGCTCGCAGCGGCACTTAGCGCAGCCTTGCGATGCAGGGAGCTTTTCCAGCGCTTGCATCGTAATATCACGCTAAAACGGGAACGCAATGGAGAAACCTGCAGGTGCAGGTTTTTCTCCCTATCGTCCCCGTTTTAGCGTCAAGAAGGTAATGATGCCCAAGATTTGCTAATGGAGAAAGTAGACCACTCATCCTTGTTTTATTTGTACGGCTCTCGTTAGGTCTTGAAAGACACCTGGAGCTCAATTTAATTTGGCCCGATGGCTGAAATCGTGACATTGTTCTCCATTTATGACCATTTTTCAGTCTAGGGGACTGAAATGCGCATTTCAATTTCCGATACAAATTGGAATCTAATATCCTCTCTCGCGGCTCTACTTACAGTATATGTAGTAGAAATATCGACTTTAACGATTCAATTAGAATTTTTCTGGATGTGTCAATTTCCCAATAAATTTTAAATGCTAAAATATGTTCAAAAATGGATTTTCCGGCAGGAAAATAGAGGGAATTAGCCTGAAATATTTTTTTAAATAAGACATTTTTGTAAGAGACATGTTTAAAGGCACAAATCTGTACGGTGAAAATACGGCTATACGAAATATATGGCCGAAAATAAGCTTTTTCTGGCATTTTACCGTCCAAACTTTAACCCTTTCGCTGCTGAGGCTTTTCCCGCCCCTGTGCTGAGGTCATTTTTTACCTGTTTTGCGCATCATGTTTAAACGTGTTTTGAAGGCTTATTTTAGTATATGACATCGACATATTATATATCGTTCTTTCCGTCAGACTCGGTAGATTCATAATATGTCATTATTATATGTATACGTTATGTCATGTTTGTATATTATAACAAAAAATGCAATAAAATATGTATTTTCAATAATTTACAGCGTGTAAAGTGTTTTTTTTCCACATTTTAACATGCGAGCAATTGCGGATATATTTTGTATGGGGTGCGCTTGTTAAAAAAATTAGAGATGGGGTCTCGTTACATTTTTTTTTGGGGAAAATGACACCATTTTTAACAAACGCACCGCATACAAAAATCGTTAATGCAGCATCATTGTTCACATTATAATTGAAATGGGACAATATTGCTGCATTAACAAAACAAAAAAAAAAAAAAAAAGTGTTTATTTTTTTTTTATTATTTTTTTTTTTAATTTTTTTTTTTTTTTTTTTTTTTTTTTTTTTTTTTTACAATTTTTTTACTTTCATGTTTGGTATCGTTGGAACGGCCATGCTCTGGCCGATCCAACGATATCAAAATTTAACCCCTAACTGCCACGGATCGGGAGATAGGGAGTTCATTGGAACTCCCTATCTCCACACTTCGTGGCAGTTAGGGGTTAATGCTAGGACTGGCGTCATCGTGCTGCGCACGATGACGCCAGTCCTCTGGGGGAGTTCCCGGAAGCTTGGCCGACATCCAAGATGTCGGCCAGCTCCCGGGAAGGATCGCAAATCGGCGCTTTTCAGCGCCGATTTGCGATCCAGCTCCCCAGGGGTTAATGCCAGGCATCATTTGGAAGGGCAGGCTGTGCCCTTCCAAATGATGCCTGGGTTAAGCCCCTGTGAGCCGCCGATCGGGAGGGAGAGAGGTCCGAAGGACCTCCCCCCCCTCCCTTTCAGGCGCCTCCTCCGCACATGCGGGGGGGGCGCCTGAATTATGTGTCATCGCGGGGGCGCGATGACACATAATAATGGCGGCCACTGCTCCGGATGCCGGGCTGACATCCAGGATGTCAGCCCGCACCGGAGGGGCCAGCGATCGGCCGGTACCCGGCCGAACGCTGACCCCAATGCGAGGACGCGCTCAGCGCGTCCTCCGCATACCAGGGGGAATGCTGAGGACGCGCTGAGCGCGTCCTTAGCATTCAAGTGGTTAATCGGGCCGGATGCATTTTTCAAATATTGGCCCAAGCTGAATTTTTACAACTGAATCAGCCGATATTTAGAAAAAATATGAACCCTAGTAGCTGATATTTTATTCTAAACGGCATCGGAAAGAATTAAATCGAAGCCCTGGTTCTTTGTTAAACAGGTCTGCTAAGGCTAGGGTCAGACGAACGCATTTTCACGTTGTCTGTGAAAAAGTGCGTTCGAACGAGTGGACGCATTTTTTCACGGAGTACGCGATAGCGGTCATACTATGCGCATTTTTCGTCCGTGGTTTTGTACGGATCATCAATAAAACACTTTGTGCATCTGGACGTTATGTAGGCTGGACATTAGTAGCGTCTGACATCTCCTAATCACACACACACACCACTAGCGGACGCAGCGCACTCTGTACAACCGTACTAGCGGTTTTACGTTCTCGAAAAAATGCGTTCATTTTCCACTTGCGTTGCGCACGACTTTCGTGCGACCGTACTTCGTATATTGGCTGTCATTGCCTGGCATTTGCTGCTAGTGCGGCCGTGATTATGTGCGCCTGCACGCGCGTTCGCACTGCCTCAGTCTGACCCTAGCCTAAATCGTGTCATGTTTGTAAATAGACTTATTTACTTATTTACTTATTGTCAATGCATCGCTCATTCTTTCTTCTTTCATATGTTCTTTTCCAATTATTGTACAGGAAGTGAATTACGTATAATTTGGAATTTTGGGAAGGAGCATTCTTCATGTTTTTTCGTGGTTTTACTTAATAATTTATTTATTTATTTATTTGCAAAGGATTTTACCAGGAAGGATACATTGAGATTTCTCTCGTTTTCAAGTATGTCCTGGGTTCATGAACATTGAATTGTTACAGTCGTTGCAGAAATACAAACAGGGTTATTCAGAGAGAGGTGAAAACCTTGAGAATGACTGGAGAATTGAAAATTCTACGTCAAAATAGTCAAACCAGAAAAATTCTCCCATTTATCTCACTTTCCAAATTGGCTATTTGGTCTAGATCGTTCATTCTCCTGCCAATTCTCAAGGTTTTCACCTCTCTCTGAATAGCCCTGAAAGTAATAAAATGCAAGATATTAAAAACAAAACACAAATATACAGATTAACACAGAAAATAAATATGTAAGTAATATAGTTACTATGTTACATGTTTACAGGTGCATTCTGTATATAGTCACTATGTTACACGTTTACAGGTGCATTCTGTATATAGTCACTATGTTACACGTTTACAGGTGCATTCTGTATATAATCACTATGTTACATGTTTATTTACAGGTGCATTCTGTATATAGTCATTATGTTACATGTTTATTTACAGGTGCATTCTGTATATAGTCATTATGTTACACGTTTACAGGTGCATTCTGTATCGGGGTATGTAAATAGAGATCTCTTGAGTGGCTTTAGACTGGGGGAAGATTTGATGGCGCCTGGGAGGTTATTCCATATTTAAGGTGCTCGGTAGGAAAATGAGGATCGAGGGACTTTCTTTTTGTATTGTGGTATTGCAAGTAAGGTGCAGGTCCTGGATCGGAGGTTAAGGATGAGGGAACTGCTGGGGGAAGCAGCCTATCCAGGTAGGGTGGTAGCTTCCCAGAAAAGCTCTTAAACACCAGGTTGGAAAGGTGAAGAGTGCGTCTAGATTCCAGAGATGGCCAGTTTAGTTCTTTTAACATGTCACAATGGTGGGTCATGTAGTTACATTGTAGCACAAAGCGGTAGAATGAGTTATACAATGTAGTAAGTTTATGAAGGTGTGTTTGCGGGGCATCTGCATACACTACATCTCCATATTCAAAAGCTGGCATAAGCTTTTGTTGTACAATCTGCTTTCTTACCGCGGGGCTCAGGCAGGATTTGTTTCTGTACAGGGCACCTAGTTTGGGGTAGAGTTTAGATGAGAGTTTTTCGATGTGGGGGCCAAAGGATAGATTTGGGTCTAACCACATACCGAGATATTTGAGAGAACTGACTGTGGTTAGCGTGCCATTTGACAAGTAATACACTAAAAGAAAAAAACAAAAGCTAATAAAAATACTGTGTGAATTCCTTTAGACATTGCCTTTACTAAATAGCCTACAATACATGTTGTACAATGCACAAAATTATTAGGAATAATTTGATAGATATATTGGGATGTTAATGTAACACAATTAATCTATCTTTCCTTTTTCAATATAATTGTATCCGGCTGAGTTTAGGATCATATTTTCTATATTTTTTTGTATTCATTAGCTTTTTTATTTGAGACTCCGTTAATCGTCATACATTAACAGCAAAAGCAATAGACACAAACGGGTGAACATCAGTCTGTTAATCCTTTGTCTTTGATTTTACTGGGAACATTTTCAAGAGTGGAAATAAACAATTCAAAGCCGTTGTATTTCACGCTAATAGGGGGGTGTAATAACACAGATTGTGTTATCAATATGTGATCAAAAGTATTGATGAAGCAACAAAACTAAATCAGCATTTGTCTATGAATTATATACCTCGTTAAGCAAACATAATTATGCTATTTAAACAGTACGCTGGTTTAAATCTAGTATTTTCGGTGAAATTTAGGATACAGGCTTTTCTTGATGTTTCTCTTGTACATTTTAGTACATTCTAAGATGCAGCACAAAGGAGAATAATCATTTTGATGTTTCATTTTTGGTGTTTTTTTTTTAACCTGTCCCCTGTTTATTACTTTAGTTATGGGAGATGTTGACATAGGAAACAACATCTTGATTTTAAATATAAAATTCTTTGAAACATTGGATGTAGAAACCCTTGGGCAAAATAAAAAAAAATTGTACATAGATTGTTGAGACAATGAAAAAATACAATAAAATGTAAATTTTAAATATTTTTTTTGCATACTTTATTTCTCCGAGTTATATAGGGGAGTAGAAATACCATATGGTGTTGTAAAAAACCTTAAATTAAATTATTGAGCCCTATTGTTTATTCGTTATGTATGTATTTTGCATATGACAATAGTAAGTGCTTAATATCGAAGATAATTGGATGGACAAATTATCATTACTACAAATTATGTAAGGAAAATAATGCGAAAAGGCAACATTGGCTACATGGCCTATGTCTATGCAATACTCGTAAAAGAGACAAGTATAAGACACCATACCAATCAAAAGGTAAGAAGGAGGAGCCAATTAAATTGGCATGATAAAAAGTATTAAGAAGGTAAATAAATTTAATGTCAGGGTCAACCGGGCAGAAAAAAGGGAACAATTAGATGATTGTTAGAAATATTAGGGTTCTCCCTAATGAGGGCCATTCAGAGGCCAGTCAGTGGTCCTGCTGCCAGTGGTCAGTCCCAGAAAAGTTCCCCATTCGAGTACTCAGTGGACACCAATTCACACACAGGAGTGGCTGAAAGAATATCCCATTGACTGCTTATTTCACATTGATTATATGGTAAAAAAACAGGTAGGCATATGATGAGGTGCACGTTCGCCCCCAAACCAATTGGGGTCAGGTCTAAAAGCTTCTTTACACACCTCCAATCCATCCATCAGCTTTGCTTGAAGTTTGGCTTGCCACGTGTCTCGAAATTCGGCCAGCAGCTTGGTCAAGAAGATCCCTTCGATGCAGGCAAGGATTTACGGTCCCACTGTGGAGGTAAGGAGTGTGGGTCTCCTGTGCCCAATATCCCAATTTTAGGAGCAACCACAACTCTTCAGCAGTTTGCTAATCTACAGGCCCTCTCGTCTTCCCTTTTGACTGCCTTACATTCATCATGGAATTGGAGCTCAGCAAATCCCCGACAGAGGATTCTGTTAAAGTCAAAAAAAGTCCAGTGTTAGCATGGAGCTAGTCTGAAGCTCACCCTGGCGTCCAGTCATGCCCTCCCTAAAAGTCCTTCTTGGTATTGGTATTCATCAGAAACTGGTCTGCAGATTCCCAAAAATTATACCTGGAGTTAAAAATCATGAATGTATGATGGAATATCATCCACAGATGATTTGAGAGCACGCAAGCCTTTCAGCCTTTGAGTACACGTATGACAATATTACAAAGTTGGTGCTAACTTGACCAGAGCAGTTGTAAACTTAACAACTCCATAGACTGTCGGCTACATTACATAGTTGTTGCTAACGTTAGCGCTCACCTGCGTGAGCGTTAAGGTTAGCCCTGGTTGCCCTAGCGTGGGTGCACCATATTATAATCCAAACGCTAATGTTAATCCAAACGCTAACGTTAAGTAACCCGTTACCGTTTGGAATCTTGCACTTTTCAGCGCGACGTTACTGTACTTTGTGCTCCCTATACTTAATATGGGGAGCGCAAAGTGTTAATCTGCACAGCAAGATTAACCACAACATGGTATTGGGGAAAAGGCATGTAGGCTATTTAAAGGAAAGGGGTCTGACATCATGACTGTGAGACGTACGATGCTGCATGTGGCTGAGGTGTCACTCAAAATGATGCAGGGATGGAGTTAGTATAAATCACAGAGGGGAAGCAGCGACCTGCTTCAAAATGACTGTCAGTTGAAGGAAGAATGGCGCCTGGCACCTGGAAGCTGGTTGGTGTCAATCTGGATGTGAGCTGAGGAGATAGTGACATGTGGTATACAATCAGTGCCACCAGAGTGACTCGAGGTGGTATAAGAGGCATTAGGGTGCAGAGGCTCAGCCATAGGATGTGAGGAACCAGCATCAGTTTGGTCTGTAGCCTTGACAATCGTCAGGTCAGAACATTCCTTCTTTTTGCCTCACTGGGAACGGCTTGTTATTTCTGGGCTTCCGGTACTTTCGCCCATCCCATGCAAACTAGTTATAGCTTAGGAACTACAAACCTACAGTAAGCTTCTGCTCAAGCTGAGCCATAACCAAAGGCTCGATTTAGTTATTTTGGCAGGTTTTAAGCTTGCGGACGATATTTTTTTTCCAAATGTTGGCTGATTAATTTGAAAAAAATAAGACCTGATCCAATATTCGAAGAATGCCGCGAGTCTAAAAAAAAAGCCTGGCTGGTATAAAACGGACTAAAAAGCTTATTTTAGACTACCGTAGATACTCGAGTATAGCGCGACCCGAATATAACGCGATGGAAAGAGATTTATTATGGAAATGAGAGAATTATCAAGACTCGAATATAACGCGTGGAACAAAATGTTACTGTACCGGTAAACCATTAAAATCCTTCCAGGTTCTCTTAACACAGTCAGGCTCCCCCTCAGGTCAGAGTGCTCTGCTCTAGAATGATTGCAGTTGTTACTAAGTATGAAGCCACCGGCCACCTATCTTCTTTACTAGCGATTAGATGGCCGGCAGAGGAAAGTGAGGCTAATGATTGGCTTAAACCGAGCGTGCCCTCTGGCCATGATAGATCCCACCTCTCCCGAATCCGAGAGTTCCTGAAGTCTTTGCAAGCATTGCATTCACTTCAGTGAGATTACTGGAACTTCCGGGAGACTTGGGATCCAAAGCAAGCAAGTTGTTTTTTTTGTTTTTTTTTACACGCGCTGCAGATGTCTCGAATATAACGCGACCCCTCCAATTTAAAGGTAAATTTTTGTCACCAAAATCTAGCGGTATACTCGAGTATCTACAGTATTAGAAATATCTGATGTTTAAAAAAATATTTCACTCTATTTCCCTCGTGTTTTTCTGCCTAAAAATACATACATCAACACCGTTTGGCATTTGAAATGTCTTTTTTTGGCATACTGAAAAAATCGAGTTGAATCGATAAAGCCGATATTTCCATTGAAAAGTATGGACGCAAGAGCCAGTATTCCATCAATTTTTTTATTGGGAATCGAAATGCCAGGAAAAACGTGCATCTGAATTACCCAAACAGTAGGGCCCCTATTATATTCTTTGCGCAATTTCGCTCGCGCAGCGCAATTTTTTTTGCGCGCATCGGTCCAGCGTTATCGCGCGAAAATTAACGGTGGTATTACGATCCGAACGTATTTTCTCATCTGTCAAAAAATAACGTTAGTAAAAATGACACGCAAAACGAAGAGTAATACGCGCGCAGTAAAGTAGCGCACGTAAATCAGTGTGCGGACTGGTTTTTTCGCGGGATTCAGCCAATCAGAATTAACCTTAATTGACATCAATTTACCTTCAGTGACTCACTTAAGTTTTTGCGCCTGTCAAAGTAAATCTGAGTATACACGCTGCAGCAATAAAAAAAATATGCACGAATTCACAATTTTATTGTTTGGGTATGTGTAGAATGTGTAACTATAC
Organism: Leptobrachium leishanense; assembly: GCA_009667805.1. Classification (NCBI taxonomy): domain Eukaryota; kingdom Metazoa; phylum Chordata; class Amphibia; order Anura; family Megophryidae; genus Leptobrachium; species Leptobrachium leishanense. Next base: position 515,874,533 of record CM019063.1, on the reverse strand, counting down.
TGCTGTATTTTTTTTTTCGTGATAGTATTTTTCGTTTCGGCCAGGACGTTCAGATTTGCAGTTACCACCAGCTTTTCAAAGACGTTAAAATTATGCGCGCAAACGTCGTTTGTAAAAAGCCGCGCATCGATTGTAATACCATCTGCGTACCAGCGCACGGACGAATTCGCGCTCACAATGTTAAGTATAGGACGCGCACAGTTCATCACGCTCGCGCAGGTCCATCCGCGTTAAACGATAACGCGCATCGTTTACGCAAACGTTGTAATACGACGTTCAGCGCATAGGGTTTTGCCCCTCACACAAATGCGCATTTGCGCACGCAAAAACAAATGCGCGACGAATGTAATAGGGGCCTAGAATGGCCAACAATTGGCCTCGATTTCAGCCATAGGGCCAAATTAAATCAGGCCAAATTTGGCATTGGAACCATCATTGTTAATGGCTCATAGGTGAATAGAAATGCCTCACTGGCAATAGATCCCTAAAATAGTGGAAAAAAAGCATTTTTATGACAGCCATACCAGCGTTCCATACTATACATGAAATATAATACATTTCAGGGCACTGTTTGGCTGTTATACAGATTATTTTCATAATTACAAGTTACCAGAAATAATTAGCAGGAGCGGTGATTGTTGGCAGCAGGCCGTGTTTCGTTTCCAACTGACAATGTAAAACACCCATCTCTGAACACTTCATATCGGCTCCAAATGAAATGAAGAAAAACCCGTAACAACTGCTATCGTGGTCTATTATTGTTTTCAATTAAATACGGCCAATTTGTCCGCTGAAACAAATCAGGACACAGGTCCGACTTTAATAAGAAAAGAAAATAATGTTAAATAATTTAATTAGTTCACAGATAGGTTTGAAACGCGGACGCTAATCTCCAGGTATTTCAATGCTATAATTAAACCAAAAGCTAAATTAAACTCAAGCTAAACACAACCAGCTTTGAGTAGAAAATAGAAACTAACACTGTCTTTGGTGAAAAAAATTTAATAAATGGAATAAATCTCAGTAGGGAACAACTCAAGGAACCCGACAGAGCAACAAATATCCATGTACACGTTGAGTATCCTTTATCCAAAATGATTGCGAGCAGACATGTGGTGGATTTAGGATCTTTTCAGATTTTGGAATATTTGCATAAAACAACGAGATATTTTGGGGATGGGACTCAAGTCTAAAGAAGAAATTAATTTATGCTTCATATACACCGGGGCTGCCAAACTCACGACCCACCCAGATGTTGAGGCCTACAAATCCCAGAATTCTTCCAAAAGTAATAGGTGGCCAGAGAGTCGATGGAGTTGTAGTTTAGAAACATTTGGGGGGCAGGAGTTTGACCGCCCTGATAAACACCTTATACACATTCTGCCATTTCTCTCTGATCCAACACATACAGGATTAAATTACACCTGGACGTCTCATGTTTGTTGAGTTTGGCCCAAACAATTTCAGGCGTCTGAATTACCGTCAAAACCCGCCAGGAAAAATACCAATTGCCTTTACCATTTTCAATAGTTATTGGTGAGGCTCAGTCCCAAATGCCCCCAGGGAAGAGCCTCCTTCTCTGCACCGTGAGTTAAAAGATACGTTTATGATTATTTTACTATAAATAAATTGGAGTGTTAAGTGATTTCAATTAAGCTAAATCACTTGACAACAGCGAAAAAGAGACGTTATCCATTTCTAAATAAAGGTTCAAGCAGTGCAGAACAATCAAAGCTGGAATAGTTTATTCTTCATTGGATAGCCGCATATTTATTATTATTTATTATTTTATTATTTATTATTATTATTTATAAAGCGCCAGCATATTCCGCAGCGCTGTACAATAGGCACAGTATAGACAGGGTTACAATACATTGAACAACATTTGACAAACAGTACAGGAGGAGATGAGGGCCCTATTCCCGTAGGAACTCACAATCTGGGAGGGTTGGGGTTGGAAACAGGAGGAGAGGACTGTAAGGTGAGAGTGATTGATGGTTGCGTCAGTGAGTTGGGTGGTAGGCTTCCCTAAATAGGAACGTTTTAAGGGAGCGTTTGAAGGAAGAGAAGTTAGGGGAAAGTCTGACAGTACGAGGAAGAGCGTTCCAGAGAGTGGGGGCTGCGCGTGAGAAATCCTGCAGTCTATCATGGGAAGAGGTGATGCGGGGAGAAGCTAGGCGCAGGTCACTGTTTGACCTTAGGGAGCGGGCTGGGGGGTATTTGGTGATTAGTGAGGACAGGTAGTGGGGAGCTGAGTTAGTGAGGGTTTTGTAGGTAAGGATAAGGATTTTGAACTTAATTCTGCAGTGGATGGGGAGCCAGTGAAGGGACTCGCAGAGGGGAGCGGCAGAGACAGAGCGGCGGGTGAGGTGAATTAGCCTGGCGAAGGCGTTCAGGATGGATTGTAGGGGGGAGAGGCGGGACAGAGGGAGGCCAGATAAGAGATTATTGCAATAGTCGAGTCGGGAGATTACCAGGGCGTGTATGAGTTGTTTTGTGGCGACAGCGGTAAGAAATGGCCGAATTCTGGAAATATTACGCAGTTGGTATCGGCAGGAGGAGGAAAGAGACTTGATGTGGGGGATGAAGGAAAGAGCAGAGTCAAGTGTAACTCCAAGACAGCGAACGTGGTTTGCATAATACTGACACCTATACAAAATATACCATTAATAGGGGCTGTTAATTTGGAGTGACATGCCACAATGCCCTAATAGCAGCTGGAGCCATTATAAATAACAACTTAATAGCCTGAGCTGTTAGCTTTGCATATTGGTTGGAATCTGGGCCAGCAGGGGTCAAGTCCAACAGAATGAAGTGTGGGAACTCGCCAATATTTCTGCCTATCCTGTCCACTGATATATAATCATTTTCATTCCGCCATTAGCCCTCACTGAAATTAGATATGGATTGTAAAACCATAGCCAGACTGCGTTTTAGGGAATTGTTATGATAATTAACATACAAATCACATATTTATTGTGACTTAAAGGGAAAGATACAACTAAAACCTTAAAAAAAATAAACTTTTTAGGGTGTGGGGCAAACAGGAACTCAGTTCACTCTGCAAAAAAATGGAGGATCTACATTCCCACAAGTTCTTGCTCGACTTGTCCTCTGGGCCCAGAGTCTATTATGAAGAGATCGGCCTTTCCAATATTAACCCCTTCCCGACCGCTGACATACATAGTACGTCCTGTGGGGAAATCCCATTAACGACCGCAGACGTACTATGTATGTCACGGTCTCCTAACCTCCCTCCCTCCCTATACTCACCTCTCTAGTGCAGGAGGGGTGGGGTAAAGCCTATTCCCCGATGGGGCGGCTGCAACCACCAAATGCATCCAGCCCAACAACATGTGTAGAACATAACAAAGAAAAAAATGTCACCTGCGCTTACTCCAATTATACCGTGTGAAACTAAACACAATTAGAGGTTTGGTTTCTTATCAATGGCCATTATAAGACTAAAGCTCGCCCGCCAGCGTCAAGTCACCTCTATAAGAGAGAGTCCTATCCAAAATGAAACCACAGGCTGCTGTATAGCAAACCATACCTGCTCATGCTGCTTGTCAAACATGAGGTAGACTGGTGGGCCTTTATTTAAGCTCCCCCAGAAACAAAATTCACTTTGGGATCAAAAACAAAGACACGGAGCGGAATCTTGCTGCAGGGATGACCTGGCTGGAAGTACATTGAAACATACATAGTGCAGGAGGGATGGGGTCGCGCCTATTCCCCGATGGGGCGGCTGCAACCACCAAATGCATCCAGCCCAACAACATGTGTAGAACATAACAAAGAAAAAGAGGTCATCTGCGCTTACTCCAATTATACCGTGTGAAACTAAACACAATTAGAGGTTTGGTTTCTTATCAGTGGCCATTATAAGACTAAAGCTCGCCCGCCAGCATCAAGGCACCTCTATAAGGGCGAGTCCTATCCAAAATGAAACCACAGGCTGCTGTATAGCAAACCATACCTGCTCATGCTGCTTGTCAAACATGAGGTAGACTGGTGGGCCTTTATTTAAGCTCCTCCAGAAACAAAATCCACTTAGGGATCAAAAACAAAGACAAAGAGCGGAATCTTGCTCCAGATTCCCAAAGTGATCTTGATCCCAAAGTGGATTTTGTTTCTGGGGGAGCTTAAATAAAGGCCCACCAGTCTACCTCATGTTTGACAAGCAGCATGAGCAGGTATAGTTTGCTATACAGCAGCCTGTGGTTTCATTTTGGATAGGACTCACCCTTTAGAGGTGCCTTGACGCTGGCGGGCGAGCTTTAGTCTTATACTGGCCATTGATAAGAAACCAAACCTCTAATTGTGTTTAGTTTCACACGGTATAATTGGAGTAAGCGCAGACGACATTTTTTTCTTTGTTATACTCACCTCTCTGTCCGGGCTCCAGCGGCGGACTGGCGGACTTGAAGTTTGCCCCGCCTATTTAGGGGGGCCCAGCAGTCGTGATGATGTCATCAACGTTCATGATGACGTCATCACCAGGTGCCCCCCCAGTGCCTGTATTGAAAAATAGGAAAGGGGAGGGGGGCTCCTTCAGAGCAGTCTCCCTCCAAAACCGCTCCACGTACAAAAAAAAATTGGATGTCAGCCAAGCCTCCGGGTCACCCCCCACTGACATTGTCACCATATGTGCGATGACGACAACCCCCTAGCTGCCAAGTGGAGATAGAGGGATCCTTTGGATCCACGTATTTCCCGATACATGGCAGCTAGAGGGTCATGTTTGATATCATAAGAAATTGGATATCATTGGAAAGGCCTGATCAGGACCTTTCCAAGGATACCAAACATGACTAGGTTTGGTGTAAAAAAAAACAATTAAAAATAATAAAAAAGAAATTAATATAAAATTTGTTTTTTTTTTAAAAAATTGTCTGGGGGTTTTTAATAAAATAGAACTTAAGCTGGCATTTAAGCATTATGAGCATAAAACGTTCAAAATTAGCTCAGCGCACAGAGATGAAATGGCTCAGCAGTGAAGGGGTTAAAAAGCAAAAACATTTCAAAATTGGGTATTTCTAATCTCAGGACAAAATTTCTAAACTACTTAGCTGGGGTCTTTTTTGGTGGTTGTAGATTTTGGGGATTAAATTTCAAAAAGTGTGTTTTTTCCATTTTTTCATCATATTTCAGATTTTTTTATAGTAAATTATATGATAGGAAAAAGGGGTGTTTGTGAGGGTCCTGAGAACGAGCAACAGCACTAGTTGCCTGCTCTACGTTGGGGCCTGCTCAGGTGTCACAAGGTTTTGCTTGCTTGTGCCAGTACAGGGATGAATGCTCCATATGCAAATCAGTCTGCTCTCACCCAAAAAGGGTGGCCAGTAATGAAATGCCAAGGACGTGATCCCTGCACGAGAGATGCAGAAACCCATGACGATAATTTCGGCCTTATTAGGCCTCATCAGGAGGGTATGGCTGACACCCCTCTAGGCACATCAAGCAAGGGGTCCACGTCTGGATGACCCTGTAAACTAAAAGGGGGGGTTTGTGAGGGTCCTGAGAGCGAGCAACAGCACTAAATTATAAGATATGATGGAAATAATGGTATCTTTAGAAAGTCCATTTAATGGTGAGAAAAACGGTATATAATATGTGTGGGTTGCATAGACGAGGAGAATTTGAATTTGACTTAAACACAAACAGCGCAGAAAAGTAAAAACAGCAGAGGGCACTTTCGGACAGACTTTCTTAAATCTGCCCCGTCACTAAGGAGTTAAAACTCAAATAACACACAATTCTCCAAAGACCCCCCAAAAAACTGTATCGTAATAAAAAAAAGCATTTTTAATCATTTAACATACACGACTTTTTTTAAACTGTTGAATATACAGGTTGAACAACTTTTATATGGAATGCTCAGGATCTCAGGTTTTTTGGTCTCTGCTGGTTCGTGTCTGCTGAGAGGTTCCCTGTGGTATCAGTATTTCAGTTTCTTTTCTTTTTACATGTGGTTGTTCATTTATTTTTTTGGTTCTTTTAACACTGCTTGTGATATAAGATTTATTATTACCAGGGATACTCCTTAACATATTGTTTGGAGGACATATATTAACTTATCTCTTTTGTTGCATTAGGATAAGTGTAGACCTTATTACTTTTGAGTTGGTTCTCTGGCAAATTATATATTATATAAAGATTTTTCGTGGTGTTTTAGTGTTTTTATTTCTGTATCAATAAAAATTTATTTTTACTTTGGTGTGCAGTCTTGGCATTTTTGTAATGCTCAGGATCCTTAACATTCCAGATTGCAGATTCTTATGATTATGAAATCCAAGAAAAAAACGATGTTTTAGAGGAAGGAGATTGTGACCAGAGAGCACCGTGCAGGTGTTACTCCAAGGACATGCTGCTTGGAGTCATAGTGGCTGTGGGCAGCATGTCACACGTTGGGGCTGCCCAGAGGCTCCCAGTGTGTGCCGTGGCCATCTTCATTGCTCGGGAGCCAGGTTCCCGAGCAGCAGTGTCTGTCTGGAACGCCCAGTGATCCGGAATAAGTAAAATCTGGATGGCTCTAAAAAATTCCAGTTTTTGGAGTCTTCGGGAGTTTAGAATTCCGTATAAGGGATGCTCAGCCTGGAATTTTTTTTCTTTCTTTTTAATTTTTTAGCGGAAAGGTAGATTGTAACATACAATTCCTGGAAATCCGATGCATGCTTTTGGTAATTCTTGGTTTTTATTTTCTCCTTTGAGGCATTGAGTGCCGATGCATTTCAGGAAGCTAGGTTTCCCGGGCCAGAGATCCAGTGTCGCCGGCACTGCTTCCATCTGATTATTGACAGACAGTTCAGTTTGATCTGTGTCAGCGTCTTGCTGAGTCAATTATCATAATTCCTCATGATACCTCTGTCTCCGTGCAGCAGATACACAAGGAAGGCGAGCATCCTTCCATAAAACCGCACAACAGGTCATCGTTGCCAGCCCTCCCGGTATTCCATGAGCTAATGCGCCTTTTGTAATGCTAATGGCTCCTATTCATCCACTTGCAAGGTTCTGAAAAGTAAAAAGAACTAATTAGAAACAATTTAGTACATTGTCTTATGACATAGATAGCATTCTGCTGGATTCTTGTTTCATTTCTGGAAATGCTTGTAATTCATTGCTCCCTCTTACAGAGAAATTATCAAAGCCCCCGCCCCCCCCCAAACATTGGCCTGTTTTTGTTTTAAATGTCCTTTTTTTTTTTTTTAAAGAATTTTTTTGTTTAAAGATTTTTTTTCCAATTATGACCTCCTAACAGTTAACCTTTTGGACTGCTGGAAACTGAAATAAATTACTGGGCTTGCAATATTTTTTTTTTGTGATTTACACCCTCTTTCTTTCAGAAAACGCATGCGTCATAAATTCTCAAAAAATACCTCTCGAGACGAGCAAACTGGGGAGTTCTGACCTTCTTTTCTTTAGCCTATGACCTTTTTGTACAAATGATCGGTTTGCGATTAACTGGAATCCCTGACAATTCATTGACTGCGCAGGTTCTACACGTGGATTGTCATTATGCAGTGTGGCGTCATGAAAATCTCCCCTGCAATATATACACGTTTATATGTTTTTAAATTTTTCTGCACTTTTTGAACTTTCACAAATTTACTCTCGCTTTTTCGTCCTCCCCATAAGTCATGGGTCAGCAACCTTGACCCGCCGGATGTTTTAGCACTACATCTCCCATGATGCTCAGCCTTTTATTAGGATAGCAGTGACTCAACAGAAATGTAATTCTAAAACATTTGGGGCAATAGCATGACCCTTGAACTAAAACAGGGTCGCTAAGGGGAAACCATGCGCTCGCAAATTTCCCCTTGGCGTCCCCGCTTTACAAGCAAATTACGAGGCAGGTTCTGAATTCAGCAGCCTTCCCCGTAATGGCCGCTAACTCTACAGGATACTCGAGGCAGCGTTAACGCGCCACCGCGAGTATCACTTCCTGGAATCTAGAGGACTCCATGGAGGCTTGTGCTGCCGGGTCACGTGAGCTGCAAGATCTCGCTCTCGCAGGGCCATGGAGTGATTGCGCAGGTGCTATTTGTCCCCAGTCTCACTCTGCTTCCGGCAGTCAGAAGCGCGGGATAAGAGGTGAATATCTGTTTTTTGGGGGGGGCTTTTCAGCTGGTGATAACGGCTTAGAGCTGTGGTTAACTTTTCAGCTATCTGCAGCTGTTTGTAATTAGCGTTAGGACTTTGTGATTCTAACACCAATTACTCCTTGCTTACACTTTGTGCTCCCCATGTGTCCCATACCTCCGGCGCCCAGCAGCCTCCTCCACGCTGCTCGCTTGCAGAATGCCTGATTAAATGCACGCCGGCGCCGATAACGTGATGCCTGGAGGGGCGGGGCCTCATTAGGAAAGCACGCAGTCTGGTATATAAGCCCTTCAATTAGCCCAGACCAGCGCGCTGTCGTGTTCTCACACTCCTACAGTGCTCTCAAGTGTTCTGAATATATATATTGATTGCGTATGACCTTTTGGCTTTGGAAAACGACGACTCTTGTGTATAGACCTCTGGCTGTGGAAAATGACTACTCTTGAGCCCCGTTCAATACCTCAGCAGCTGGTGAATTGCTGCAGCACAGCAATTCAGTTTGCTGCAGCAGTGTCGTTGAACGCTTTGGATGCGAATTTTGAATCCAAAATGGCAGACGATTTTTTAATGAAAGATGCAGATTGTTTTTCGTATCACTCGGACAAATATAATAAAGAAAAGCAGTCAGCACAATTCCGTTTTGTATGCACACACCACAAATGACAGTTTTTATTGAATAAACGTTATGTTTACTTCTGAAACAAAATATAAATTGAACTGTAATATATGTCTATGTGCAGGGGTAAATAATAAATACATATTTTGTGCTTTGGTGAACAAAAACCTCAAAATTAACATTGCTGTATGGAATTGTTACTTGCTTCGTGGCGGCGGCCATCTTGCTGTACGGAATTGTTACTTGCTTCATGGCGGTGGCCATCTTTAATACGTCACACTCAGCTACTCGCAGCATCTCCTCGGGTCGCTGCAAGTGCTAAGTTAGCAGTGCTGAGCGCTGAGTGGCTGAACAGCGTTCAATGGCAAGTTGCTAACTTAGCACTTGCAGCGGCTGAGGTATTGAACGCGCCTTTGTGTAGACCTTTTGGCTTTGGAAAATGACTACTCTTGGGTATAGACCTCTGGCTGTGGAAAATGATTACTCTTGTGTAGACCTTTTGGCTTTGGAAAACGACTACTCTTGTTTATAGACATGTTGGCTTTGAATAATAATGATTACTCTTGTGTATAGACCTTTTGGCTTTGGATAACGACTACTCTTGTGTATAAACCCTTTGGATAAATGACCACTCTTCTGTATAGACCTCTGGTTTTTGGCTTTCAATCTCTCTGGTTGTATCCTCTGGGATTGTCCATCTATTACTCTGGTACATTGTACTCTGGTTCTGCTATTCCTCTCTATTTCTTTTAGTCATACCAACCCCACGAAGGGCCGAAAGGGCAGGCATTACTTTGCGTACAGAGATCAGTTCTTTTATAAATATATATATATATATATATATATAGGAGGAGAAGGGGGGTTTGTGAGGATCCTGAGAACAAGCAACAGCACTAGTGGCCTGCTCTACGGTGGGGCCCGCTCAGGTCTCACAAGGTTTTAGCTTGTATGTGCCATTACCGGGACGAATGCTCCATATGCAAATCAGCCTGCTCTCACCCAAAAAGGGTGAGACATCATCCCTGCACAAGAGGTGCAGCAACCCCCGACGATCGTTTCGGCCTTGTTAGGCCTCGTCAGAACGTTGCTCGTTCTCAGGACCCTCACAAACCCCTTTTTTTCTCACTATTAGTCTACAGGGTTATCCAGACGTGGACCCCTTGCTTGGTGTGCCTAGAGGGGTGTCAGCTATACCCTCCTGACGAGGCCCAAGAAGGCCAAAACGATTGTCGGGGGTTGCTGCACCTCACGTGTAGGGATGACGTCCTTGGCAATCAGTACTGGCTGCCCTCATTGGGTGAGAGCAGACTGATTTGCATATGGAGCATTCATCCCTGTAATGGCACATACAAGCTAAAACCTTGTGAGACCTGAGCGGCCCCTCCGTAGAGCAGCCACTAGTGCCGTTGCTCGTTCTCAGGACCCTCACAAACCCCTTTTTTTCTCACTATATATATATATATATGGAATCTGTGACACCATGTTCAGTATAGGGAGAGCAAACTACAATAAGCTCGTGCTAGAAAGCGCTATAACCAATGCGCTAGCGGATTTTTTAACCCGTTAGCAATTGGAATCTGATCTGGGCGTCCCACTATTACCTCATTTAACCTAGCGCTAACGATCATGTACATGAGCGCTAGCGTTAAGAAGGTGATAGGGCCCCGGAGGACCAAGATTGCGACCCTTGCATAAGTTATTTAGTTGATGCCAGCATAAAACATCCATTCATCCATCCTGAGCCTCTCTCCTGATAACGAGGTCCAATAAGCCAGAAACATCTGTCCCGACATGGTTTTGTGTTGCTGCATCCTATGACCTGTGCATGAAGTCACAGTTACAGCAGATTGATTAGCCCTTAATTAAATCCAATATATGAGTATTGTCGTTCACTAAGGCTAGGGTCAGACGAACGCATTTTCGCGTTGTCTGTGAAAAAGTGCGTTCGAACGAATGGACGCATTTTTTCACGGAGTACGCAATAGCGGTCATACGATGCGCATTTGCGCTCGTGATTTTGTACGGATCATCAATAAAACACTTGTGCATCTGGACGTTATGTTGGCCGGACATTAGCAGTGTCTGACATCTCAAAATCACGCACACACGCCGCTATGCGGCCGCAGCGCACTCTGTACGACCGTACTAGCGGTTTGACGTTCTCGACAAAATGCGTTCGTTTGCCACTTGCGTTGCGCGGCCGGACTTTCGTGCGACCGTACTTCGTATATTGGCCGTCATTGCCCGTCATTCGCTGCTAGTGCGGCCGTAATTAAGTGCGCCAGAACGCACGTTTAAAGTGCGCTAGTCTGACCCTAGCCTAACACGGCACCTCAAGTAGAAAATTCTACCCAACCTCATGTGATGGGATAAAATGATTCAAAATACTGTATAAAATGCCCTTCAGGCTGTGTGTATAAGGTATCGAACAAAGAAATAAAACAACCCACTAATACTTCTGGAAAAAGCAGCAGCAAAAACCACTCTGATATCCACTTTATCAGTAAACACACAGAAATACTAAAAATAATAACCTCACGCTAAAATAATTACATAAGCACATATGGTCATTAACCTACACTAGTGAGGTGCCTTGTATGCAAAGCCTTAGCAAATAAAAAGTGACACTTCCACTAGCTCACCATGCAGTGAATATCACAAGTGAATATACTTATATTTGAGCTCTCTTCTCAGTAGCACATCTAGAGACCTGCATGGAAAACAAATTCACAAAAATCTAAAAGCAACATCTGTGATTCCATTGTGATACTAAGGCTGGCAGTCCATTAGCACTGTAGTCGGGCGACCGACTTGGTCACCCGACTATGGACAACGCCATCGGCCGATCAGGGTCTTCCACTGGAAGCATCTGTGGACAGGCCACCGGGTGAAAAGAAAACCCCGTTGCCAGGCTGCTGTTGGGTGAAAAAAATCTGTCTTTGATGCTGAAATGGAGTTTCAGCTCCAGCTCACATGGATTATGCCCCCAGCTCACATGGATATGCCCCCGCACACATGGATATGCCCCAGCTCTCATGGATATGCCCCAGCTCTCATGGATATGCCCCAAACTCTCATGGATAGGCCCCAGCTCTCATGGATATGCCTCAGCTCACATGGATATGCCCCCAGTTCTCATGGATATAATGCCCACAGTTCACGTGCATATGCCCCAGCTCTCATGGATATGCCGCAAACTCTCATGGATTATGCCCCCAGCTCACATGGATATGCCCCAGCACACATGGATATGCCCCGGCTCTCATGGATATGCCCCAGCTCTCATGGATATGTCCCAGCTCTCATGGATATGCCCCAAACTCTCATGGATATGCCCCAGCTCACATGGATATGCCCCAGCTCTCATGGATATGCCCCAGCTCTCATGGATATGCCTCAGCTCACATGGATATGCCCCCAGTTCTCATGGATATAATGCCCACAGCTCACGTGCATATGCCCCAGCTCTCATGGATATGCCGCAAACTCTCATGGATTATGCCCCCAGCTCACATGGATATGCCCCAGCACACATGGATATGCCCCAGCTCTCATGGATATGCCCCAGCTCTCATGGAAATGTCCCAGCTCTCATGGATATGCCCCGGCTCTCATGGATATACTGCCCCCAGCTCACCTCCTCCCGCCGCGTGTTCGGCTCCCTGTGAGCGTCTGGCGGCATGGAGCTTGGGCGCTCGCCTGGGGGAGCCACATGACCAGCCGTGATCTCGCGAGAACTCGGCTGGTCACGTGGCTCCCCCAGGCGAGCGCCGAAGATCCATGCCTTCGGACGCTCCCAGGGAGCCGAATATGCGGCGCAAAGCACGCGGTGGCGCCGTCGCATGCTTTGCGCTGCTGGTCGATTAAAAATTATTTAATCGACTAAAAAAATTTACGATTAATCAGCAGATTAATCGTTAATTTCCGCAGCCCTAATATATATGTATATACACATTTAAGTTTTGTAGGAGGGCAAAAAGTGAGATTAAAAGCCTTTATATAGCAAATAATAATGGTTATAATTGCAGAAGACATTTACACATCCAGCAATTCAGAGAACTGCTTTGCCCACAGAACTCGTATGCTACATTCCATATATGCAGCAAGGAACTCTGGGTAAGACATGCAAATGAGGCCTCCAATTTCTCACTTTAATGCATTCCAGGGTCTTTTTTAACACAGGACCCTCCTTGCCCGTGCAATGTTACACTAGATGGCTTTTTAGCAAAGGTTACGTATATAATGTAATCAGATGTTTACTGTGGGACTTTAGTCGTCTGTAATAAGCCTCATCCTTCTACTATAGCTAAGGTTATATTTTTTACATCAGTCATTGCTCCGCTCTGAACACATGTCACCCTTTTCCTGGATGGGTCTGTTAAATCATTGCTTTTTTTTTGCACTAGAGAGGGTCTTCTTGACAAGGTGAAAGCTTAGTGGTAGGTTAATGCACGTGTGACCTTTAGCACATCTCCGATCACCCATGTCTGACCTAATCATGTGTAACAAATTTATTGTGTTGGAGAAATGAGTTCTTTGAGTGAGCAGGTAAAGCGATGAATCATAAAAGAGGGTGCTAGTAAGGTGAGCACATAGACGAGTGAAGACGGAGGACGTGGCGGTAGCATTTTACCGGCAAACTTTATTTTTAGGTTATTTTCGTGTTTTCCGGACCCCAAAACACATACAGGGTTATTCAGAGAAAGGTGAAACTCAGGAGAATGACTGGAGAAGTGAAAATTCTAGGTCAAACCGGAAAAATTCTCCCATTTATCTCACTTTTCAAATCGACTATTTGGTCTAGATTGTTCTCTTCTCCTGCCACTTCTCCTGGTTTTCACCTGTCTGTGAATAAACCTGCATGTCTTAAAAATATTTTTTTACTGTTTCAGTGAATATTTTTGAGCCCTATCCACAATTCTAAAAATTATTAAAATTCTGTTGAACGTTTGAGCAGAGGCTGCTGTCAAGAACAGTTTTTGGGAAAACCATTTTCCGGAACGGATTCCTAACAATTGTCTGGACAGTGTAGAGATGGGACATTGAGCTCGATTTAATTTGGCTAGATCGCTGAAATTTACTGATTTTGCATTTGCAATTCGACCATCTTTCCGTTAGGCATTTTTATTTAAAGGGACATTACCACATACATAAGCTGTAGCTAGATTACGTGTGCGTTAAAAAAAAAAAAAATCCACTTTATCAGACACATGCTGCTGTTTTTTTTTCTTTGTTGGAAGCAATTTCATGTAAAAATAAAGTTTGGAATTTTATCTCCGTTTCCATTTTGTGGATTTTTCCCATGATGCAACATAACTAAGATCTGTGCAAAAGTTTTACTTTATTGCTGTGGTTTATTATAAACCGTATTTAACAGTGAGTGGGGTTGAGAAGGGAATGTTTAGATAAGGATGCAAGAGGTCTATTGGTCTGCTTATGCTACCTGAGATAAGAGCTGGCATCTGAATGACAGGGAGTTTAAAAGACTTTTAATCCCCCCCTGGTGATGTCTTTTTGAATACATGACAAACAATACAATGGTGTGAGACAGTGATTGACCCATTCACTCCATTCTGTGGCCAAAGCCACACAGTGAGGAGCAAATTATGGAAAGATACTGTGGGGGGGGGGGGCAGTTTATAACACAAAAGATCACACAATGGATGTAGCCAGTGACACATATAGAATAAAATATTTTCTTAACTAAACATATAAGAGAAAAACAAAGCACATGTAAGATATCAGCAGCATAAAACATACACAATAAGGACATTTTATATATTGGTGGTAATGGCCCGTTAGGCTGAGGTCAGACTAACGCATTTTTAACGTGCGTTTAGGCGCACTTAATCACGGCCGCACTAGCAGCAAATGACGCGCAATGATGGCCAATATACGAAGTACGGTCGCACGAAAGTCCGGCCGCGCAACGCAAGTGGAAAATTAACGCATTTTTTCGAGAACGCAGAACCGCTAGTACTGACGTACAGAGTGCGCTGCGTCCACTAGAGGCGTGTGTGCGTGATTAGGAGACGTCAGACCCTGCTCATGTCCGGCCAACATAACGTCCAGACGCAAAAAGTGTTTTATTGACGATCCGTAAAAAAAAAATCATGCACGAAAGTGCGTGTCGTTTGACTGTTTTCGCGCATCCCGTGAAAAAATACGTCAATGCGTTCAGACTCACTTTTTGACTGTCGCTGCGAATAATGCGTTCTTTCGATCCAAGCCTTATGGTCAAGTGGCCCTTTATTCCCTTAAATAATTGTCTTGTTTATCGACACATGCCTGTACTCTCTAATGGAAAGTTTGGCTTTAACAATTAAATTAGAATATATATTGGTAAACCGATATTCAGAAAAATATCTAAGTGCTGAAAGGGGTTGATAAATATGTTTCCAGGCAGGAAAATAAAGAAAATCTGTCTTAAACATCAGATTTTCACATAGGAGGGCTTAGTAGCCACAGTCAATGTGATGCAGCTAGGAGCACCAAACATCAGGCCCTATTCCACAGGGAATCACTATCCCTGTGTCCCTTTACTGCAAATCAGCGTCTCCTATTCCTTGTACAGGAGGAGTTCATTTGAGCCTCAGAAAAGAAGACCGGGCTATTCCAACGTAGCCCTCGCTTTGCATATGGAGATGGTATTTCTCATAAAAAATACCGGGCTCTATTACATTCAACGCGCAAATTCGTACGCACAGCGCAATTTTTTTGCGCGCAGCGTTAAACGTTAACGCGCTGAAATTAACGCTGGTATTACGATCCGAGTGCTTTTTTTCATCCGTCGAAAAATATCGCACGTAAAAAAGACGCGCAAAAACGCACACGCATTAACGTTGCGAGCAGAAATCAGTGTGCAGACTGTTTTTTCACGCGATTCAGCCAATCAGAATTAAGAACCACAATTGTCTCCTGTTCAGTGTTTGTGCCTGTCAAAATCAATCTGAGTATACATGCTGCAGCAATAATAAAAACACGCACAACCTCTCTATTTTATTGTTTGGGTATGTGTAGAATGTGTAACTATACTGTGCTGTATTTTTTTTTTTCGTGCTGGTGTATTTGGTTTCAGCCAGGACGATCAGATTTGCCGTTAGCACCAACTTTTAAAAGACGTTAAAATTATGCACGCAAACGTCGTTCGTAAAATGTTGCACATCGATTGTAATACCAGCCGCGTACCAGCGCACGAACGCATTTGCGCTCACAATGTTAAGTATGGGATGCGCGCACAAACTTGCGTTCGCGCAGGGTCACTCGCGTTAGACGTTAACGCGCATCGTATGCGCGAACGTCGTTATACGACGTTCAGCACAAAGGGTTTTTCCCCTCGCGTTAATGCGTTTTTGCGCACACGCACATTTTTGCGCATCCAGTGTAATAGAGCCCACCATCTTCCAAAAGCTGGTGTTAAGTGTTTTTGCTTTTGCATCCCTCGGAATAAGTGCGGTAAAACAGAGATTGTAAATATAATGTGCTGGCTCAGAATCTTTTACATACCATCTCCCTTTTAGGCTAGGGTCAGACGAACGCATTTTTATGTTGTCTGTGAAAAAGTGCGTTCGAACGAATGGACGCATTTTTTCACAGAATACGTGATAGTGGTCATACTATGCGCATTTTCGTCCGTGATTTTGTACGGATCATCAATAAAACACTTCTTGCATCTGGACGTTATGTTGGCCGGACATTAGCAGCGTCTGATGTCTCCAATTCACGCACACACGCCTCTAGCGGACGCAGCGCACTCTGTACGTCAGTACCTGCGGTTTCACGTTCTCGAAAAAATGCGTTAATTTTCCACTTGCGTTGCGCAGCCGGACTTTTGTGCGACCGTACTTCGTATATTGGCCGTCATTGCCCGGCATCTGCTGCTAGTGCGGCCGTGATTAAGTGCGCCAGAACGCGCGTTCGCACTGCCTCAGTCTGACCCTAGCCTTAGCAGTAGAGTTCAAAACGACCACAAGTGATAGCACAGGGTTAAATCAGGAGGTGTAGGAAATGGAAGGGTTAATGACCCCATTTGCACTCTCCCCTCCTGCTTTAACCCTATAGTATCCTTTAAAAACTCCACTGAATCCAGCGCTGGTCTCCCTCTGATCTGTGCAGGATATGACATGCTTCTTGCACAGCATGTCATGTGACCACAGGGGGCTGGGCACATCAGCCAATCCAGTGGCTCTGAATGCAGCAAGGCTTTGATATCATTGGATAAGACTTGTTCCCCAAGGTCTCCAAGCCCTGAAACCTGAGCTGCGGGACCCATGAACTGGGACTAAACCCCTGCAATTAGATGGCTGAATTAGCCCTCTGAGTCCAGCCCTCAGAGGTGGAGAGGGAGCAGGGAGCTCACAGCTGTGTGACCACTCCGATAAGATTTCGTGCTCACGATGTGCAAAGTGTCTCTTTAAGTACACCAGAGTGCCGTAGATCTGGATGGTATGTGTCATATTGTCTGAACACCGTGCTTGTCAAAAATGAACTGTAAATTCAGCTTTTACACATCAAACATAAAAATTTATATAATTTCATTCTGTCAATCATTTGTCTTTTTTGTTTATCAGGTCTCTGCATTCGCTCGGTTAATTTCTCAAGCTGGATTTTGATTGGCGCACGAGGTGACACGTTGCCTCCATTGCAGTGAGTGGTAAGGTGTCAGTGTCACTTTCGCTATTTAAAAAAAAATAATAGGTGTAGGACCCCCAAAAAAAGGGACAGCCTTCTCACTGTGAAGCATCTCATAAACGAGACATAATAAAACTACAACAGACCAGCAAGTTTACTATCCTTACCCTGCATGACAGAAACTGGGATAATTCAGAAGTGAATGTAGACCCATCAAGAACCCATCAAAAAATCCAAATCCCATGCACACACTATAGGGGTTATTCAGAGAGCACCGAAATGTAACTGACTTTTTGGTGCTCTCTCATTCCCCGCACTTGGGGGACTCAAATAACTTGACCCTGCGGTGAATTCGGCATTCACCGCAGGGTCCCCAAAGTTCAGGGAATGGATCCAAAAATCCACAGAAAATCTGCCAATAACCCTGCCAATAACCCTGCCAAAAAAACCGCCGATACGATATGAAAAATCAGATTGATCCGAAACGCCGCAGAAAAAACGCTAAATGTACCCGACATTCTGCTGCAAACCCGCCGAATGTATTCAACGATCCCCCGCAAACCCACCAAATGCGTCTGAAAAAAGACAACAATCCGCCAAACATAGCACCAACCAGCCACCGGAAAAAGCCGACAAGCTGACGAACGGGGTAGAAAAATATAATACGATTGAATGTCAAAAAAATTCAAAAACTGTTTGCAAACAAACTACAGGGCAAAAATGTCTTGATTTTTTTTGAGAAAGTATTTTACCAGGAAGGATACATTGAGATTTCTCTTGTTTTCAAGTATGTCCTGGGTGGTGAGTATGTACCGTTAGGTGTCTTGCCCAAGGACACTTACTGGGGAGGTTGCTTGCTGGGATTGAGCTCATGTCTCCACAGGCTCTCTCCATGCAGAGCAGTGATGTTACCTCTACTCCACCCAGCCGGCACATAAACCTATAAGGTCCTGTGAATAATAACAAAAAGGTCTGTTACAGAAAAAAAAGCTGTTTAAAAAAATTGATTTTTTTTGCCTAAAAAATCCTAAAAAAATAATTATAGAGACTTTTTGCTGAAAATTAAAAGAATAAATGGTTTATTAGATATTGAATAAAAACGGGAATATTTTTAACATTGAAAACTATGGGATTTGCCTGATTAAACCTGCCGAATGAAACCACCGAACAGCAGGTCATTTCACTGACATTTCTCTGCTGTTCGATGTTCTGTGAAAAGATTAACCATTATTTCTCTATGAGGATTTCACTGCTGTCGAAAAGGCACTGTATTTTGCTGGCAATTCGCCAATATTTGGTGAATTGCCAGGTTTTGAATAGCCGAATGGCCCCAATATTGCACCGTTCGGGGAAATTCACCGTTCGGTGCATTTTCGGGGCCCAGTCGGCTCTCTCTGAATAACCCTATCAGGGTTATTCAAAGAGAATCGAAAAGTCACAGCACGTTCGTTGACTTTTCTTTCTCTTCAATTCGGTGCGATTTGGCGATCCCATTTCGGTGACCCTGCGGTGTATTCAGCAAGCACCACAGGGCCGCCGTAATGCAGGGAAAAGCCACCGCAAACCCGACGAACACTCACCGCAAAACCCAGGCGAATGCACACCGAAAAGGGCAAAAACATCTGGATTAACCCCCCCGAACACGCCCGAGAAACCCGAGCAGGAGTCGATCACAGCGCAGAGCAGCCGCCGGAAAAACCCGACACCGCAGATGAATGGAGTGAAAAAAAACAAAACAGTACGCTTGAATGTTTGAAAAGTGAAACGCTGTTTGCAAAGAAACTACAGAACGAAAATGTCTGAAATTTACATATAAAATCCAATGAATGATAATAAAAAGGGCTGTTACAGAAAAAAGAAAAAACGGTTTTTAACCCTTTCGCTGCTGAGGCATTTCCCGCCTCTGTGCTGAGCTCATTTTTACCTGTTTCGCTCATCATGTTTAAACGCGTTTTGAAGGCTTATTTTAGTATATGACCCAGACATATTATATATCGTTCTTTCCGTCAGACTCGGCAGATTCATAATATGTCATTATTATATGTATACGTCATGTCCTGTCTGTATATTATAACAAAAAATGCAATAAAATATGAATTTTCAATAATTTACAACGTGTAAAGTGTATTTTTTTCACATTTTAACATGCGAGCAATTGCGGTTATAATTTGTATGGGGTGCGCTTGTTAAAAAAATTAGAAATGGGGTCTCGTTACATTTTTTTTGGGGAAAATTACGCGATTTTTAACAAACGCACCGCATACAAAAATCGTTAGTGCAGCATCATTGTTCACATTATAATTGAAATGGGAACAATATTGCTGCATTAACAAACCAAAAAAAAGAAAAAAAACCTTTTTTTTTTATAATTTTCTTTTAAATTTCTTTTTATTTTTAATTTTTTTTTTTTTTAAAAACTTGTTTCATAGTCATGTTTGGTATCGTTGGAACGGCCATGTTCTGGCCGATCCAACAGTACCAAGCTTTAACCCCTAGCTGCCACGGATCGGGAGATAGGGGGTTAATTGGGTTAACTCCAGGACGCCAGTCCTCAGGGGGAGTTCCTGGAGGCTTGGCCGACATCCAAGATGTCGGCCAGCTCCGGGAAAGGATCACGAACTGGCGCTTTTCAGCGCCGATTCGTGATCCGGCTCCCCAGGGGTTAATGACAGCCTAAAAGTTCCTTAAAAATCTATAAATGAAGAGACTTTTTACTGCAGAATATTATAATCAACGGTTTATTAGATATTGAATTAAAACAGGAATATTTTAATCATTGAAGCCTATGGGATTCTCCTGAATAAACCTGTCGAATGAAATCACCGAATGGCAGGGCAATTCGGCAACCTAGCTCAGCTGTTTTGTGTTCTCTGAATAGATGAAACATTGCTTCTCTATGGGGATTTCACTGCCCTCGAACAGATAACGAACAGCCACCATATGTGCAGGCAATTCGCCAACATTTGGCGAACTGCCTGCTCTCTGAATAGCCGAATGACCAGGAAAGGTAACTGTACGCTGAATTCCAGCGTTCAGTTACCTTTCGGCCCCAAATCGGATCTCTTTGAATAACCCTGTGTATGTCTGGTGCACTGGATACTATGGCCCTTTAGCAGATCATCTGCATCTCCTGACCAGCTTGTTGTCCTCCCTTATCTGGTATAATGATTTTTAGAAACAGGGAAATTGTTACATTTAACATCTCATTAGAAGAGGTATGGATAAAAAAATCCCCATCAACACCTATGTATCATGGCTTATTTGATACTTATGCACAGTTGGCAACAGTCATAGTGCTCCTAGTTGGTCCCTAGGTTAGTGCTTGGTGTCCTGGGGGTTAGCTGTCCCAGAACTCTAAACTCATCCACTGCAAGACTCAAATCTCGAGACAGGCTCCTGGGAGGATTAATCAGTGGGACATCAAGCAAAAACTCAGGACCCTGGCTGGAAAACTGGGACAGTTGGAAACTATGTCCATATCTGCTCCATTTTTTATATCCATCTACTCTATATATGACAACATTTTGCATTACCAAGTACCTATTCCTATTTGTGTGCCTTCAATCCTTCTCCCACTATGTACCCAATCTCTTCTCATTTTTTCTCTACCTTTGTTTCTCTCCATTTCCTCTCCCTCCTCATACTGCTGGACTGGCCATCGGGCACAATGGGCAAATGACCGGTTGGCCATGTGCCAACTGCGAAACTGTATCTCCCAGTCAGCCTGTGTACGGCCAGATCTGAAAATGATCTTCCTAGCAGAGGAACAAAGGATAAAAATGGCCAAGGCTGCAAGAATCACAACTCTTATTTATTTGGTTGCAAATGGAGCGCCAAATCCTTTCCGTTGCCTTCCAGGACTACAAAACTGAGCAGTAAATAATATTTACTAGCCTGGCCAGAA
Source organism: Leptobrachium leishanense (assembly GCA_009667805.1). NCBI lineage: Eukaryota > Metazoa > Chordata > Amphibia > Anura > Megophryidae > Leptobrachium > Leptobrachium leishanense. The sequence continues at coordinate 515,853,279 of CM019063.1, read as the reverse complement.
AAAAGTCACCACCTGCCATACAAGCCTGTTATGATCTGGGGTTGCTTCAGTTGGTCAAGTCTGGGGTCAGCAAAGTTATGTGGCCAAAAAATGAAATCATGTGACTCCCTGAATATACTAAATGAGCAGGTTTTTCCATCAATGGGTTTTTTCTTCCCTGATGGCACAGCGGGCATATTCCAAGATGGCAATGCCAGGATTCATCAGGCTCAAATTGTGCAAGAGTGGTTCGGGGAGCATGAGACATCATTTTCACACATGGATTGGCCACCGCACAGTCTAGACCTTAACCCCATTGAAAATCTTTGGGATATTGTGCTGGAGACGACTTTATGCAGCGCTGCGACTCTCCCATCATCAGTAAAAACAATAGTAGGTATAGTTCCCCGCCCTCTGCTGCCAATTCTGAGGTGCACCCAATCTGCTCAATCATATACAAAAAAACAACAACGTAGAATGGCGCAATATAGTGTTTTTTTACCCAGTGGGATCACCCCGATACAGTTAGGGTGGTCCCAATTTATTTTCAGATCCACTTCTGATCTAGAAAAAAATGGAAAGTATATATAGTGTAGTATTTTGGTAATAAAAAATATTTAATAAAATTCCAAAAAAACAAACTCACAAATAAAATGCACATAGCCAAATGTGCATATGTACATTGGCCACAGTGGCCCAAACCTCCTGATTAGTGTCCCATTTTCCATCATCCGTCCTCCGAAAGATATAGCTCCATCAGTTGGTCACAATCGTGGTTCTTTGGTCCAAATCCGCGTTCCTTCTTAAAGCAGCTCAACGCGTTTCGTGAGACCCACTCTCACTTCCTCAGGAGCATGCAAAATCATTCAAAAATTGAAGGGGATAAGAATTGTTTGTAAGCATTTAAAGGGTTAAATCTGGTAGAATCTCTATGTTTAAATGAATTTAGCTGCTGTTGTGGTCTCTTTTGTACTGTTTGAATATGTTGTTTGGTGTGCTCTCTTTCTGTTTTGTTATATATATATATATATATATGATAAATATTAAAAAATAAATATATATTTTTTTATTTAACTGTGTCTTCTGCCTGAACAAAAGACTTTTAAACCCCGGGGTTTCACACCTTTTTAAACATACACCGTAAAGTGATTTAATTTTCTCCGTCCACATCCTTTCTCTAGCGTTTCCTTTTTTTTAATTTTTATTTCTAGACAACAATCAGCGGGGTGTGAATCTAATTAATGGTACTTTTTAAACCCCACATGCTCGGGTTGATTCACTCTCCAGACATGGCCCCTTTAAATTAAACTCCATGAAAGAAACGGCCCTATTTATAATCCAGCCTGTCCGGGGAAGGAGAGCTCTTCGGCTGGGGGAGGACTCTCTTTAATTACAACCTCACGGTAATAAGATGAGAAATGAGGAAGCAAGGAAGTACGGCCGGAATGAGACATGATAAATCAGTTTGTGCGCCGAGCACGTTTATGTCAAATCTATCACGCCATTCAGCAGAGCGCTATCTTTCTTATTTCAATAAGGAAATCTCATGAAGAAATTTTAATTGCATGCGATTAGGTGAAAGTCAATGCGCCATAATGAGCAAAAGTGAAACCTGCATTTTCTCTTCTTTTATCTTCGGGCTGCGAGTTCTTAAGGATTAACACAAAATGATTTGGCCTTAAATCGCGCTCTTTTTACTCGTCTTTTCTTTTTTCTTGTATTTTTTTTCTTCATTTGTTTGAAAGATCAAGGGCCCTATTACATTCTTCGCGCAATTTTTTGTACGCATTAACGAGAGGGGCAAAACCCTTTGCGGTGACCGTCGTATTACGCGTTAACGTCTAGCGCGAGGACCCTGCGCGAACGCAAGTTCGTGAACCCATCCTATACTTAACATTGTGAGCGCAAATGCGTACGTGCCCTGGTACGTGGAATCGATGCACAACTTTTTACGAACGAAATTTGCGCGCATAATTTTAACGTCTTTTAAAAGCTGGTGGTAACTGCAAATCTGAACGTCCTGGCCGAAACCAAATACAACAGCATGAAAAAAAAATACCGCACAGTATAGTTACACATTCTACACATACCCAAACAATAAAATTGAGAAGTTGTGCGTTTTTTTATTATTGCTGCAGCATATATACACAGATTGATTTTGGCAGGCGCAAAAACTGAACGGGAGACAATTGTGGTTCTTAATTCTGATTGGCCGAATCGCGTGAAAAAGAGTCTGCCCACCGATTTGTTATTTGCGCTCGTTTTTGCGTGTCTTTTTTACGCGCGATATTTTTTGACGGCTGACAAAATGCGCTCGGATCGTAATACCAGCGTTGATTTACGCGCGTTAACGTTTAACGCTGCGCTAAAAAAAAATTGCGCTGCGCGTGCGAATTTGGAGGAGAATCTAATAGAGCCCGTAGATTTTTTAGGTAATTTATTTAAAATAAACTTCCCGCTCGTCCTGTCTTTTCTCCGCGTCTACGAGCCCCGCAGTCAAAGAATTAAAAAAAAAGGAAGAAACGGAAAGAAAGAAAAAAAACAAAACATTCCAATTTTCGACTCATCTATTGTCAAGGGTGACTGAATGGCAGTCAACAATTATATGCTTTCAATGTAATTCATTCAGCGGGGAAGAGGTTGGTTCGCAGATGCTTGGGTCTAAGAGATTGGCGTTACCGTCTGATTAATTTACAAACTTTAGAGGCATTTCCAATAACGTACAATGGAAACGTGTGACACTGACACATTCTGAATTTGTGGCTGAACTGTTTTATAATTGAAGTCTGCGACTCCTGGGGATCAGAACACCACAACATTTTCGAGGGTTATTTGTAGTTCTGTATTAACATAAACGGGTCTTTAAGAGTTGCTCAAGAAAAGGTTTTTGTTTCAGAGAGGTCTGCGGAATGGAGGTTTCAATAAATTTGCAGAACACCCTACTGCAAAGTCACTTTTTGACCCCATACGTTGCTATTTCAGTGACTGACAGACATGTGCGCGGCTGAAAAAACTATTTAGTTTTGGGGGAAAAAAATAAATTCATCCAAAACAGAATTAATTTGATTGCCGATTTGTTTTTGTTATTTCGTTTCGTTATTTTGGATCGATTCGGATCGCTAAAAAAACAATAAATCCTGCTCAATTAGTGTTAGATTAGAGTTAAAAATTAGGGTTTCAAGGCAAGCTAGGGTCAAATTACCATTTCGGTGCTGTTTATCAATTTGTGCATAGAGGAATCATTCATTGTTTCTCTATGGAACAATTTCGTAGCCAATTGTTGCTGTCCAATGGCTTGTAATGCTGGTCTATGGGATTCAGTAATAGATCCAAAAGATTCAGCACCACAAGCCATTGGACAGCGACATACGGTGCCATTCGGCACAATTCGGCGGCAACGGAATTATCCCATCAACAAACTTTGAATGATTTGTCTATGCACAAATCGAAAAACAACACCGAAATGGTAATTTAACCCTAGCTTGCCTTGTAGCCCTCATTTTTAACCCTAAATCCAATCTGTTTAGTTTCTTACGCAATTCGTACGAAATAGTTTCGTATTTCGGAACTACGAATTAACGGATTTTGCTGGCGAATTATGAATCATTACGAAACCAAACACACCTCTAGTGACTGGTTAGTTTGAAAACGGCATGATCTACACATTCTACCTTTTTTCGTTTTTCTCACTACAGTTGCAGTGGAATGACATGTAACAGATACAGTAAATGTTTAAATGTTCAGCCGGTCTCTGAAAGGGTCAATAATAATAGCATAAGAGTTTTGGGTTAAAAAAATTCGCGAGGCGAGATCTGGCCGGCCATGTGACCGGCAGAGAGGAACTCAAAGGAGTCCTATGGACTCCAGCGAGTGGATGCTCGCAGCTGCGCTCGGCCCTGCCGCGAGCATCCCGGCTTTTTACGCTCGATAACAATGCAGGCAGCATTTTTTGCACCTGCATTGTAATCCAGCGGTAAAACGCGGGCGCATGGGGGAAAACTGAAAGGCGCGTTTTTTCCTCCCTTGCGCCCACGTTTTAACATTAAGAGCGTAATAGAGACCTTCCTGTTTTTATTCAATATCTAATAAATCATTTATTCTTTTAATCTGCAGTAAAAAGTCTCTTTATTTATTGATTTTTTTAGGCATTTTTCAGGATTCTTTCAGCAAATTTTTTTCCCCGTTTTTTTCATAAATAGCATTTTTTCATTTTTCTGTAACAGACCTTTTTATTATCATTCATAGGACCTTACATGTAAATTCCAGACATTTTCGTTAAGTAGTTTTTTTTGCAAACAGCGTTTCAATTTTGACACTTTCAATCGTATTGTTTTCAGTACAATTGGTTTCAACAATATAGTCGGCGCTGTGTTTGGCGGATCATTGGCTTTTTTCAGGTGCGTTTGGTGGGTTTGCGGTGGATCGTTGGGTACGTTCAGGGGTTTGCAGCAGATAGTCGGGTGCGTTTGGTGGGTTTTCTGCGGTGTTTCGAACCAATCCGATTTTTCATATCGTATCGGCAGCTTATCAGCAGGATTATCGGCGTATTTTTGTCAGATTTTCAGATCCATACCCTGCACTTCAGGGACCCTGCGGTGAATGCTGAATTCGCCGCAGGGTGAGGAAATTTGATTCCCCGAAGTGCGGGGAAGTGCAGGGAACGAGAGAACATTTCGGTGCTTTCTGAATAACCCCCTATAGATTACAAAGCTAGGTGGGCAAGTGTTTTTAAGTGGTCTGTTAATGGCAGTGACTCCTAACGCTGGTGCTAATGGTCCACTTGCTATTTCAGATTGAGTAGATAACCTGTACGGTGTTTAGAGCTCAAAAAAGAAGTGGGAACCACTGGATAATGACTAATGAGTTTTATTATTAACTAGAAAAAGTTGCTTGATATTCTTCTGACATCCGGGAAACTGTTTTATCTCACTTTACCTCAAACCTTTTAATGAAAAGCCGGGAAGGGGTGGTTTTGCAAATAGAAATGTAACTTAACCACATAAAAAAATGAAAATGTCAAAACCAACCTTACATAGTATCATGAAGAAAACAATAGCGCAATATAACGCCTTCTCTCGTTGCTGTTGGAAGGACGCCAACAAGAAAGGATTCTGCAGTGTCCTTCTCTTGGTTCTCTGCTTTCACTCCACGTCATACTGTATGTGTGAGATCAGTTTCATGACAAAATCCACAAAAGGACAGAGCACTCAAAAATGGGTCCAAGCAGAGACTTTTATTCAGAACATAAGTCACATGACATTTTGGCCCCCAACTGGAGACTTTCTTGAGTATGTAGCTGAGGAAGTCTCTAGTTGGGTGCTGAAACATCATGTATCTTGTGTTCTGAATGAAGGCTCTTGCTTGGACTCATTCTTGAGCACCCGTTCCTTTTGTGATTTTTGTCTTGAAGTTGTGTGGTTGGCCACCCTAGACTGAGAGGCACCCTGCAGTGAGGTCTCATTTGATTGGCGAGTGCACATACTAATGGATATTACAGTCGAGATCCATTTTATGTGACAGTCCATGGAGTCATTGCTCCAAGTAGAGTTGTGTTTGTAGTTTAGAGCACAACGGGCTCAATTCAGTTCGACCCAATACCCGAAATCGGCACCTTTTTTTGGCCACAATTCAGCCATTTTTGTCTAAGGAGATTCGAATATGGGCTTCACGGCATTTCGATTCCCAATAAAGATTTGGTTCGAAAATGGGCACTACGTAAGTCGATATCTGAAAAAGATATCAAATGCTGGAAGGTGTCGGTAAATGGAACATTACGTGGGGAAATATGGAAAAACAATACCCTTCATTTAATTGTTGATTTATCAATTAAAACCTAACCCTAACTGTAAAAATAATCGTATCCTTAACCCTAAGAATAAACCTAACCTTAAAAAAATGTAGGTTTAGAGTTTGTGTTATTTTAGGGTTACGGTTACTAGCTCTGATTAAGTAGATATACTTCTGTTTTCAAAAGTGGTTTTTTTGAGGGAGGGTGGGTTCCACCAGCCTGTATTATATCTAGAACGGACCATTTATCAAATATTAGCTACAGCTAATTGTTTTCTGTTGAGTTAACGGATTATTTTTAAAGGTAAAAAATCTATTCAGGAACTGCTGATATTTTTGTCAAACTTGTCAAAGTTTATCCGAAAATTCAGCTCCATTAAATATGTTGGAATCATAATAGAAGTAATATCCTCGATGATTAAAAGATACTGGTAGAACTGGACATTAAACTTTCCAAATAAATGTTTCTAAGGTTTATTTTGATGCCATAAACAATCTGTTGACTTCAGGTTCGGATACATTACATATGTGTTTGGGAAAATGTATAATAGCTATTATTTGCTGTCTTCTTAACACCTGCCTTCTAAAACAGTATGTTGAGTTTGACATATGTTTGTTTCTTAATTTTTGTGATTGTACCGTAGATACTCGAGTATAGCGTGACCCAAATATAACGCAATGGATAGAGATTTATTATGTAAGTGAGAGAATACTCAAGACTCGAATATAACGAGAGGAACAACATTTTACTGTACCAGTAAACAATGAAAATCCTTCCAGGTTCTCTTAACACAGTCAGGCTCCCCCTCAGGTCAGGCTGCTCTGCTCTAAGTATGAAGCCGCCGGCCACCCGTCTTCTTTACTAGCGATAAGATGGCCGGCGGAGGCAAGCGAGGTTAATGATTGGCCTAAACCGAGTGTGCCCTCTGGTAGGCTTGTGCACCGATTTTTTTTTCGGTTCGATTCGGTTCGATTTTTCGGATTTTTAAACTTTTCGATTCGGCTCGTTTCGACCGATTTCGGTTTCGATTCGATTCGGTTCGGACCGTTTTTCGGGTACATTTTTTTTTCGGAATTTCGACCATTTTTCGTATTTTCGTGTCACTGTGCTCGTTTTTGTATCGACTTTTCGTGATTTCGGAAATTTTCGTTTTTCGGAATTGCACATTTTTCGGAATATCGACCATTTTTCGTATTTCTCGTGTCATTTTGCTCGTTTTTTGTATCGACTTTTCGTTTTTTCAGAAAATTTTCGTTTTTCCGAAAATTTTCGTTTTTCGGAACATGTATTCTCCTCATTTGACACATTTCAAGTCCATTCGAAAAATCCGAAAATATTTCGTTTCGGCTCGGAAAACATTTCGGATCTGACATTTTCGGATCTAAAAATTTTCGGAAATTCGGCCGCATCCGAAAACACGAATCGGGAAATTTCGTGAAAATTTCGAAATTCCGAAACCCGAAACGCACATCCCTACCCTCTGGCAGTGATGGATCCCACCTCTCCCGAATCCGGGAGTTCCCTAAGTGTTTGCAACCATCAGGGAGCCCGCATTCACTTCAGCGAGACTACTGGAACTTCCGGGAGACTTGGGATCCAGAGCAAGGAAAGTTATTTTTTTTTTGTACATGCGATGCTGATGTCTCGAAATTAACGCGCCCCTCCAATTTTAAGGTAAAATGTTGTCACCAAAATCTAGCGGTATACTCGAGCATCTACAGTAATCAACACAGCAGTATAATTGTTAGGTCAAACAAACATGCAAAGAAATAAAAATCGATTTTTTTCAAAATCAACATGGCCGTCTCGGAAAAATCTGTAAATGTCCACTTGACCAAATGTTCACTTAAGTGGTGCTTCATGGAAAATTTCCAATTCAGGGGGAGCTTGTGCATTAAATGTTCTTGGCAAATCCAATCTACATCCTCTGGTGGCTGTATAACTCTAGGGTAGAGGTATCCTTCACCACGGTTTGCCGCAGTGGTTCTTGTTGACCTTTATACACATTGGTAAGCTTGGTAGCATCATTTGGCTTTCCACTGATTATACGTAAAGACACACATTGATACAGTGAGAGTAGAGATAAGTACGATTCATATGAATCATAGGAGCAAAATTGGAGCAAGAGTAGAAAATGAAAAGTGATGGAGAATGCAATTGGGAAGAAAAGAAAAAAAAATAAGCAAACCAAATTGAAGGTGAGTAAGGTTGCTCGTCCCTTTTGCTGTGTTATTCGCAGAATGATCTTTAATTCATCAGCTATAATAAACCCGGCAGAGACCGGGCAGTGTGTGCGCAGCTGTCCAAGGTTCTGAAATTGGATTCCGCTGCTTTTATACACTGTCCTCTGTGGTGCTAAATGAATAGGCTGAGACAAAATGTAAGATCTTCTCAAGGGCCTCTAACCATTTGGTATGAGTATTTTCCAATCCAGCTCTACTTAGTGCATCTGACAAAATGCGGACTTTCTTCCTCAAGTCACTGAACTTTGCTTGATTTGCCAGATACTAATGCACTTACATCACTTTCAAATATGAATAAACCTCTAGGGCAGGGGTAAGCAATCTTGGCCCTCCATGTGTTTCGGATCTACATCCTCCATGATGCTAAACCACTGGCTAGATTGGCGGAAACCCAGGGGAACTGTAACTACAAAACATCTGGAGGGCCTAGGTTGCTGACCCATGCTCTATAAAGACACAAGACGCTGAGTTTCGAAAACTAAATATCCATAATCATTGATCATTATGTTTTAAAGCATTAATAACATCCTACAGAGTGCCCAGTGCTGAAAAAAAGAAAATGGTCAGGTAAAAACATCCACATTTATGGTTTTTGTATCCAAAGAATACTTTTTGAAGATGGCCTTCATGAAGGTTCCCTTCCCAAGTTGCCTTCCTATAACTTTGGCAACCACCAAGATCCATGAGTAGCCCTTAACAGACCTCCACTTGATCCCAAATCAGTTTCCGGTTGGACCCATTCGGGAATATAAGACTTCTGTGTGTTTTTTGCAAATTTTGGGATGTTGGACAATGGCTGACTGAACAACCTGGCTCAGGTAGCCATAATCAAACAACTAGATCAAGGAGATGTGATGCTTATCAATTGGGAATGCGAACCCGTGGAATTTAGAACCATTTATGAAGGTCTCAGGCCATGGCCTGGGAAACACAGGGACATGGAGCCAATTACGATGGGTCCAGCAAAACTCTTTTGTTAGTATTTTTATCAGGGTGAGCCCAACCAAATATTCTAGAGGGATTTCTTTCAACTGCCAGCCCTGGCTAATATTTTGGCAGTATTTTCTGAAGGAGGAGTCCCGTGAACATTCGGGAGGGTGAACCCAGGCAACCATTCTAGCGGGATAAGGAGCATTGATGGCAGAATCATAAATGTCAGTCTAGGTGGGAATGAGGTACATAAGTGATTGGGAAGCAGCTAAACCCATCATACATTATGACAAATCTGAGCACAGCAACAAGACTCATGATCATTCTGCTGTGACCGCAAGGTCTGTTCCAGGTGGATATAGCAAGACAGGCTGAGGTTTGCAGTTGTGCTGTTCAAGTTTTTGTGAAGAAACAGAAAAACCAGCAATGTGGAGAACTTTAGGTGCAGTGGCTGACCAGGAAACTCGATAGCGCAGATGAAAGGCACATCATGCTGACTTCCCTTCACAATCAGATATGTTCATCTGCTCACAACTTGTCAAAACCAGCACAGTCCTGATATACCCATCTATTGGCCAGAAATGCTTGGACTGAAATTGTCTTGAAGGAAGACGCGCGTCAAAACAAGGCCTAGCGACTTTACTGTGCCTGAAGACACCACAACAGGTGACAGGAAAATGACTGGGCTGAGACATCCAAACTGGAAGCAACATTGAAGCCTGGTGGTGGGTCTTTGCAAGTTTGGGGCTCCATTTTGGAGTTATTTGGTCTACTCAATGCTGAAAACTACAAGCAGACTATATCATACCTTCCTACGAGGGACTTGTTTACCGGCTGGGTGGAGTAGAGGTAATGTCACCGCTCTGCATGGAGAGAGCCCGTGGAGTCATGGGCTCGATCCCAGCGAGCAACCTCTCCAGTAAGTGTCCTTGGCAAGACACCTAACGGTACATACTCGCCACCCAGGACATACTTGAAAACGAGAGAAATCTCAATGTATCCCTCCTGGTAAAATCCTTTCACACACACTTGGCCCCAAATGTATTTCAAAGGACTATAAACGCAAGCACACTGCAGTGCCAAAATCTATCAAGAGCTATCTCCATTGTGAAGCAGGAACCTGGAGGTGATGGTAGGACTAGGACCCCATAGAGCCCGATTAACTGAAGAGATGGACGGCGCTGAGTCTACCTACATCCACTTTGGTTAGTTCTCAGCGACATAAAGACCATCTCCCAGTGTACCCAGAAGAATGGATGCTGTGTTGAAGGCAAAGAGAGGTGATGCAATATATCAACGCAATTTATTTTTTGTCTTCTGCTCACTGTTCTATTTGCTAATTAAAATATAAACTGGGAAAGAAGATATAAAAAACCCATAACCACATTAAAACAGCTGAATTCACATACACATTATTAAGGCCTGCCTAAAACTTTTGCACAATGCTTTTTTTCTATATATACGGTATATATATATATATTCTTGAAATACGTTATAATAACTTGCACGACTGATGCCGCTGTGTCTGCCCGTAGAAAACAACTCCCTGTTAATACATTACGCCCCAATATCATTTTGTGCCTTTTTTATTTATTTTTCGATACTTTTTTTCAGCGATATTACATTTTTAGAAAACCAAACTTTTTTTTTTTTACGCAACCTAGTCGTGGTCATTACAGTTTAAGATGACATTGTTGATGTTTCACGTGCAGCTGTCACCGCCGCGAGATGCTGGGGGCCTAATGGTTTCTCTGCGGTCCCTTTTCTTGCCTCTAATATTTCCAAACGAAGGGACACGGTTTCTTGCCGTTAGACGCAGGCTATTTAAATGCTCCATTGGAGAGGGATTAAAGTTTATGCAAGGTCACAGGGGGGATGTGATAATTATAATCACAGGTTTTTGGCTCCACAATGACATCCATTTGTTATATCCGCTTGACTGGCTCTTACAGCATGGTGCCGTTGACAAGCGTGCACCGATTTACTGGTCCCCCACACATCCCAAGGCAAGTGCCCCTTTCAGGTCGCATACCCCTATGCGTCTCCTGCTGCTTTCTGTATCATTTTATTTTCTGATATGAGTTCTTTTACACCAACTGAGAAATGAAGATCCTATTTGTAGGATCAGATGATGACATAAAAAACAAACAATATATATGCCCTTACGATACTTCTTCTTACTGATCTCGTTGCTTATATAGGTAGGGTTTCATGCACTTTTTTTTGCAAAATAGGGATTTGTTGTGTTAATTGACATAAAATTACCAGTGAGTGCCGTCAATGAATGAGTTAATTCAGATATTGCCTCTTTATGACTTTTCGGTAACAATTCGATTTTTTTATGCAAGAGATGTGGTGTCGGGGTGACCTCAGTGTAGCTTGTAACGGGGTGCTTTCACTATCAGCGCTGCGGAATATGCTGGCGCTTTATAAATAAATAATAATAATAATAATAATAATAATAATAAATATTAAGGGGTTATTGTATAGTATTTCTGTAACAACTATAACAATTCAATGTTCTTGAACCCAGGACATACGTGAAAATGAGAGAAATCTCAATGTATCCTTCCTGGTAAAATACTTTATAAATAAATAAATAAATAAATTCAAAGAATGCCGAATTTGTCACCGCCAAATACTGGCGAATTGACAGTGAAATACTGTGCATTTCGCCTCGGATCGCCGCAATCTGGCGATCTTTGGCGGAAGAGAAATTCCTCATAGAGAAGTAATGGTTACTCTATTCAGAGAATGCCGAACAGCACCGAAAAGTTGACGAAATTCCCCCGATTTTTGGTGCTTTCATTCAACAAGTTTAAACAGGCGAATCCCATAGGTTTCAATGTAATAAAGAATTACCATTTTAATTAATTTTTATTCAACCGTTTGCTATTTTCATTTGCAGCAAAAAGTGCTTTTATTCATTTATTTTTAGGCATTTTTGTTGATTTTTTTTCAGCAGAATTTTTGATTAGGATTTTTTTATAAATGCCTTTTTTATTTGTTCTGTAACAGACCTTTCTATGATTATTCATAAGAACTTATTTATTAGTTCCAGGCATTTTTTTGGGGTTTAAACAACTTTTAAAAATTGCTGGTTGTTTTTTTACACCTATTTGGCAGCTGATCAGCTTTTTTCGGTGGCGTTCGGCAGCTGATCGTCGTTTTTTCGGCAGCGTTCGGCGGTTGATCGTTGCTTTTCAGTGGCGTTCAGCAGCTTATTGGCTTTTTTCGGTGGTGTTCAGCGGTCAGTTCAGTGGCGTTCGGCAGTTTGCGGATGCGTCCAGCGGTCTGTTTGGCGATGTTCTACGGATCATCGGTTGCGTTCGGCGTGTTTATCGGCAGTGTTCGGCATATCCCTTGTGTGCAATTTGGGGATTCTGCGGTGAATGCTGAAAGGGTCCTCAAACTTGAATCACTGAATCACACTGAAGTGCGCCGAACAAAAGAGCACTGACATTTTGGTGAAATTTTGGTGCTCTTTGAATAACCTCTTTAGGTTTTTGAACAACCTCCATATCCCCCCAAAATATGATTGCTATATAAGAAACATTCCTTTTATTTGAAGCATACAATGTGAGAAATCTATACATTCATGTGCAGTTTATTCTTCAGCGGATATACAAGCATTAAAGGTTTTGTATATTTGCAGATACTATGGTTGCTATCCAAATTGAGCAGCTAATGGAATAAATCAGGGACGAGCCATTAATTATTAGCAGCTCCCTACTGTTGGCCCTAATTCAAATGAGCTCCTATGTTAGCTGCTTGATTCTAATAGGATGGAGCTACTAAAAGATACTGGCAGAGGTGCCAGGTGCTACAGCTGGTATTGTCTCCTGGTGTCCATAGGACTCCATTGAGTCTTGCCAAAGTCCTGTTCAAGCATGCGTAAGCCGGGTTGTGCAGGTTCAGAGGAGGGACGCAGAACTATTTATGAAAGTAGCCCTAAACGTACAAGAAGCAGAAATAACAACCCTAACTCTAAAAGTAACCCTAACCATAAAACGAGAAGAAACAATTACCCTAACTCTAATAGTAACCCTAACCATAAAACGAGAAGAAACAATTACCCTAACTCTAATAGTAACCCTAACCATAAAACGAGAAGAAACAATTACCCTAACTCTAATAGTAACCCTAACTATAAAATGAGAAGAAACAGTAACCATAACTCTAAATGTAACCCTAACCATAAAGCAAGAAGAAACAGTAACCCTAACCGTAAAGCAAGAAGAAACAGTAACCATAACTCTAAACGTAACCCTAACCATAAAGCAAGATGAAACAGTAACCCTAACCATAAAGCAAGAAACAGTAACCCTAACACTTAAAAGTAACCCTAACCATAAAACAAGAAGAAACAGTAATCCTAACTCTAAATTTAACCCTAACAATAAAACAATAATAAACAGTAACTCTAACTCTAAAAGTAATCCCATCCAGAAAACAAGAAATAACAATAACCCTAACTCTAAACGTAACCCTAACCATAAAACAAGAAGAAACAGTAATCCTAACTCTAATTGTAACTCTAACAATAAAACAATAATAAACAGTAACCCTAACTCTAAAAGTAATCCTATCCAGAAAACAAGAAGAAATAATAACCCTAACTCTAAAAGTAACCCTAACCATAAACCAAGAAGAAACAAAAACCTTAACTCTAAAAGTAACCCTAACCATAAAACAAGAAGAAACAAAAAGCTTAACTCTAAAAGTAACCCTAACCATAAAACAAGAAGAAACAAAAAGCTTAACTCTAAAAGTAACCCTAATCATAAAACGCAGAAACAGTAACTCTAACTCTAAAAGTAACCCTAAACCTAATCCCAACCCCAACCATAAGCCTAAAGTAAACTTAACCATAAAAGTAACCAAACTTTCTCAAATCGCCCGAACACTCCGAACTGATCTGTTACCATTAGATTGGTCTGAATCAGAACTGCCCAAATCCAAAATAATCAATATGCAAAATATTTGAATTTAAGTAACTACGAATCAGAACTGTACCAACATTTTTCGACATGCACATATCTAGGATTCAGGGAGAAGCTTCTCCTTGGCCAATTCTACTTCTGGTTTTAGTTTTCTGTAAACATCAAGGGCTTGTTTAAAATAATGAATTAAAGTTTCATTTTAAGAAGATAGTTCTTTACCAACTCAGTTCATCCCCAAATAGGGATTTGTTAATTTCTTGTTTTTATACTGGGTTACACCCATACATAATGGGTTGTCTCTCTGTCATAGTAATTGACCTCTCTAACCTCCTTGGGGAACACGTTTCCATGATTCATGTTTTAAACAAACCTACGAGTCATCCAAAATTCTGCTGAATCATAATTCATAGATAAACAAATTCACACACTTGCATAAATGTCCAACAACTGCCAGCTAAGGCAGGGGCTACATGAGCTCACAAAGTACGTCTGTTGTAACGGACATTCTTCTGCATGGACGTACTTGTGGACACCACACAATACGTACAAATTTTGACGTTGAAGTTAAAATTCTTGAGTAATATTGTACCTGAAGGAACTGTTGCGTTTTTTAGTCTAACAGGGTTATTCAAAGAGATCCGAATTGTGGCCAAAAGATAACCGAACAGTGAAATTCAGCGTTCGGTTACCTTTCCTGGCCATTCCGCTATTCAGAGAGCAGGCGGTTCACCAAATGTTGGCGAATTGCCTGCACATACGGCGCCTGTTCGAGGGCAGTGAAATCCCCATAGAGAAGCAATGCTTCGTCTATTCAGAGAACACCAAACAGCAGGGAAAAGTTGCTGAAATGCCCTGCTGTTTGGTGGTTTCATTCGACAGATTTATAATATTCAGACGAATCCCATAGGCTTCAATGTTAAAAATATTACAGTTTTAATTCAATATCTAATAAACCGTTTAATATTATATTCTGCACTATAAAGTCTCTTTATTCATAGATTTTTTAGGATCTGCATTTTTGGGGATTTTTTTGGCAATTTTTTTCCCATTTTGTCTTTAAATCGTCTTTTCTTTTTACTGTAACAGACCTTTGTATTATCATTCATTGGATCTTATATGTAAATTCCAGGCATTTTCGTTCAGTAGTTTTTTGCAAACAGCCAGGGGTCAAGTCCTGGTAAAAAAAGTGAGGGAACTTACCCACGAATTCCACAACCCCTATTACCTGAATAAAAAATATATATATACATATCACGAGTATAGCAGTACGTGGTGATACCATTTTTATTGGGTTAACATTACATTTAAAAGACAAGCTTTCAAGAGTGTAACCTCTCCTCTTCAGGTCTGGAAACTATACTGATCAGTGAAAGGTATCATTATGTACAGGTATACTCGTGATTTTGGCAACTGGACTGACATATATATATCCAGGCACAGACCCCCCAGAATTATATACACAGGCACAGACCCCCCAGAATTATATACACAGCACTGGACCCCAAGAATAATATACCCAGCACTGGACCCCCAGAATAACATACACAGCACTGAGCCCCCAGAATAATATACACAGCACTGGACCTCCAGAATAATATACACAGCACTGAGCCCCCATAATAATATGCACAGCACTGAGCCCCCAGAATAATATACACAGCACTGAGCCCACAGAATAACATACACAGCACTGAGCCCCCAGAATAATATACCCAGCACTGAGCCCCAGAATAATATGCACAGCACTGACCCCCAAAATAATATACACAGCACTGAGCCCCAGAATAATATACACAGCACTGAGCCCCCAGAATAATATACACAGCACTGAGCCCCCAGAATAAAATACACAGCATTGAGCCGCAGAATAATATACCTAGCACTGGTTATATGGATATATTGCCCCCAGCTCACATGGATATTATTGCCCCCAGCTCACGTGGATATTATTGCCCCCAGTTCACATGGAAATTATTGCCCCCAGCTCATATGGGTATATATTGCCCCCAGCTCATATGGATATAATTGCCCCCAGTTCACATGGATATAATTGCCCCCAGTTCACATGGATATAATTGCCCCCCGGCTCACACGGGTATATATTGCCCACAGCTCATATGGGTATATATTGCCCCAGCTCATATGGATATTATTGCCCCCCCCAGTTCACATGTATATTATTGCCCCCAGTTCACATGGATATAATTGCCCCAGTTCACATGGATATAATTGCCCCCAGCTCACATGGATATAATTGCCCCCAGTTCACATGGATATTATTGCCCCCAGCTCGGAATTTTTTTGCCCCCAGTTCATATGGATATTATTGTCCCCAACTCAGAATTTTTATGCCCCCAGTTCATATGGATATTAAACCCAGCTCGGAATTTTTTTGCCCCCAGTTCACATGGATATTATTGCCCCCAACTTTGATTTTTTTGCCCCCAGTTCACATGGATATTATTGCCCCCAGCTCGAATTTATTTTGCCCCCAGCAGCTCACCTCTCCTCTGGGTGTGAGCCTGAAACGATTGAGCTGGCCGCCGCCGCACATTGCCGGCGGCCGCGTGCTTTCCTGCTACGAACGGCCGCTGGCAGGAAGTGCAGCCGCTTGCCTGGGATCGATGAAACAGCCAGCCGCGATCTCGCGAGATCAATGTGGCAATGTCCAGTGGTGGCCAGCTCAATAGTTTCGGGCTCGAGTCGTTCAACAGCGGGAACCTGCGTTCCAGCAGCGTTCCCGCTGTGGGAGAAGTGCGGGAACGCCGTTCCCGTGTGTTCCCGTGCATTCCCGCAGGACTCGAGCCCTGCAAACAGCGTTTCACTTTTCAAAAATTCAAGCGTACTGTTTTTCTCCTCATTCGTCTGCGTGTCGGCTTTTTCCAGCGGCTGCTTTGCGCTGTGATGGACAGCACCGTATATATTTATATAAAGTTATCAGATCCACTCTAAGGTGCCGTATATATTTATATAAAGTTATCAGATCCACTCTAAGGTGCCGTATATATTTATATAAAGTTATCAGATCCCCTCTAAGGCCCCGTATATATTTATATAAACTTATCAGATCCCCTCTAAGGCCCCGTATATATTTATATAAACTTATCAGATCCCCTCTAAGGCGCCGTATATATTTATATAAAGTTATCAGATCCCCTCTAAGGCCCCGTATATATTTATATAAGGTTATCAGATCCCCTCTAAGGCGCCGTTTCTCTAAACTGAACAGGTTTATGCTTGTTAGCCTTTCCTCATAACTTAAATCATCCATTCCCCTTATTAATTTAGCTGCTGTCTCTGCACTTTTTCTAGTACCGTAATAACTTTTTTTATAGTCTTGCAAGACTGTAACAATCTATTTAATCTTTTTATATGTTTTGTATAATATGAAATTGTTAAAAAGGCAAATTCGGGAATTGTTTTCAAATTTTCAGTTTTAGCAACTATAACTGAAAAATTCACAATAAAAGCTGATTTTTAAATAAAAAAAATGTATATATATTGATATGTAGCACATGAGCTCTGTGATGCAGTTCCCTGAATTGTTAGGATGTGTAAATGACTTCTGCAATAATAAACTTTATTATTTGCTGTGTGGAGGCTTTTAATCTTATTTTTTGCCCTTCACCATAACTTAAATGAGGGTTGATTTTTCCTGGGGTAAAGCATCGAACTGCTACTGGTCATGGCCTATCTCCTGCTGATGAGGGCACAATAAGCCCGGAACAGCTGTCCAAGAGTGGCTGTGACCTGTTGCATAAAGCTGATTTTTGCTAAAAAAAAAAGCCACCTAGTATGGCATGGAATTGGTTAGAACATTCGGTGTTAAAACAGACTCAGGATGCAAAAAAATTTGAAATTGCAGATGTCATTTGCATGTCTTACCCAGAGTCCTGTGCTGCATATGAGGAAGGTAGCACATGAGCTCTGTGAAGCAGTTCTCTGAATTGCTGGGATGTGTAAATGACTTCTCCATTCATAAACTTTATTTTATGTATATATATATACATATACATATATATACACAGTAGACTTGTGCGCCGTCAATAAATTTGTTTCGTTTCCTATTAGCCGTTATTTAGTTTTTCGGAATTTGTGTCTGGAACTCAATTCGGATTCGTACGAAATACGAATTTTCGTTAGATTCGTTCACTTTTCGTAACAATTCCGACCATTCGCTATGATGAATTTAAAAAGCAAAAATTCATTTCTTAATTTGGCAGTCGATGGTAGTTTATTTTTAATACGAAATTCTGTTGAAGAATTTCAGTGAAATGTAAACTAATCTAATATGTATTTGTTTAGTAACTCTGTCTCTGACTGAAGTTGAACAACATAATTTTTTTATGTTTTTTATTTAATTTTTTTAAAATCAGAAATACGAAATTGCGTTAACGAATTTAGGTTCTGAATTTCGTAACAACGGAAACGTGACTGGTGGATGACCAACCAGAGGTTTTCTTCTGCTGTGTGACTGCACTTGCATTACAGAGTACGAAATTCAGTTAACGAATTTCGGAGGTTTTTTTCTGCTTTGTGACTGTATGTGGTTGCACTCTGTACACCTGCTGCGCTCATTAAGAGGGGTTCCGACCATCCCTGTGCTGTACTGACTTCCTGGGTCTGTACTTCGACTGCGCCATAGGCGTGCGCACGGGGTGTGCCGGGTGTGCCTGGGCACACCCTAATGCCGGCCCCCCGCAGGCCCGCAGAACACTTTGGGTCCCGGCTGGCTGCATCCCATGGATAGCCGCCGGGACCCTTCATTCCCGCAGGCCTGGCGGCAGCCTCTGCTTCCCTGGTGGTCCGGTGGCTGTGGGGTGCTGCATTGTGATCTGTGCTTCACGCACAGACCGCAGAGCACGTCCCACAGTGATTGACTGGCCACGAGCACCGGCAATCGCTGATGACCTGTCACCTGACCGCCGGTGCTCAATGACTGTGTCAGAGTGCCGGCGGTCAGGTGACATGTCACCTCCGGCGTTCGTGTCCAGTCACTCGCTCACTGTGGGATGTGCTCTGCGGTCTGTGAGCGAAGCACAGATCACAATGCAGCACCCCACAGCCACCGGACCACCAGGGAAGCAGAGGCTGCCGCCAGGCCAGTGGGGGTGAAGGGTCCCGTTCTGGCAGATATCCATGCGATGGAGCCAGGGGCAAATATATCCGTGTATGAGCTGTTGGGGGCAAATATATCCATGTATGAGCTGTTGGGGCAAATATACATGTATGCGCTGTTGGGGGCAAATATATCCGTGTATGAGCTGCTGGGGGCAAATGTATCTGTGTATGAGCTGCTGGGGGCAAATATATCCATGTATGAGCTGCTGGGGGCAAATGTATCCGTGTATGAGCTGCTGGGGGCAAATATATCCGTGTATGAGCTGCTGGGGGCAAATATAGCCCTGTATGAGCTGCTGGGGGCAAATATAGCCCTGTATGAGCTGCTTGGGGCAAATCTAGCCATGTAAGAGCTGCTATGGGCAAATATATCCATGTATGAGCTGCTTGGGGCAAATATATCTGTGTATGAGCTGCTGGGGGCAAATATATCTGTGTATGAGCTGCTGGGGGCAAATATATCCGTGTATGAGCTGCAGTGGGCAAATATATCCGTGTATGAGCTGCAGGGGGAAAATATAGCCATGTATGAGCTGCTTGGGGTAAATATAGCCGTGTATAAGCTGCTGGGGGAAAATATATCCGTGTATGAGCTGCTGGGGGCAAATATATCCATGTATGAGCTGCTGGGGGCAAATATATCCATGTATGAGCTGCAGGGGGCAAATATATCCGTGTATGAGCTGCAGGGGGCAAATATAGCCCTGAATGAGCTGCTGGGGCAAATATAGCCATGTATGAGTTGCTTGGGGCAAATATATCCATGTATGAGCATTGGGGCAAATATAGCCATGTATGAGCTGCTGGGGCAAATATATCCATGTATGAGCTGTTGGGGCAAATATATCCATGTATGAGCTGCTGGGGGCAAATATATCCATGTATGAGCTGCTTGGGGCAAATATAGCCATGTATGAGCTGCTTGGGGCAAATATATCCATGTATGAGCTGCTGGGGGCAAATATATCCACGTATGAGCTGCTGGGGGCAAATATAGCCATTTATGAGCTGCTGGGGCAAATATAGCCATGTATGAGCATTGGGGCAAATATATCGATGTATGAGCTGCTGGGGGCAAATATATCTGTGTATGAGCTGCTGGGGGCAAATATATCCGTGTATGAGCTGCAGGGGGCAAATATATCCGTGTATGAGCTGCAGGGGGCAAATATAGCCCTGTATGAGCTGCTGGGGCAAATATGGCCATGTATGAATTGATTGGGGAAAATATATCCATGTATGAGCATTGGGGCAAATATAGCCATGTATGAGCTGCTGGGGGCAAATATATCCAAGTATGAGCTGTTGGGGCAAATATATCCATGTATGAGCTGCTGGGGCAAATATATCCATGTATGAGCTGCTGGGGCAAATATAGCCATGTATGAGCTGCTTGGGGCAAATATATCCATGTATGAGCTGCCAGGGGCAAATATATCCATGTATGAGCTGCTGGGGGCAAATATAGCCATGTATGAGCTGCTGGGGGCAAATATAGCCATGTATGAGCATTGGGACAAATATAGCCATGTATGAGCATTGGGGCAAATATATCGATGTATGAGCTGCGGGGGGAAAATGTATCCATGTATGAGCTGCTGGGGGCAAATGTATCCGTGTATGAGCTGCTGGGGGCAAATATAGCCCTGTATGAGCTGCTTGGGGCAAATATATCCATGTGTGAGCTGCTGGGGGCAAATATATCTGTGTATGAGCTGCAGGGGGCAAATATATCCGTGTATGAGCTGCAGGGGCAAATATAGCCGTGTATGAGCTGCTGGGGGCAAATATAGCCCTGTATGGGCTGCTGGGGGCAAATATAGCCCTGTATGAACTGCTTGGGGCAAATCTAGCCATGTATGAGCTGCTGGGGGCAAATATAGCCCTGTATGAGCTGCTGGGGGCAAATATAGCCCTGTATGAGCTGCTTGGGGCAAATATATCCATGTGTGAGCTGCTGGGGGCAAATATATCCGTGTATGAGCTGCTGGGGGCAAATATATCCGTGTATGAGCTGCAGGGGGCAAATATATCCGTGTATGAGCTGCAGGGGCAAATATAGCCGTGTATGAGCTGCTGGGGCAAATATAGCCCTGTATGGGCTGCTGGGGGCAAATATAGCCCTGTATGAACTGCTTGGGGCAAATCTAGCCATGTATGAGCTGCTGGGGGCAAATATATCCATGTATGAGCTGCTTGGGGCAAATATATCCGTGTATGAGCTGCTGGGGCAAATATATTCGTGTGAGCACCTACAGTTGTGTTCAAAATTATTCAACCCCCACTGAAATTGAGTGTTTTGGCCAGTTTGACATTGATTTTGATCATTCAGTCATCTTGCTTACAATTAAATCAAAGAGGCACGTGTAGGTCAGACAAACATAACATAACATTTATAATGAAATAACCACAAATGTCTTTTCTGTGCTCACATCATTATCAGTTTTATTCAACCCCCAAGTGACATTCAATCTTAGTACTTAGTACAACATCCTTTTACAGTTATAACAGCTTTTAAACGTGAAGCATAGCTTGACACAAGTGTCTTGCAGCGATCTACGGGTATCTTCGCCCATTCGTCATGGGCAAAAGCCTCCAGTTCAGTCACATTCTTAGGCTTGCGCACTGCAACTGCTTTCTTTAAGTTCCAACAGAGGTTCTCAATCGGATTTAAGTCAGGTGACTGCGATGGCCACTCCAAAATGTTCCAGCCTTTAATCTGCAACCATGCTCTAGTGGACTTGGAGGTATGCTTGGGATCATTGTCCTGTTGAAAGGTCCAACGTCTCCCAAGCCTCAGGTTTGTGACGGACTGCATCACATTGTCATCCAATATCTCCTGGTACTGAAGAGAATTCATCGTACCTTGCAACGCTGAAGCTTCCCTGTACCTGCAGAAGCAAAACAGCCCCAAAGCATGATTGACCCCCCGCCATGCTTCACAGTAGGCAAGGTGTTCTTTTCTTCATAGGCCTTGTTCTTCCTCCTCCAAACATAGCGTTGATCCATGGGCCCAAACAGTTCTAATTTTGTTTCATCAGTCCACAGAACACTATCCCAAAACTTCTGTGGTTTGTCCACATGACTTTTGGCATACTGCAGTCGACTCTTCTTATTCTTTGGAGACAGCAAGGGGGTGCGCCTGGGAGTTCTGGCATGGAGGCCTTCATTACGCAGTGTGCGCCGTATTGTCTGAGCTGAAACTTCAGCACCCACATCTGACAAATCTTTTCTCAGTTCCTCAGCAGTCACACGGGGACTTTTCTCCACTCTACGCTTCAGGTAGCGCACAGCAGTCGAAGTCAGCATCTTCTTTCTGCCACGACCAGGTAGCGTTTCAACAGTGCCCTTTGCCTTGAATTTGCGAATGATGCTTCCTATGGTCTCTCTTGGTATGTTTAACATCTTTGCAATTTTCTTATAGCCATTGCCCTTCCTGTGAAGAGTAATCACCTCTTCTCTTGTCTTCCTGGACCATTCTCTTGACTTCACCATGTTTGTAACCACACCAGTAAATGTCTAGAAGGAGCTGAGTATCACAGTCATTTTAAAGCTGCCTTATTGTTGCTTATTATGCTTTATTGCTGCTCCGTGACATCCACAGGTGTTTTCAATACCTGATTGAAAACACTTGAATGAACCTCTGTTCTTCAGAGTGGTAGTCTTTAAGGGGTTGAATAATTGTGTCAATGAAGAATTCACAAAATAAACATTTACTACTGTGTTACAAAACCAATTGATGTCATTTTAGTTGCATATGGTTCTTTAAAAAGTCCTTGTAGGATTTCATTCTGAATACAATTACAAATGTACACTAAATTCCCTAAAACCCTTTACAGCATTGGGGGTTGAATAATTTTGAACACAACTGTATATATTCATGTGAGCTGGGGGCAATATATTCATGTGAGCTGGGGGCAATATGTCCATATGAGCTGGGGGCAATATATCCATGTGAGCTAGGGGCAATATATCAAATGTGAGCTGCTTATTACTGTACAGCTCTGTGATACCCTCAAACACACCGCATATTACTGGGGCTGGTATGAAATTTTTTCCAGGGCTGGTTTTTATCCCCAGTCCGGGCCTGCTTCTGGACCAGCAATATCCCCCTCCCTGCAAAATGAAAGGAAAGCAGGAGAGGGGGCAACTTTTGTATTTAAACTGGGGGTTTTATTGCTGCGGACTTTGATACGCTCATACACTGCACATTACTGGGGTTTTATTGCTGTGGACTTTGTGATACGCTCATACACTGCACATTACTGGGGTTTTATTGCTGTGGACTTTGTGATACGCTCATACACTGCTCATTACTGGGGTTTTATTGCTGTGGACTTTGTGATATGCTCATACACTGCACATTACTGGGGTTTTATTGCTGTGGACTTTGTGATACGCTCATACACTGCACATTACTGGGGTTTTATTGCTGTGGACTTTGTGATATGCTCATACACTGCACATTACTGTGAGTTTTATTGCTGTGGATTCTGTAATAAGCTCATACACACCGCACTTTGCTGGGGGTTTTATTGCTGTGGTTTCTGTGATACGCTCATACACACCACACATTGCTGGGAGATTTATTGCTGTGGATTCTATGGTATGCTCATATACGCTGCACCTTACTGTGAGTTTTATTGCTGTGGATTCTGTGATACGTTCATACACACCGCACATGGCTGGGGGTTTTATTGCTGTGGATTCTGTGTTGACTGCACTGTATGGCTGTGTGTGTAAATGCATGTATTTGTCTTTAAACAGTCTTTTTTCACTGTGCTGTGCGTAAAATTCGGCACCTGTGTCCTTGTCTCAACCCGGCATTGACCCTTGCCCTGCATCCAAAAGGCTGGTATTGCTCCTAGAATCACTGCTATATCTTCTGCCTGCACTCCACAAAGTAAGAATAGTGAATAAAGCATCGTGAGATACAGGTAGGAGACTAAATATTGGTGCTTGGCAGCAGAAGGTTAACCTCCCTGGCAGTCTGATTTTGTCATTTTTATGTCAAAATCGGTGCATTTATTCAGCCCCCTGGCGGTTTTCCCGAGTGTGGCTCGGGGTTAAATTTCAATGCTGAAAGCAGTAACCCCGAGCCACACCTGGGCTGTTACATACCTGTCCCTGCACTCCCTCGCTATCCTCTCGCAGTCACCTCTGGCCGATCGCGGCGTCCTGGTTCCTGTTGCGAGTGGCTGATTCCCTGCACTTTGGGGGCCCTGCGGTGAATGGTGGGGCAATTTGATTCCCCGAAGTGCGGGGAACAACAGTCAGCGACATTTCGGTGCTCTGTGAATGACCCCTATAGTAATGATATATTTTGGCTGAATGCGTGAGTGTGTGTCTGTGTATGTTTGCATAAGGGTGCGTGAATATATGTGTGTGTTTGAACTTTTGGGTGCACACCCTAATACAATAGGCTGCGCACGCCTATGGACTGCGCTCATTATGAGGGGTTCCCACCATCCCTGTGCTGTGCTGAGTTCCTCCAGTGTTTGTACACCTGCTGTGCTCATTATGAGGGGTTCCCACCATCCCTGTGCTGTGCTGAGTTCCTCCTGGGTCTGAACAACCGCTGTGCTCATTATGAGGGGTTCCCACAACACTCGAACGAATAATGTTCATTCAATTCGTACTCATGTTCAAATCGTACCTGCGGACCCTACTGGTGACTCCCATTTCAAATATTAAAAAAAGGTAATTTAATTTCATCATAACAAATAATCGTAATTATTATGATAATAAAACGATATTAACGAACATTCTTATTTCATCCGATTCTGAATCTCCCACCGACTACCAGTCTCCCACTCCCATATTAAAAAAGGTAATTTTTCCAACCCTCCCTCAGCAGTAGAAGAAAACCTCTGATTGGTCAAACAGTCACTTTTCCATTATAACGAAATTACGATTCGGATCCGAAATGGAATTTCGTATTTCGGATCCATTCGGAAGCATAGCAATTCGTATTTCGGATGCTTCCGAATCTACGAATTTTAGGAAATTCGTAAGAATTTCGATTCGTAACAAAACGAATCGTACATATTAGGCTTGTGCACCGATTAGATTTGGTTCGGTTCGTTTGGATTTTGTAAATTTTCGTTTCGACTCGTTTCAACCGATTTCCGTTTCGGTTCGTTTTTCGGATCAACTTTTTTTTCGTGATTTCGGAAATTTTTCGTGTTTTTCGGAACGTCTGTTCTCCTCGTTTCAAAGTGTCTATTTGTTTTGACGTAAACTAATGTTTTTTCAGATACGATAATTATACGATACGATAATTCTGCCGATACGATAATTCTGCCATTGAGATTTCTCATGTTTTACAAGAAGGATACATTGAGATTTCTCATGTTTTACAAGAAGGATACATTGAGATTTCTCTTGATTTCCAGGAAGGATACATTGAGATTTCTCATGTTTTACAAGAAGGATACATTGAGTTTTCTCATGTTTTACAAGAAGGATACATTGAGATTTCTCTGGTTTCCCGGGAAGGATACATTGAGATTTCTCTGGTTTCCCGGAAAGGATACATTGAGATTTCTCATGTTTTACAAGAAGGATACATTGAGATTTCTCTGGTTTCCCGGGAAGGATACATTGAGATTTCTCTGGTTTCCCGGAAAGGATACATTGAGATTTCTCATGTTTTACAAGAAGGATACATTGAGATTTCTCTGGTTTTACAAGAAGGATACATTGAGATTTCTCTGGTTTTACAGGAAGGATACATTGAGATGGGAATGATACAAAATTTAATTACAGAATCAGCGATATAAATACGATGTCCGAAATTACTGAAATGGAACCGAAATCAAGAATGGAACGACAATGAATTTCGATTTTACACATTTCTAGTCCATTCGAAAATTCCGAAATTCCGAAACCCGAAACGCACATCCCTAGCACATATCTAATATACAGTATATATATAAATATATATATATATATATATATATATATATATATAATATATATATATATATATATATATATATATATATATATAAATAAGAAGTTGGTGGCGGCACTCCAGGACTTTAAGAGAATAAAGTTTTTAATCCATAAAGAAATCAACGTTTCAGCCCTGACCCAGGGCTTTCATCAGGACATACATATAAATCAATTGATTTATATGTATGTCCTGATGAAAGCCCTGGGTCAGGGCTGAAACGTTGATTTCTTTATGGATTAAAAACTTTATTCTCTTAAAGTCCTGGAGTGCCGCCACCAACTTCTTCTTTGTACAATATCCAGCTGAACGGCAGGCACCGGGCACATATGGAACTCAGAAGCCAGAGTGCTCAGCTGCTGTCGATTTATATATATATATATATACATACATACATACTTACTTGGGTTGTGGTGGAGGGCAAAAAATTTGATAATAAGCCTCCACACTATGGCTAATAAAGTTTATTATTGCAGAAGCCATTTGCACATCACAGATTATATATATATAAATATATATATAATGCACAATGAAGGCAATAAAAGAAATGCTTATGCAATTTACACGCAAAGTGCCCAAAATTAATTTGAAGCAAACCATTAACTTTTAAAAGGGTTTAAACGGGAGGAAATACAATTTGATAATTACATCATTTAACACATTGATTAAGGAAAAAAATTCATTTGTAAGGATTTTGAAAGCCTTGTGCTCATTTCCCAGTTAAGAAGTTCGTTTTTGTTTCTTTTCCAAGCCCTGAGTGCAATAACGCTTACAAGGAAATACTAAAGAGTACGGCGAAAAATAAAAGTTTCATCAATGCAACAATGGCGTATTTTTTGCACAGGCTGGAAAGAATAGAAAGAAAAATCAATGAGGCACAATTAAGCCGGCCACATCCACCTAAGCCGAGCATCGAGTAGATTTAAATTATCCCGTGTATTTAGAATACCTAATTAAATTTGCTGTTTATTCCATTAGCCGGAGGAAAATTAATTTTTTTAGTCTTTAATCGGTTTGATTGGTTATTATATGTGGCATTCGTTTATCCCATTAGCTCCAGTACTAATTATGCAAAGTGTTTCCTTAAGCCGTCGCTCCTCGTAGTCCATGGAGTATTTGGCAATAGATAACTCGACATATTAACATTTTATGTAGTTCCCGCACAAAGTGGAGCACTGGAGAAGAAAAAGTAAAAGTAAAAGTAGTTTTAGTTATTTACTAAAAGGCGAATTATTGGAGATTTTCACGAAATTGACAATTTTAGGCCAACATAGCTCAATTTTAATACATCGACTCTGAGGCTCCTATTGCTTCTCTTTCTTGCTTTATTAAACATAGAAGCAAGTGGCAACTA
The DNA here is from genome assembly GCA_009667805.1 of Leptobrachium leishanense. Lineage (NCBI taxonomy): Eukaryota > Metazoa > Chordata > Amphibia > Anura > Megophryidae > Leptobrachium > Leptobrachium leishanense. The sequence continues at coordinate 515,825,966 of CM019063.1, read as the reverse complement.
GCAAGAACTTTGAAAATCTGAAGCATTTATGTTGAATAAAAGAGAAAACATATAATAACAGTAGTGACAGATATATATATGGTATCTTTCGACATTCCTTCATTCCTTTGGACCGGTCCTCCTTCCTGTCAGTTCCCATCAAAACCAGGCAACGCTCTTCCTACTTCCTCTTTCTTAGCTGCTCGGCGACTAGTTAAGTATTCCAAACTTTTCTCTCCATTTATATGTTGTTTATACCGTCATGTCTGACTTTGGGGTATAACTTTCTTAAATTGTGTTATTTTGGCGGGCGCCCGACTTTAACCGCGGCGATCACATTATTTTCATTTTCCGATCGGCTCTCTAAAAGACCGCGGCATGCCTCCGTCTGCCTGCGCGGGGTTTCTCTCGGCACCATTACAGACATCGACAAGGCACCATGCCACGAGGCAAAACCCTGCAGCGTCCAGTTTCCCCAGCGGAAGAGTCGGAACACTCCTCAGAGGACAGTTCGGGTGAGCAACAACAGCCTATCACACCTATCCTGATCCAGGCTCAGATGGCTCCCTCCCAGCCTTCCACCTTAGACCCGTACATGCAGGCGTCCATTGACTCTGCAGTGTTTGTTTAAAGCGGTCTCAGTCCTGTCTGCAGACTTCACTCGCTCTCTTAAAGAAGTGATGGCTGAGACTCGCCACAATGATGACCCGATAATAAGGGCAATATACTCACCACGGTGAGGCCCCCGGAGACCCCCCTGGCCACCACCATGGGGAAACAGTCCGTGAAACATGCACCACACGCGGCTGGAGTGGCTGGCAACCCCGCAACAATGCCGGGCCGTGTGCACCCATCCCCTGCTGCTGTAACCTGTAAACGTGCTCCTGCACACACGGTATCAGCTCACACCAAAAAGGTTAAAGTTTCCACAGTTTCTAATCCTGACATTGCTATTGTCCCTGCTCCGCTTCAGGACACTAACCTGGACTCTGAGGAGGACGACAATAGCGATTTTACAGACGTAATATGCCTCTGATGAGGACTTTGCAGAAACCTCTGTAGAGATAGATTCAAAAGCCCGTCCTGGCATTATTTATGATCCTCTGGGGAACCCCCTTTTCTGTCCAGAAGACCTTTCCCACCCAAGATCGGCGGAATGGTCCCCGTTACCCCACGTTGAACAGTGGGTTGATGCACAGGTGCGAAAAGCCCTAGACAAGGCTACTCGTAACCGCATGAAAGCGGAATGTCCACGTCCCACCACGAGTGGTAAAACCTGCTTCACTCCAGTTTTGGATAAAGCCTTTATGGATTTTGTCACCCCTAAGGGCTGGACCCCCAGCAAAGGCATAGACCACGCCTTTAGAGTCTGCCAGGATAAACTGCTAGACACCATGGGTCCCCTGGTTAAATTGCTGGATACAGCAGAGCAGGCTAAATTGTCAAATTACCAACTGGGCCCAGAGGTCTCTAAGTTTCCTTGGCAATGCCAACACAGCACTAGCCTCTGAACGGCGCAAATGCATTCTCTTAAAAATGGATCGCCAGCTGGCTGGTGTGGCTGATAACAAGCTAGGTGCTGCAGCTAATGGAGCTTTGTTCGGCAAAGGCTTCTTACGAGATATGAACGAGTATTCTGGTGCCTTTAATACGATGGAACGCGTTTCCATTTCCCTCAAGAAGGTGTTCTCTGGGGTTTTTCCACGGGCCGGTGGATATCGGGGCCGAGCTACCGGCCGGGCAAAACCCATCTCTTCAGGTCCCGCGGGAGGCAAGCCCTCTAATACCGCACCTCCAGCACCTCCCCCATTCCTCCCTACCCGCTCGCGGCCGTGGCGTGGCAGAGGATTCCGGGGAGCCAGAGGCTGTCATTCTTCATCGACCTACAGACATACAGGTACCTTTACACCTTCTACACCCATCTATGACCAAAGTGGGGGGTCGTTTAAGATTTTTTCACACAGCGTGGTGTCGCATTACATCGGACCCTTGGGTCCTCAACACTATACAAGGGTTTGTTCTGGAGTTCTCTTCTCCCCCGCACCAAATGACGTTTCCCTCCCCTCTCCCCTTTTCGGGGGACGGGCAGACGTTGGTGTATCAGGAGATTTCGGAACTATACCAGAAAGGGGCCATAGAACGGTTTCTACAGGGGACCTCAGGTTTCCTGAGCAACCTGTTCTTGGTCCCCAAGAAAGGTGGAGGTGTTCCCCCGGTCATCAACCTCAGGGAGTTAAATGAGTCGGTGACTTACCGTCACTTTCAGATGGAGGGCATGCATATGCTCAAGGATCTGTTGAGACCCCGCGATTGGTTGGCAAAGGTGGATCTCAAGGATGCTTACCTGACCATCCCGATTGCCAAGGAATCGCGGGATTTTTTACATTTCCGTTGGGATCAAGATCTCTGGAGATTTCGTTGTCTGCCTTTCAGCCTGTCCTCAGCACCTTGGTGCTTCACCAAGGTGCTGAAGCCGGTCGTGGCATGGCTACACGCCAAAGGAGTCCGTCTCATTATATACCTGGACAACGTCTTACTTATGGCCTCTTCGGAGACTCAGCTATGTCTCCATGTTCAGTGGACAGTGGACCTCTTCCAGTGTCTGGGATTTCTGATCAATTAGGAGAAGTCAGTCCTCTCTCCATCTCAAACCCTGGAATTCCTGGGATTCGGGGTGAACAGTGTTCTGATGTCTCTCTCAGTGCCACTACCCAAATGTCGATCAACCTTACGCGAAGCTCGGTCCCTTTTGGAGGCACATGCCCCATCCTTAAGAGATCTTACTCGCGTGATCGGCCTTTTGGCAGCCAGGAGGCTGGCAGTGAAGCCAGCACCCCTGCACTATCGGGCCCTCCAACGCCTGAAGGCCCCTTTTTCTCAGACGGGGTCTCCCCTACTCCGCTCCAATCTCTCTCTCGGGTGAGGCCAGACTGGATCTAGACTGGTGGATCACTCACCTCCACTCCTGCAATGGCAGGCCTATCCTGGTGTCTCCCCCAACGATTACAATCGACTCAGATGCTTGTGGGTCAGGTTGGGGAGCTTACTGCGAAGGTTCCTCCACGGGAGGTTGCTGGTCCGTTCAGGAACATCAATTACACATGAACGGCTTGGAGCTCTTGGCAGGGCTGTTTGCACTGCAGAGTTTTCTCAAGGATCACATCCATCGCTCAGTCCTCCTCCGGATGGCCAATTTCCTGGCAGTCAGATATATCAACTCGCTGGGGGGTCCTCGCTCCCTGCTTCTGATGACCATGGCTTCCTGCCTCTGGGAATGGTGCTTTCAGAACGGGATCGAGGTACAAGTGCAGTTTATTCCGGGAATCTCGAACCAATCCGCAGATTAGAGCTCAAGACACACAGAAGACTCCGGAGATTGGCGTCTGTGCTTGGCAGTGTTCTCCTACGTGGCAGCCCTGTGGGAACCGTTTCACACTGACCTATTCGCCTGCCGGCTCAATGCCCATCTCCCGCATTTCTACAGTTGGCGGCCAGACCCACTGGCAGAGGCAACGGACGCTTTCCTGCAGGATTGGTCCGGGGCTTGTCAGTACACCTTCCCGCCATTTCAATTGATTGTGTGCACAAGGCGAAAGGTCAGGGTTCAACAGGCTCAGATTGTGTTAATCACTCTCCTTTGGCGGAACCAACCATGGTTCCCGATTCCTTTGGATCTCCTGGTCGATCTTCCCCGTTCTCTCCCGACTCTCCCGGATCTCCTGATGGACAGCTCCAGGCACCATCACCCACTCCTGTACCCAGGCTCCGGTCTGTTATTGGCCTCACTGGTCTTGGGACGCCCGGGGAACCGTAGAGATCTTGGTCAGAACTACGGAGCTCCTACGCCATGCGTGGGCCCCGTGTACTAGAGCCTGCTATAAGTCAGCTTGGCTCACCTGGCATCATTGGTGTCTGTCAAGGGATCAGGATCCCTTCCAGGCCCCTTTGAGATTCGTGCTGGACTTCCTTAAGGAAGTTTTTGATCAGGACAAGGCCTACCGCACACTTAATGTTTATAGATTGGCTTTATCCGCTTATCATATAGGTTTTCAAGGAACGCCTTTAGGCAAGCACCCTCTGGTTTGCCGTTTGCTTAAGGGTATCAGGTCTGATCATCCTCCGTTACCGCGATATATGGTAACTTGGGACGTCACCGTTTTACTTGATTTCCTAGCACAATGGCCTTCTAATCAGGATTTAAATTTGCGTCAACTTTCTGCTAAGTTGTTGGCCCTTCTCTGCTTGATATCATGCAAGCGGGTGGCTGATTTCAGGGCGTTGGACTTCCGGGCCCGTTCTTTCGTGCCTGGGGGTGTTCGTTTTGACATCTCCCGCCATACCAAGACATCCATTTCGTATGCCTTTTACCCGGCACTTCTCTCACGCCCAGCTTTATGCCTGGTTCTGTGTCTCCAGGTGTATGAATCCCGTACCTCTACACTTGGTGTCCTGAACCTTCTCCTCTTTTCATCTCGTTTAGATCTCCTTTCGCCCCAGTGGGTACGACTAAGCTTGCGCGCTGGCTTCGCTGGCTGTTGGGTTTGTCAGGGGTCAATACCTCAGTATTTGGCACTCATTCGCTTTGCAGTGCAGTGGCGTCTTCCGTAGTCTCGACAGGTTGTCGTTTGGAGGACTTATTGCGATCAGCTGACTGGTCCAGGGGGTCCACCTTCCGATCTTTCTATTTCAAGCCTGTTGTTCATTGGTCATCTGCAGTGGTGGGTTAGCTTTGAACAAGCAATAGGAGCCTCATAGTCGATGTATTAAAATTATAGAATTTAGCTAAGTATGACGATAAGTTAGAATTTTAATAATAAAGACTCTGAGGTGAGTATTGCCCGCCACTCCCACCGCTGTTGTGGTATGTTGTCTACTAGGTCTGCGGATCTACTATCTTCCACTCTCACGTCTTCTTTTTCCTCAGCATCGTGAAGGATTTTCTTGTTTCCTGTGGATTGCCCTTTGGGTTCACTACTCTCCTACATTGATCACCTCGTACAGCAAAGAAAGAGGATGTAGGAAGGGCGTTACAAATAGGGGGGGGTAGAAGCAGTATCTGTAAAATTGATTACAAGTCCATAGTGCAGACTGCTGATAATTTAAAAACCACAATGAGCCCTATGACGGAATGGAGATGTTGTTCCGCCTGCGGGTGTGCTCTATCTGCGTGACCCCCGTCGCTTACCGCTGGCCCGACTACCGAGTGACGCGCACTCGGCGTCTCGTGCGGCCTGGCGTGACCCCGGGAAGGGGTTAGCGGGCGGTGGAGGGGACCCCTGCCTAGAACCAGCCCGACCACTGAGCCATACGGCACTCAGCGTCCCGAGCAGCTGGTTCACTGACCTTGTGGGTGTGGAGTGCGTCTGCGGGCGGCCGTGCGAATCTGGGGATCGGATCTGCCGCGGAGGAATATTCGGATCTGATTGCGGAGGAATATTCGGATCTTATGTGGAGGAATATTCGGATCTTTAAACGGATGAATCTTCGGATCTTACGGGAGCGGCTGAATCTTCGGATCTGATCACCGCTCACTTGGTATACCGAAGCGCGGTACGCGGCCGCGCCTTCGGTTCGGATCTTAAGTCCGTTCTGATCTTAAGTCCGTTCTGATCTTAAGTCCGTTCTGATCTTAAGTCCGTTCTGATCTTAAGTCCGGACACCGCACCCTGAGACCGCGCGGGATGCTCAGACAGTATATGCGGCGGAGAGTAAAGGACATCAGGCGAGGCTGGATGCACTGGAAAATCTGCCTTTATTTTTCACAACACACGCATTTATCACTTTACACACTTATGAATACAATGGGGATCCCTGCCCGCCCACACAAGTCCCATTGGCCCTCGCTGGCAGGAGGCACCCTGGCCCCGATTCGTATTGGCTGTTACGAATCGGGGAGTTGCCGATTCGGCCATTTTACGATCCGAGTATTCTGATCTGAACCACGAGGTGATCAGAAAATGGCGGCGGGCGTGGCAGACAAAGGGAATTACATTTCACAATACCAACAGGGGACACTTTTACACCACACAATAATCACATCTAAATAAAATACTGGTAAAACGGGGTGCGTGCCACCACACCCAAGTGTCCATGTCACCACTGTCACTGCACCGCCCCTGGCTGAGGGTGCTGCGCCATCCCGTGACACTCCTCCCCCTCCCCCAGTTCGACGCACCTGGTCTGACCCCACCGGGTCATACCGGGGAAGTCGGTGCTCCCAGGCCCATAGTCAGTCTGGGGAGGCCGAGTCACCAGGCCTCTCCATTTGGCCTTGCGGCCGTGCCAGCTTGGTCGGGACCCCATGTCCTTAGGGTTTCCCCGGCTGGGCGAGAGGACATACCCCTGAGCCGGCGTGCCTCCTGTGTCCCCTCCAGGGCTACCGCTCACCCGGGGAACCCGGGTGCTAAATGCACACGCCCCGGGTGCCCAGTTCAGCCGTGGGAAGAAACCGTGGCTGCGTGGGGCCCCCCCTCCCAAGGGTTGCCGAAATGGGCAGAGGCCAGCGGTGCTCTGCCCCGTTGCCAGCTCTTCCACTGGATGGCCAGGTACGGACACGGCAACCGGAGGAGCAAGTAGGGCCAAACCGGACTGCTCTCCCTGGTAGCCGACAAGGGAGACAAATGGATGCAACCGCAGTTGCACGGGGTCATCCTCACTCTGCCCCTCGGGGCAAGTGGGGAGAGACGGGCAGAGGCCAGCGGCGCTCTGCCCTGGTGACAGCTCTTCCGCTGGGTGGGGATCTCCTTGCGGGAGGATGGTTTCTTTCCCCCCCAGGCCCATCAGTAGTTGCGCACAACTCAGCCCGGGGAAACCATCTGTCTGCCCCACCTGGCAGACTGTGGGTGGTGGGCAGAGGCCAGCAGCGCTCTGCCCCGTGGCCAGCTCCTCAGCTGGGGAAGGGTCTCCTTGCGGGAGGATGGTTACATCACCCCCCAGGGCAAGCAATGGTTGCGCACAACCCAGCCCGGGGGAACCATCCGTCTGCTCCTCCTGGCAGACTTCGAGTAGTGGGCAGAGACCAGCGGCGCTCTGCCCCGTAGCCAGCTCTTCTGCTGGTTGGAGATCTCCTTGGGGAAGGATGGTCACTTCACCCCCCGGGGCAAACAATGGTTGCGCACAACCCATCCCGGGAGAACCATCCGTCTGCTCCTCCTGGCAGCCTTTGAGTAGTGGGCAGAGGCCAGCGGCGCTCTGCCCCGTAGCCAGCTCTTCTGCTGGTTGGAGATCTCCTTGGGGCAGGATGGTCACTTCACCCCCCGGGGCAAACAATGGTTGCGCACAACCCATCCCGGGGAGACCATCCGTCTCCTCCCCCGCTGGACCCGTGGCCTCGGCCACCCTGTCCTCTTGCGGGGTGAAGGGGGTAACTTCCTCAGTCGAAACCCCCACGGGCACCCATGGGTCCGCCTCGGCCTCCCATAGGTCCCAAACCTGGGGACTGTCGACTTCCTCCGCCGACCCGTCCCACCACGGGGAGCTCAGGCTTGACTGCGGAACGCCGTCCAACAGTCTCCGATAAGCCACCTCGAGCTCCCACTCTCGCTCGGCTAGGGACTCCAGCTCCTCAAACACCGAGTCCCTGCTGTCTGACGGGATCTCCAGTTCCCGTCGCTCCAGGATGTCTTCCATCCGTTCCTCTGTCTCCTCTCCAAACTCGGGGTCGGCGGCCATGCCCTCGTAGAGCAGCCCCGTACCTCCGTAGCGAGGCCCTGCAGTGGAACTGCCTTCACTAGGGCGCACGGTCGGGGAGGCGGTTAGCCACCGGAGTGCGCGGTACTCGGCGTCCAGTGCGATCTCCTGCTGCACCAGACTCCGGAGCTCGTCCTCCCACTCCTCTGGGGCCCGCCCCTGCAGGAACGCTGCTCGCACATCGTACTGCACTCGATGGACGACAGCGTCGGAGGGAATGTACACCCCATGGCAGTCCCGCTCATGGTCCAGGGCCTCGTACCACAGCTCCTCTGTGGACCTCTGGTCCTGCTCCAGGCCCTCCTGCAGCTCTCTTGCCAACACGACCTTCATGTCGGCGTAGGTGCCAGCGCAGGAGCACCGCTCCTCAGTGGGGAATGTGGCGTCCTCAGATGCAGCTCCAGGCGGGCTGTGAGTCTTCATCCGAGGGTCGCTGGGATAAGTGACGTCCTCAGTACAGGCTCCAGGCGAGCTGAGAGTCCCGCAAGCGTAGTCACTGGGGTTTGCAGATTCCCCAGGTGAAGCTCCAGTCGAGCTGTGAGCCTCGACCCAGGGTTCCACGGGGTAGGGTTCGGGGTCCAAATCTTCTGGCTCTGCTCCGCGGAGCTCTGCCAACCGCAGCTCGTGCTGCCGGTCCTTTTCCTGTTCAACCTCCCGGTAGAACTCCCGGATTACCCGGCATCTGTCCGCCGTCGCTGGGGCATCCCCGAGCAGGGCAATCCGACGCCGCACCTCTCGAAGGCCAGCATCTTCCTCCACCTCCGCGTGGACAGGGCTGGGGACGGGCGTCATCGCCTCGTCCTGATCCATCCTAGTCAGCTCCTTGATCAGGGTCTTCCTTTTCTTGTTCCCCGGCGTTCCTCCCCGGTTCTCCAACATCCCACGCAGGGTGTCCCGGTCATAGTGAGTGTACACCACCATGGCGTAGGTCTCCTAGGGGCCTGCAGAGAGCGATCCCACCGCTGCCACCAGTATGACGGAATGGAGATGTTGTTCCGCCTGCGGGTGTGCTCTATCTGCGTGACCCCCGTCGCTTACCGCTGGCCCGACTACCGAGTGACGCGCACTCGGCGTCTCGTGCGGCCTGGCGTGACCCCGGGAAGGGGTTAGCGGGCGGTGGAGGGGACCCCTGCCTAGAACCAGCCCGACCACTGAGCCATACGGCACTCAGTGTCCCGAGCAGCTGGTTCACTGACATTGTGGGTGTGGAGTGCGTCTGCGGGCGGCCGTGCGAATCTGGGGATCGGATCTGCCGCGGAGGAATATTCGGATCTGATTGCGGAGGAATATTCGGATCTTATGTGGAGGAATATTCGGATCTTTAAACGGATGAATCTTCGGATCTTACGGGAGCGGCTGAATCTTCGGATCTGATCACCGCTCACTTGGTATACCGAAGCGCGGTACGCGGCCGTGCCTTCGGTTCGGATCTTAAGTCCGTTCAGATCTTAAGTCCGTTCTGATCTTAAGTCCGTTCTGATCTTAAGTCCGTTCTGATCTTAAGTCCGGACACCGCACCCTGAGACCGCGCGGGATGCTCAGACAGTATATGCGGCGGAGAGTAAAGGACATCAGGCGAGGCTGGATGCACTGGAAAATCTGCCTTTATTTTTCACAACACACGCATTTATCACTTTACACACTTATGAATACAATGGGGATCCCTGCCCGCCCACACAAGTCCCATTGGCCCTCGCTGGCAGGAGGCACCCTGGCCCCGATTCGTATTGGCTGTTACGAATCGGGGAGTTGCCGATTCGGCCATTTTACGATCCGAGTATTCTGATCTGAACCACGAGGTGATCAGAAAATGGCGGCGGGCGTGGCAGACAAAGGGAATTACATTTCACAATACCAACAGGGGACACTTTTACACCACACAATAATCACATCTAAATAAAATACTGGTAAAACGGGGTGCGTGCCACCACACCCAAGTGTCCATGTCACCACTGTCACTGCACCGCCCCTGGCTGAGGGTGCTGGGCCATCCCGTGACAAGCCCGCTGGAATAACACTCACAAGATGTGAATACAAAGGAAACACGTAGCAAGTACTTTGTTACTCCTCCTGGTTGGAATGGGAGTTGATCATCTCCTAGGATCCTTTCATCGAGGGACACCACCGTTATCTCCTTCCAGGATAATCGCCAGATGGTAAATCCAAGGCAAAAAAGGCTTTTGAATGAATTAAAAGCCAAGGCTCTTAAAGTGTTTAAGAAAAATTTGATAAAAAGTTACAAAGTAAAAGTTGGAACACATTCCAACGCGTTTTGTCCTTGTGGAATCAAAGACTTCCAACTTTTCCAATCAAAGTTCCAACTTTTACTTTGTAACTTTTTATTACATTTTTCTTAACATCTTGTGAGTGTTATTCCAGCGGGGCTCATTGTGGTTTTTAAATTATCTGCAGTCTGCACTATGGAATTGTAATCTATTTTACAGATACCGCTTCTGCCCCCCCCCCATTTTGTATCTTCTGTTAGCACTGAGGGGACAGTGCTTTGCTTTGCAGTATGCAGATAGGTATTATTTTATTCATTATTTGTACGGGGGTGATCACGGTTTTCTTTTTGCAAGTAGGAAGGGCGTTGCCTGGTTTTGATGGGAACTGACAGGAAGGAGGACCGGTCCAAAGGAATGAAGGGATGTCGGAAGATACCATATATATATCTGTTACTACTGTTATTATATATGTTTTCTCTTTTATTCAACATGAATGCTTCATATTTTCAAAGTTCTTGCTAGTTGCCACTTGCTGCTATGTTTAATAAAGCAAGAAAGAGAAGCAATACTCGCCTCAGAGTCTTTATTACTAAAATTCTAACTTATCGGGGCGGAGCTAGCGCCCATCCAAGATGGCCGCGTGAACCCGAGGCTCCCGCACACCTAGCGCCAAGGCCCTTGTTTCAGAGCACCCCTGAGCCGTTTTTTCACCTCAAATCCCCTCATCTAGCTCCAACAACATGCCAGCCCCAAAACCGCTAAAGAAAACGCGGCCGCAGGACCCATCCGTGGCCCACCATTTCGTCCCGGCCAAAAGGCAGGCCGAAGCCTCCCAAGATGGCGGCCAATATGATATGCTGTACCCGGAGGACGAGTTACCCACTTCAGCTGACCTAGCAGTTCCGGCCTCCAGGGGAGACGTGGAGCGCCTCTTTACCAAGATGTCCCAGATGCAGACCTTTCTGGCGGGTGAGGTGGCGAAGTTGGGGAAAGAACTGCGGGGGGAGATCGATTCGCTGGGAGCACGCACGGCTGAATTAGAGGACCAGGCCGCAGAGATAACACAGGCCCATAACGTATTGGCGGAGGGAACCGAGGATCTAGCCAAAAGAGTCTCCTTCTTGGAGTCCAAGATGGAGGACTTGTCCAACCGTTCCAGAAGAAATAATATAAGGTTAAGAGGTCTCCCGGAATCTGTGTCACCTAAGGATCTCACTGTGACGGTGCAGGGTATACTGCGTCGTCTTGCGCCGGACATAACGGAGGCCCATCTGTTGATGGATCGGATTCACAGGGCCCAAAGACCCCCAAATCTTTCGTCACTTATCCCACGGGACGTGATATTCCGCATGCATTATTTCACAACGAAACATCAGATCCTTCAAGCCGCACGCAACCTCCAATTGAATTATTAGGATAAACCCTTACAGCTGTTCCAGGATTTGGATCCCGCGACCCTCCGCCGACACAGGGCTTGGCGCCCCATTACAGAACACCTGTCAGCTCATGAAATCACCTATACTTGGGGATTTCCCTTTCACCTGCAGGTGTCGGTGGCAGGCCGACAGGTGGCCCTCACCCCCTCCTCGGATCTTGCCGCCTTCTGGGCCGCAGTGAAGTGCCCACCTCTGGAAGATTTTGTCGCCCCCTTGCTCCCGCCATCTTCCTTCCCTCGTCTACAGCAGCGCTGGATTCGAGTTGGTACCACGAGCGGGGAGGGCTGATGATGATGGGGCCTGGAGGCCAGCTTCTCTTCTCTCTCTCTTTTTCCCTCCTTGGAGGGTTACCTCTCAAAGGACCTGATGGTGGTGGACCACCATGTGGACCGTACGGGAGGTCTGAGTGCAGTTGCTTTCCAGTTTTCCTTTTGCTTTATTTGCCCTTGGCTCGGGGCCATTTAATGATGCCTATACTGTTTATATGTTATTAGATTTGAAGCTTCTAGTATGCCTAATTGTGTTTTTACGGTTTCGCAGGGGCTCCCTGGGGGAGGTTCGCCCCGGCCGTTCTATTCGGGACGAGGCGGGGGACCCTCCCTCCCGGAATCCCCCCATTGTTTACAATGTCATATCCAGGTATTGCTCGTGTTTCCAAACTTGGGTCGGGCGTGGGGGTGTGGGCGACTGGAGTTCGGGGAGTATTCTGGTCTCTCTTGCCCTCCCCTCCAGGGTCAGCCTGGCACTCCATAAGTCCAGGCGCTTTTTGTGTTATGTCGTGTTTTTGTCTTACGTTGTCGGTGGATCTTTGCTTCTTGGGCATGCCACCCGCTCCTATGCTTTTCTCTTTTCTTTTCTGACTTCATTCACCTCTCTCTCTCCACCTCCTCTCCTGCCCCTGACTCCAGTTTCCCTCTCCTGCCCTCAGACAAAGATAGGGGGGGCGTCTTTGGTGCCCTACTCCCTTTTAACCTCCTCCTTGCTGACTCTGTATGGGGGATAAGGGCCTAAAGATTTTGTCCCTTAACGTTAAGGGATTAAACACACCCCAAAAAAGGCGTCTGTTGTTAAGGGAGCTTGAAAGATCCGCGTGTCATATAGCAATGATTCAGGAGACCCATTTTGCCTCTTCCCGACAATTTTCACTGAGAGAGAAGACCTTCCCTACCACCTACATGGCGTCAGCTCCACAAAAAAAAAAGTGTAGCTACTCTGATCCACTCCTCCTGTCCCTTTAAAATTCACCTACAAGTATCGGATCCGGCTGGACGATATTTAATGCTAGTAGGACAGATAGCTTCCACTACCCTAACCCTGTTTAACATATATGCCCCTAATGGCTATGATCCCGACTTCTGGACAGAAATATCCTCTTTACTGACAACTAAAGCTGACGTCCGTGTTATCCTTGGCGGGGACTTTAATGCCGCCCCCCAGCCCACTCTAGACAGAAAGGCTTCGGGGGACTCCTCGGGGGCACCTTTGGGCTACCCCCAGGATACTTCCCTTGAGTCCTTTATGCTTGACCATTGCCTGGTCGACGCATGGCGCCTCCACCATCCAGGTGATAGGGACTTTACCTTTTTTTCCAACCCCCACCGCTCTTACTCCCGAATAGATCTTTTCCTGGTGTCCCTGACTACGATGCCTTTAATTCCGGCCTCCAGCATAGGCGACTTCACGTGGTCAGACCACGCTCCGATCTCCATGACATTGTCCATACCGTCTTACAAACCGGCGTGGTCGTGGAGACTGAATTCCTCACTGCTACACAAACCTGAACATGTTATAGAATTGCGGCAACAGCTTAGAGATTATTTTATGGACAATGACGCACCCACCCTTTCCCCTACCACCCTGTGGCTGGCCCATAAACCGGTGATACGAGGCCATCTAATACAATTAGGTAGTAGACTTAAAAAACAAAAGCTGGCATCCCTTGTTTCTTTGACGACGGACCTGTCTAAATGGGAAGCACTGAACAAACTTTCGCCCTCAGACGTCTTGACCGCCCAGATTAAAACAGTCAGGACCGCAATCCGTCAACTGCTTTGGGAGGATGCGGCCCGCTCCCTTGCCTGGTCCAAGCGGACCTATTTCGAATTAGCCAACAAGCCTCACACCCTTCTAGCATCTAAACTTCGCAATAAAACTAGGTCCAAACATATAACGGGAGCCAGAGACGCGGAGGGAGTCCTGCACACGACCCCAGCTACAGTTAATAAATTGTTTACCTCATACTTTCAGACTTTATACAACCATTCCCCGACCCACGTTTCTGACTCTATACCATTGGGCCAATCTATTGACCGGTTTCTGTCGAATGCCTCCCTTCCCCGGCTATCCCCCACACAGAGACAGATGCTTTGACACTCTCCTTCTGAAGAGGAGATCGCAGAGGTCCTTACATCTTTCAAACCTCACAAGGCTCCTGGACCGGATGGGTTCTCTGCCTTTTATTATAAAACCTTTGCACAAACTCACCGCATTTACACAAATTGTATCTGTCTCTGTGGAAGGGTGCCCCAGCCCCAGCTGATTGTCTCCGCTCTGACATTATTTTAATTCCAAAGGAAGGAAAGGACCCGTCCTATCCGCAAAATAATAGGCCTATTTCCCTTTTGAATGTTGATTATAAAATATTCATGAAAATACTTGCAAATAGACTGAATTCTTTCTTGGCCTCTATAATCCACCCGGATCAAGTAGGGTTTATCCCGGGCAGACATGCATTTGCTAATACCATACGGGCTGTGGTGCTGATGGAGTGCATGGCTGGCACCCGACTGCCTTCTCTGCTCATTTCCCTGGATGAGGAGAAGGCGTTTGACAGATTAGAATGGCCTTTTTTGTTTCGACTGCTGTCCACGTGGGGCTTCCCAATGACTTTTCTTTCGGTCCTCTGATCCCTATATAATTCCCCTACCTCTGCTGTCATTACCCCGGATACTGTCCCCACGGGATTCTCTATAGGACGCGACAGGATGCCCCCTGTCTCCTCTCCTTTTTCTATCCCTCGAACCCCTTTTATCGGCCATTCGTCACTCCACCACACAGGAGTGACGGTTGGAAAAGAAGAATACAAGGTATCGGCGTACGCCGATGATGTCTTGCTTACAATTAGCCATCCCTCCGCCTCCATCCCTCACCTGCTGTCCCTCCTGCGCGACTTTTCAGCAGTCTCGGGTTATAAGGTTAACCTAGAAAAGTCAGTAGCTATGCCTTTTTCTCTCTCGGACTCGACCTGTCAGGATATTGGCCTGTCTTCAGGGTTCCGTTTTACTCACTCCTCCTTGAAATACCTGGGAGTGTGGCTGACACCTGATGTGACTGGTTTGCACTCCTTAAACTATGAGGCAATGTTTAAGCTCCTGGGGGAGGACTTGGAGAGGTGGGGGAGGGAGGGGGTCTCCTGGATTGGCAGGATCAATTGTGTGAAGATGAACCTGCTCCCTAGATTATTATATCTATTCCAAGCCCTGCCGATCTGGGTGTGCCCCCGATCTCTTCGACAGCTGCAGTCTCAAATTGAAGGTTTTGTGTGGACGGGGGGCAGAAAAAGGGTTTCAAAATATGTCCTATACCATCCTAAGGAACGTGGGGGTTTGGGCCTTCCACACTTGTATAAATCTTTTCAGGCTGCTCAGGTTGCACAGTTTGGGATGTTTCATTTGCCCCAACACTCCCAATGTTGGGCCGATTTGGAATCTGACCTATTTGCACCAGACCTCCCGCAATTTTATTTTTGGCTACCCAAGGAGTTCCGCCCGTTATTACGGTCCACTTGTACAGCGACTCTGACCTCATTGAGGTTATGGGACTCCATCCGGGACAAATTCCACCTCTGCTCTTGCTACTCACCTCTAATGCCTTATCTACCCAACAGAGCTTTTGCTCCAGGATTATCCCCCTCCGCCTTTGCAGCTTTTGAAAATATCAACCTGCAGAGGGTAAGGCATTTCAGATCTTCAGGAGATGACTGGCTCTCTTTCTCGGACCTACGATCGAAGGGAGACCTTCGGACCTTTGACTATTTCAGATTTTTACAGATCCGGAACTTTCTATCTCAACATAACATTTCACAGGCAGCGAGACAGAAACTTACGTTTTTTGAATCCATGTGTGATTCTGGTAGGGCTCCGAAAGCTCTGATTTCCACTTTATATAACCACTTTTCATGCGAGGATGTCTCCTGGCTGACCCCAGGATTCATTGCCCGTTGGGAGGCGGATATCGGGGAGGAGTTGGAGGGTGAGGAATGGCAAGATATGTGGGAAAATGTTGCAAAAGTGTCTATATGTGTTACGCTGAAAGAACAAGCGTATAAAACGATGTACAGATGGTATACTACCCCGGTCTTGCTGTCGCATCTGCAGCCGGGTACCCCTGATGTTTGCTGGAGGGGCTGTGGGGCTCGGGGTACCTTGTTTCACATGTGGTGGCTTTGCCCGAAAGTGCGTACATTCTGGGACCAGATAGGTGACCTATTGGAGGAGGTGTTCCAACAGCCTTTCCCACTTGATCCTTGGGCCTTCCTGCTCCACAGGTCCCCGGCATCCCTTCAGGGGCCGGATTGCAAACTCTTTCACAGGATGGTGTTGGGTGCTAGGAGAGCTCTCGCTAGGCACTGGCGAGATGGAGATGTGCCTCCCGTAGAGGTGGCCCGGTCTTATATAGCCGAGGCGCACCACATGGATAAGCTGTCGGCAGTAATTCACAACTCGCTTCCCTCGTTTTACAAAACCTGGAGTCGATGGGAAGAAATCTGTTAGTACCTGAGGAGGGTTAGATGAGTGAGGGTTCCCCCTTTCTATTTTCCCTGTCCTTTTTCTTTCCTTTCCTTTTCTCTTCTCTTCCCTCTTTTGTTTTATGTGGTTCAATGTTTGTCCCGTCAAGGCCGGCTGCGCGGCATGCCATGAGCTGTCAGGGGCAGCATCTTGAGCCTCAACTATGCACATCACACATTACTGTGAGTTTTATTCCTGTGGAACTCTGTGATATGCTTATATGCACCAAACATTACTGTTTGTTTTATTCCTGTGGAGATCTGTAATAAAGTAATGTACGGTGTGTATGAGTGTATGACAGATCTCTGCATGCAATAAAACTCACAGTATTGTTTGGGGTGTATGAGTTTTAGTGCCGTGGAACTCTGTGATAAGCTCATATACACATCACATTACTGTATCACAGATCTCCACAGCAATAAAACACACAGTAATGTGTTGTGTGTATGAGTGTAAGTTTTATTGCTGTGGAACTCTGTGTTATACTCATAGACGGCGCATGTTTTTTTTGGGGGGGTAGCTTTTCATCCTTGGACCCAGGCAGCACAGTGTCTTGGGCCGGCCCTGCCCTTTCCAAAACAATCGCAGTAGTGGCCAGGCTTAAAGAGGTAGCCGATTGAATCTGTGCATGCATTAACCCCTTAAGGGCCGCTGACGTACCCTGTACGTCTTGTCCTCGGGTCTCCCTTAGACCCGCGGACGTACAGGGTACGTCAGCGGCGCCTAATCCCCCTCCCGCCCGATACTCACCTCCCTCGCCGGATCCCACGGCGATCTGGCAGGGAGGAAGCCTGCCCATGTGATTTACATGGGCAGGCGAGGCTGATGACGTCGCCACGCTGCGTGGTGACGTCATCAGTAGGCGTCCCCATGGATAATCAATGGAGGGGAGGGGGGGGCTCCTTCGGAGCCCTTTATCTCCCCAACCATTGAAGCTAGGGAGATTGCGTTTGCACCGCTGGAGAGGGGAGAGCCTCCCCTTTCCAGTGGTGTATGGCATTAACCGTTTCGCCGCCGGATCACGTTGCGGCGCCAATTGGCGCCAAAACGCGATTCAAACCTGGAGGGGGGCTGACATCTTGGATGTCAGCCAAGCCTCCAGGTCCCTCCACCCACTGACAACCTCACCATATGTGTGAGGATGTCAGTGGGCCAGTTAACCCTCTAGCTGCCATGTAGAGATAAGGGGATCCTAAGGATCCCTTTATCTCCCGATCCATGGCAGCTAGATGGTCATATTTGCCATCATTTGAAAGGCCTGATTATGGCCTTTCAAATGATACCAAACATGACCAGGTTTGGTTTTAAACAAACAAAAAAAAAAATTAAATAAAAAAAAAAAGGTTTTTTTTTTTAAAGTTTTTTTGTCTGGGGGGATTTAATTAAATAGGACCTAGGCTGTCATCTAAAAATAATTAGCACAAAATGGTCAGAATGAGCGCAGCGCACATAGGTGAACTGTCTCAGCAGTGAAGGGGTTAAAAAGCAAACGCATGTAAAAATTGGGTATTTCTAGTCTCGGGACAAAATTTTGAACCTATTTAGCCGGGGTCGTTTTGGGTGGTTGTAGATTTTGGGGATTAAATTACAAAAAAGTGTGTTTTTACCATTTTTTTCCTCATATTTCATATTTTTTTTTATAGTAAATTATTCGATATGATGGAAATAATGGTATTTCTAGAAAGTCCATTTAATGGCGGGAAAAAGGGTGTATAATATGTGTGGGTTGAATAAACGAGTAAGAGGAAAATTTGACCTAAACACTAACAGCGCAGAAACGTAAAAACAGCAGCGGTCACTAAAAGACGGATTTGTGTAAAACCGCCCGGTCACTAAGGGGTTAAGCTTTGATTCCTCATTCTGTGCAAGCACTATGGATCTTGCGTATGCAAAGTGCGCAAGTCCCATTGCGTTGCACAAATTGCGGTTCCTACACTACGCAGGATGCATAGGAGGTCGCATTGCGCAGAAAAGCTTTAGGGACTTCCAGGTTCAAGAATTCCTGTGCCGAAGAGGAAGAGCAGCACAAAACAAGGGCCAAAAGGTGAATAAAATCGGCCACACATATATAAAAAAAAAAAAAAAGAGTTGGCCAGAGGCTGTCCATTGCATCTGCCCAATTATTTAAGTGCAAAAAAAAAGGGAAATCTATCTTTAAATAAAATGTCCCTTTAATACTGGAATATAGTGTATGCTCTTCCGACTTTTATTCTCTTAATGCTACTAATGTACTATAGTAACTAAATTTATGCTTCCCATTATTGACCTGCGTCTATCATACCATGTCACCAGTGAGTGACTCCCATGGGTATGTACCAGAACGTATGGATGGATGAGTGTTTGAGTTGAATATTTTATCTATATAACAGTTACCGTATTTTTCGCTCCATAAGACGCACCTGACCATAAGACGCACCTAGTTTTTAGAGGAGGAAAACCGGAAAATAAATATTCTGAATGAAATAGTGTAATAATGGATATACTGCCCCAGCTCGTGGATATGCCTTAGCTCACACATGGATTTGCCCCAGCTCACACATGGATTTGCCCCAGCCAGCTCACACATGGATCTGCCCCAGCCAGCTCACACATGGATTTGCCCCAGCTCACACATGGATTTGCCCCATCCAGCTCACACATGATTTGCCCCAGCCAGCTCACACATGGATTTGCCCCATCAGCTCACACATGGATTTGCCCCAGCCAGCTCACACATGGATTTGCCCCAGCCAGCTCTCACATGGATTTGCCCCAGCCAGCTCACACATGGATTTGCCCCATCAGCTCACACATGGATTTGCCCCAGCCAGCTCACACATGGATTTGCCCCAGCCAGCTCTCACATGGATTTGCCCCAGCCAGCTCTCACATGGATTTGCCCCAGCCAGCTCTCACATGGATTTGCCCCATCAGCTCACACATGGATTTGCCCCATCAGCTCACACATGGATTTGCCCCATCAGCTCACACATGGATTTGCCCCATCAGCTCACACATGGATTTGCCCCAGCCAGCTCACACATGGATTTGCCCCAGCCAGCTCACACATGGATTTGCCCCAGCCAGCTCACACATGGATTTGCCCCAGCCAGCATGGATTTGCCCCATCAGCTCACACATTGATAATGCCCCAGCTCACATATGGATATGGCCCAGCAGCTCGTGGATGTGCCTCCGCTCACCTGCCGCCGCCGCGTTCGTCTCCCTCTGAGCATGCGTCCGGCAGCAGGAAGCTTGGGCACTCCCCCAGGCGAGTGCCCAAGCTTCCTGCCGCCAGACGCATGCTCAGAGGGAGACGAACGCGGCGGCGGCAGGTGAGCGAGGCACATCCACGAGCTGCTGGGCCATATTCGCTCCATAAGACGCACCCACTTTTCCCCCCACTTTTTGGGGGAAAAAAGTGCGTCTTATGGAGCGAAAAATACGGTATGTATTTTTGTAAAGTTGTCTTGATAAATACTCGGCTAAGCCGAAACATCGATGTTGTAAGACGTTGAATTAAGTCTTATGAAAAGGTTTTTATTTTAGATCTAAGAATGCCTTATCATCGCTTCTCAAATATGTACGTATATATACAGAGATCGAGAGAGCTGTGAAATGCTCAACTAGGGGAATTAGGTGATCGCCTAGGCTGCCGATTTCATGGAAAGAGGAGAGGTATGAGAACAGGTACCCATTCCTACATGTGATGGATTGATTGCCGATGCAGTACTAAGTGCCACCAGAAGCTTTATTTTTTGGGTGGGGTGCTGGAGTATATTGTAGTATACTGGGAGAATTTAAAACTTTAGTCAAATATAATCAAACCACTGTACTGGAGTTACATTTTTCTTTTAACTTCAGCTATTTTGGCCTAAAATTGGCAATTTGTCCAGCAATTCGCCATTCAGTTCAAAGACATCAGCCATGGAGAATCATATTCCACCCACCATCATCTCTCTTCTCTACAACCTGTGGAAATCAGGTCAGAACACCTCTCCAGCAAGCATTCTCGAACAAGACACCTGACAAAACATAATCACCATCATATCATCTGTGTAGCGTGGTGGTGACATCTCTGCTCTACAACTGTGAAGGGTAAAATACTGGTGAAACCACCTGACCACCATGCCTCTGCCCTAAAACAGTAGAGAAACAGGTCTCCACTCCACCCCACAACCATGGAGAATTGATTCAAACCCAAGCACCATCTCTCTTCTCTACAACCTGTGGCAAGCAACCTTGGATCCTGGTCAGAACATCTCTCCAGCAAGCACCCTTGGGCACAATGCCTATTGATACATAGTCGGCATCGCTTACCTCACAGAATATTATGTGTAGCGAGGCGGTAACGTCTCTGGTCTATGACTGTGGATGTTCGAATTGGGGCCGAAACACTTGATGAGCATGTCTCTGCCCTACAAATTTAGAGAAGGTGGTCTGTGGCCTAAAAATGCAGTGAAACAGGTATCTGTCCTTCAACCAGATTCATCCTCACCACCATTGTTGTGGAAATTTTATTATGTGGACATTATATTCTAGGATGTGTGTGTTTTATAAGTTGTCATCTGTCTCCCTGTGTTGGATTAAACTGAGAAACGCTCTAGCAGAGGGTATTTGGGCTTAATCAGAACCAGCGGCAAAATCGTCAGTGTGAAAACCTTCTTTTGGGTTTAGAGACGACATACCTGCTTTTAAGACATTTAAGCCTTGTCTGTACACTCGTACCGTGTACTGACAATAACTGGAATGTCTCTGCAGATATGACTCAAATCTATAAGAACAAGTAGACTGATCTTCACAAAATACTGATCAAATCTGAGCAGTATTAAATGGGGTCCATACTGACGGGGGCAATGGACATAAATCCTCCTTACAGGGATGAGTTGTGAACAGTGGGCTGGTCAGCCATCCTAGTACACTCCCCTGTCCTTTTGATATGTAAATGTACTTACTGGGCTGAATGGTTTATGCTGTAAAGCCATTCAGCCACTGGGCGTTGTCCTTCTGTCTAATAACTTCCAATTTGGAAGTGGGCGGGTTACTTGGGCTGCTGGCTCATTTACCAATGTCTTTGAGTATATAATGAACCCCTTTTTGAAATGTACTCCTGTTTGTCTGTTTTACCACTGAAGAAGCGCTGTAAAGCGAAACGCGTCTGGTTCCTGTCTTTTTTATCACTGATATTTCATATTATTGGAATAAATGTTTTATTATTTTCACTTGCTGACTACATTGATGACTCTAAACTGAGATGGCTTTTTAAGGGCTGTGCCACTCCTTACAACCCTATGCGAGTTTTCCCCGAGCCAGGCCAGGCTCTGAACAGGGTAAGTTTATTACCATATAAAGGTTTTATACTCTGTCCCTGTAAAAACTGGCTGCACTATTGTTCTTTTGTTTTCTCTGAGGAATTATCTGAAGAGATCCAGCTAGAAGCAGTGTGTGTGTGTGACTCTTTCTGGACTAGAGAAGGCATCTATTATACAGGGAATGAGGATCCAACAAGACAACAGCAGAGTCTCTGGGTCTCCTTACTGCACGCGTTCAGATAAGTATGGTAGTGAGAGCAGAGAACTGCTTGTAAGTGCAGCGGATCTAACGACACAGAAATAGTAGATTAATTTCTACAACACCATGTCTTTACAACCAATGGAAAGCCGGCTTCGATCCCGATCAGAGCACATCACCAGCAAGTGTCCTGGGGAAAGACACCTCATGCTATATATTCACCTACCTCACAATTTACATAGGTTGTAGTTTAGATGGTTAAGTGGTTAGTACTCCAGCTGCCATAGTGCAGGGTCACTGATTTGTCTCCTGGTAAGACCAACATCTACATAATTAATTCCAGAGGATGTAGAGCAGGTGAATATTTATGTTTACAGCTTATGACGCACTTGAAAGCTAGCGAAACCTTAATGCAACTACCCAGGTAAAAAGTCCCAGGCCTCCAGTGGTTTACACCAGTGTTTCCCGACCGCGGTCCTCAAGTACCCCCAACAGGTCAGGTTTTCCAGTTATCTGAAGCACAGCACAGGTGATATGGTTTGCAGCTCAGTGATTGCAGGATTCGGTCTGTATTTCCCCAAGGTGATCCTTAAAACCTGGCCTGTTGAGGGTACTTGAGAACCGCGGTTGGGAACCACTGGTTTACACCATTATAACCAAAATATTTCGATTTCTGCATGATTTCGTGGCACAAATTCCCTGTTGAAGTGAAATACCTTTTTACATAGTGAAAGTGGATTTAGTAGAGGATCTAGAGTGAAACTAAAATCAAATTGAACACGGTATCACTATCATAAAAAATAGCAAAAACAAAACATAAAGGAGATATAAAAAGCCTCAGGTTGCAAATGAAAGAAAAAAGAGTATAAAGAGAACTATATAAAACGGAACTTAACAATGCCTTAATATCAACAATAAAAATATTAAAATAAGATTAAATACATTTTTTCACTGTTGTCTTTAGGGTTTAATTTGAGATACTCTGGTCTTCTGAGCCCCCAAGGTACATTCTTTTCATACTATGATACAAGTGCTTAGTTCTCATTATTTTCCGCTCAGTGATGCTGTAACTTATGTCTATGGATTGAAGTTACTCATTAGGTACACATAATTAGGCTTAATTATATGTTACTGATTTACAGATATAAATATCAAGGACTCTGTCTACAAGTGCTACATAATTAGAGACACTTAACCTGCGATGTAGGATGAACTCCTTCTCTCGTACTAAACGATCTGCATCTGCGTATTCTAAGCCCGTTGTTAATTTCCACTCCTGAACATCACAGTTAAGTCTCAAGGCATAATTTAATGGCAATTGGTTTGTAACATATATGTTATTATTTATCAAACACCAAAACAAAAAGAATAAAAGAGCTATTATACAAATGAATCCATTGCCCTGTATGTGAATATTTGACCTACAGTATATCTTTATTTGATACATCACTGTATTTTGCGACGTTCCTTATCAAGAACTACTTTGATAACTAGAAATGTTAAAGTTTAAGGGCAAACTTTGATGTTAGCTTGACAAATCCTTGTGTGAATGTTGAAAATAGTGCAAAGAAGTGTGCGAGTGTCAGTGAGTGTGAGTATATAGGAGTGATTGACAGTGAGTGTGAGCGAGTACGAGTGAATGTGATTGTGAGTATTAGCGAGAATGCATGAGTGAGTGCGAGTGAATGTGATTGAGAGTGTATGAGTGTGAGTGAATGTGAGTGAGAGTGTATGAGTGCGAGTGAATGTGAGTGAGTGTATGAATGAGTGCAAATGAATGTTAGTGAGAGTGTATGAGTGAGTGCAAGTGAATTTGAGAATAAGTGTGATGTTAAGTAAAGGATGCGCAAAGTACAGCAAGCTCGCGGAAGTAAGTGAAAAAAATGATGCGCTAAGTGATTTTTTACGGGTTTAGCATCAGGAAGGTAATATGGGGGATATGGGGGGACATGTGTTAAAGTCACTTATCCTGCCTTTATCACTTATACATACGAATGCTAACATTAGCGTTCACTAGAGAATAGTGCCAGCAGTCAGGCAAACTTGGAGACACAGGAGCAGGCATGAACACTTGGAGACACAGGCTTGGACAAAGGAAAACCTGGATGGACACAGCCGACAGGTCCTTTGTTGCTGGAGATGGACACAGCCGGCAGGTCTTTAGTTGCTGGAGATGGACACAGCTGTCAGGTCCTTAGTTGCTGGAGATGGACACAGCTGTCAGGTCCTTAGTTGCTGGAGATGGACACAGCCGACAGGTCCTTAGTTGCTGGAGATGGACACAGCTGTCAGGTCCTTAGTTGCTGGAGATGGACACAGCCTACAGGTCCTTAGTTGCTGGAGATGGACACAGCTGACAGGACATTTGGTTGCTGGAGATGGACACAGCTGACAGGTCCTTAGTTGCTGGAGATGGACACAGCTGTCAGGTCCTTAGTTGCTGGAGATGGACACAGCTGTCAGGTCCTTAGTTGCTGGAGATGGACAGAGCCTACAGGTCTTTAGTTGCTGGAGATGGACACAGCTGACAGGACATTTGGTTGCTGGAGATGGACAAGGCAGATTGGAACAAGACAGAATGGTGGCTAGCATGCACCAAATGCTGAGTCAATGCAGAAGCACTGCTCATAGGGGGAACCTCCCTTAAATGCAGATCCCATAAGCAGCCAGAAAGGTCACAACTGCAGCTCCTTCTGCTGATGGAACACAACAAGCCCAGGAAGAGATATGCAAGGTGTGGACAAGATTGTGCAGTACCTTTCATGCACCACATTCAGGATTAAAACAACATTAATTTAGACAAGGGTTTTCCTGTGGTTCCTCGATCTCCTGGGCATGGAACATAACAGTATGAGTGTGTGACTGAGTATGAACGTGAGTAGGACTGTGAGTGAGTGCGAGTTTGTGTGAGTATAAGTGAGTGTGAATGAGTAAGTATCAGATTGGTTAGAAAAGATATAGCATACCGAGTCAGAACATGTTGAGGGTCTGTGCCAAATTTGGTGGTCATATCTTGAAAGCTCTAGGACGGATAACACAGCAAAATGTGTGTCTCAGAATAACAATAAAAAGCTTAGAACAGATAACAGTGTAGCGCTGTGTTTAAATCCTTGTTGTGGCAGTACCTATTTTTGGCCACCGGAGGGAGACAAGCGAAATGTGAGACACTGAATATTACATTGGGACTACATTTCCCGGCATGCTTTGGGAACGGACACAGGAAGGGGGTGGAGCAGGGAGACTTACATCCTGAGCCTCGTGGAGAGAGCCGGCAGAGCGCGCCAGGGAGTGAGAGAGACAAGACACAGTGCTGCAGAGAGTAACAGTGACCAGGTCGGAGCGCAAGTGCGGCCTAACAGAGACACAGATCGGGTTATCAGTTATTCCCGAAGAAGACCCAGTGATTCACCAGATTACCCAAGCGGCTAGAGAGGAAGCGGAGGACCCCGAGTGAGGAGTACCGCAGATCGATCGGACCGGGAGAGCAGGCGGTACAGTTGTGTTCAAAATTATTCAACCCCCACTGAAATTGAGTGTTTTGGCCAGTTTGACATTGATTTTGATCATTCAGTCATCTTGCTTACAATTAAATCAAAGAGGCACGTGTAGGTCAGACAAATATAACATAACATTTATAATGAAATAACCACAAATGTCTTTTCTGTGCTCACATCATTATCAGTTTTATTCAACCCCCAAGTGACATTCAACCTTAGTACTTAGTACAACATCCTTTTACAGTTATAACAGCTTTTAAACGTGAAGCATAGCTTGACACAAGTGTCTTGCAGCGATCTACGGGTATCTTCGCCCATTCGTCATGGGCAAAAGCCTCCAGTTCAGTCACATTTTTAGGCTTGCACACTGCAACTGCTTTCTTTAAGTCCCACCAGAGGTTCTCAATCGGATTTAAGTCAGGTGACTGCGATGGCCACTCCAAAATGTTCCAGCCTTTAATCTGCAACCATGCTCTAGTGGACTTGGAGGTATGCTTGGGATCATTGTCCTGTTGAAAGGTCCAACGTCTCCCAAGCCTCAGGTTTGTGACGGACTGCATCACATTGTCATCCAATATCTCCTGGTACTGAAGAGAATTCATGGTACTTTGCACACGCTGAAGCTTCCCTGTACCTCCAGAAGCAAAACAGCCCCAAAGCATGATTGACCCCCCTGCTTCACAGTAGGCAAGGTGGTCTTTTCTTCATAGGCCTTGTTCTTCCTCCTCCAAACATAGCGTTGATCCATGGGCCCAAACAGTTCTAATTTTGTTTCATCAGTCCACAGAACACTATCCCACAACTTCTGTGGTTTGTCCACATGACTTTTGGCATACTGCAGTCGACTCTTCATATTCTTTGGAGACAGCAAGGGGGTGCGCCTGGGAGTTCTGGCATGGAGGCCTTCATTACGCAGTGTGCGCCGTATTGGCTGAGCTGAAACTTCAGTACCCACATCTGACAAATCTTTTCTCAGTTCCTCAGCAGTCACACGGGGACTTTTCTCCACTCTACGCTTCAGGTAGCGCACAGCAGTCGAAGTCAGCATCTTCTTTCTGCCACGACCAGGTATTGTTTCAACAGTGCCCTTTGCCTTGAATTTGCGAATGATGCTTCCTATGGTCTCTCTTGGTATGTTTAACATCTTTGCAATCTTCTTATAGCCATTGCCCTTCCTGTGAAGAGTAATCACCTCTTCTTTTGTCTTCCTGGACCATTCTCTTGACTTCACCATGTTTGTAACCACACCAGTAAATGTCTAGAAGGAGCTGAGTATCACAGTCATTTTAAAGCTGCCTAATTGGTGCTTATTATGCTTTATTGCTGCTCCGTGACATCCACAGGTGTTTTCAATACCTGATTGAAACCACTTGAATGAACCTCTGTTCTTCAGAGTGGTAGTCTTTAAGGGGTTGAATAATTGTGTCAATGAAGAATTCACAAAAGAAACATTTACTACTGTATTACAAAAGCAATTGATGTCATTTTAGTTGCATATGGTTCTTTTAAAAAGTCCTTGTAGGATTTCATTCCGAATACAATTACAAATGTACACTAAATTCCCTAAAACCCTTTACAGCATTGGGGGTTGAATAATTTTGAACACAACTGTAAGCTGGACAAGTCGAGGCCGGTGCAAAAAGCCAGACAGCGGATCCAGAAGCAAGTAACCCCAGTCAATATCGAGCGGAGAGACGTCCTGGGTCAGCGGAGCCTCAAGTATCTGGCGGATGGGTGAGAGGCCTTCCAGGCCGTTGTAAAACTCAAGTAAAGCACGCTGCTGTTTGTTTCCAAAACCCACAGGGCCCCAACTTGACTAGTCGAAGACATCTCTTAAGCAATTCACTGGCCAGTTGAATAGTACCCGGGTACCGCAACACACACACACACACTTACATTCCGGGACTTAACCTGTGCAGGACTCACTCCCCAATCACAAGAAGGGGTTAAAGATACGTTTTTCATTATTCTTTTCCGCTGCGCGTTTTTCCGAATTACGAAGCATTGTATTTCTTTTCCGCTGCGCCTTTCCCCGAAATACGAAGAATCGTATTTATTTTCTGCTGCGCGTTTCTCGAAATACGAAACCTCGTATTTCTTTTCCGCTGCGCGTTTACCGCATTACGAAGTACTGTAGATATATATATGAAAACTGTGTCATTCATTATATGCCATTTATTCAAGTAAACTATATAATTTATAAAATCCACAACGGTGCTGGAGTATATTTATTCCCTAGTGCAGGGAGACTGACCCGAGGTTCAATTTCAGCGGCTCCTCCGGGAGTGAGCGCTACAACAGTATGTTGGGTTTTTCTAGCCAACATAAGTAAAGTCCACAACCCCTACAAGACAGTTGTCATCTAATCCTTTTAAGACAGTTAGATACTGCACATGTTGGTGATACATTTTACAATAGATTGCAAGTGATACCCTGGGCAGACAGCCCCTAGACCATGCAGAAAATATAAATGAAAGCCGATCACACCATCACAATAAAAGACAGCTGGTTTATTGGAGCGATGCCACGACTCGGTTCAAATCGTGAAACCTTTTCAACATTGCTTAAAGGGACACTCTAACAAAAAATCACCCCCCCCGTTTTTTAATCCTAACCTATCCCTATTCCCTTAATAAATAGTTATTTTTTGTTTTTGTGTTTTTAACTGTAATACTTAACCTAAAATCCTCTTGTTTCCAGCGCTGTTTTTTTTTTTTATATACTCACCTCCCTCCTCTTCCACTCCCGTCCTTGTTTCTTCTTCTTGCCTTCTGGTTTACGTGAGAAGCACGCATGCGCGCCTCTCACGTAAGCCAGCCAATCGGCAGACTTCCTCCCGGCTCCCTCTGAGGATTAGTGTTTCGCGCAAGAGGATGCGCGCAACACTAACCCTCAGAGGGAGCCGCCAGTTTCTGCGGTGAGTTGGAGACGTCATCGCGCTGAAAGCTGAAAGCGCGATGACGTCTCCTACTCGGCAAAAGTCGTCAGAAGTGGGAAATATGATTCCCGCTCTGCCGACTGACAGCTGGGAGGGCGGAGTAAACTTTACTCCGCCTCTCTCGGCTGTTTTCAGCATTTACAGCTGAACCGCTGAGCGGAGGGAGGGGGGACAGAGGGCAGCATACTCTGGGCATCATGACCACCTAAAATAGCTTAGATGTTCATGTTGCCTAGAGTGTCCCTTTAACAAAGGTTCATGATTTGAACCCAAAATGTCACGTCGCTCCAATAAGCATCTCCCCTTTTATTGCCATTGTGTGACGATCTTTCCTTTATATTATTAGCATCATCTACCCATGGATCCACATTTCCCAAAAGACTATGCTATCCCTATGTCCACAATATTAAACATCCACTAATCACTAATATAAAAACCATAACCCTTACCAGAAATCAACCTCGCACTACATTCCTCCAAACCCTAACCTCCCTTCAAAACGTACTCCTAACCTTAACCATGCCACTCTTGCCCAAAAATGTAATTCCCAACCTTAACAATGATCTGACCCCTTGCAAATGGTTAAGTGTGGTCTGTGTAACATCGCTATAATGATGCTGGGTATTCATGGAGAAAGCAACATTACAGCATCTCTGTGATATGGTCAGTATGTAAAATATTTCAAAGTTTCTCTATAAACTGAGTTTAGTGACTACTGTGGGCTTCCAATCAAACAGTCAAGTTTATTTTTCCTTTATTTACTTTTTTTAAGTATAGAAACATAGAAAAATGTCGGCAGATAAGAACCTTTCGGCCCATCTAGTCTGCCCAATTACATGGATACTTTACCTGGATTTATCTTTTGTTTAGGATAGCCTTATGCCTATCCCATGCTTGCTTAAATTCAATCACTGTTTTGGCCTCTACCACTTCAACTGGAAGGCTGTTCCATGTATCCACCACCCTCTCAGTAAAATAATGCTTCCTGATGTTACTTTTAAACCTTTGCCCCTCTAATCTAAGACTATGTCCTCTTGTTTTGCTACTTTGTTTCCTTTTAAATATACTCCCTTCCTCGACCTTGTGGATTCCCTTTACGTATTTAAATGTTTCTATCATATCTCCTCTGTCTCGTCTTTTTTCCAAGCTGTACATGTTAAGATCATTAAGCCTTTCCTGGTAACTTTTCTCCTTCAAGCCGTACACCATTTTAGTAGCCCTTCTCTGAACTCTCTCTAAGATGTCTATATCTTTCTGGAGATACGGTCTCCAGTACTGCACACAGTACTCCAAGTGAGGTCTCACCAGTGCTCTGTACAGTGGCATGAGCACTTCCCTTTTCCTACTGCTGTATAAAAACATTTCTGCAGTCCTAATGCAACTGTAGAAGAGTCTAGTGCCAAACCTGCATAAGTCATTACACACAACCAAATCCAGTCTTCAGGACCTGTTTGCTAGAACTGCTAGAACTGTCCCTTAGGGTTCTTCATGCTTGGGAACATCAGTCCAATGTGAGTCAAACTTTCCTATGGAACCCAGTTTCTCTGCAAGGGGCCTCCATTGGTTCCAGTGGAATGGATCTAGAAGAGGTGGAGAGAATTAATTCCCCACCACTCATAGCACCAACCCACCTGTGAAAAAGGTAGTAAGGAGGCCCCATAGCCACACATTGCCTTAAATGCGCTGGCCCTTCCCTGCTGCTTAGGGCTGGTCATCCACCGTATCCGTATAAGGGTAATACCAATACGTTCCCTTTTATGCCAAAACAGACCATTTGCGAGAATCCTATAATGTTTATGCTTAGCCACAAATCATTGATGATGCTTTCCTTACAGCAAATGCGCCACAAGTATATGAATAAAGATCGGAGGAACTGACCAAACCGTATTTATCAAGATAGATATAATATCTCGATCAGCAGAGTAGACAATGCATCATATGACTCACCGGTCAACCTTACACAAATGGAGCGGCTGTAGAAATAATATCCATGACGATGCTTTCTCGAATGAACTGCAAATAATAGAAAATATGTTAGGGCTTTTTTGAAAGATAATATTTATAAAAAAAAACGAAATGGGATTTAATGCCGTGAATGTGCCTGTGCTACACACTCAGTGAATAGGCAATACCAAGGCCGGGGTTCTTTGTTAAACCTTTAGGTGGCCACAATCAACTAAATATGGTGCATGGTGGTGTTCACAGTCAAATGTTGTTTTTTTTAAGATGTTCTGACGAATATAAACACATGTGATTAGCTTATACCTTATGAGGAGTAGAGGAAACATCACTGCTCTGCATGGAGAGAACCTGTGGAGTCATGGGTTCGATCCCAGCGAGCAGCCTCTCCAGTAAGTGTCCTTGGCAAGACACCTAACGGTACATACTCGCCACCCAGGACATACTTGAAAACGAGAGAAATCTCAATGTATCCTTCCTGGTAAAATCCTCTCACCAAAAAATAAAAATAATAAAAAAATACCATCAATTGAATTACAGTCATGTAGGAACTCGGGGGAGGGGGTGGAGAGGGACAGATGGGTGCCTGGGGTTGAGGTTTCATTGTATGAATTAAATTCAAGCTTCAGTTTACCACACTGGAGGTACTGAATATCCTTAACTTATACGTCATGAAGGGTGAGGGAGGTAAACTAATAAACTGAGCTTTTGTGTTGACTGGTTAGTGACCCCTACACACAGAGCAAAGGACCATTTTACTCAGTCTCAATACCAGTCCTTGAAGCGGCTGGTCTTAACAATTTCGAGGGCTGAGGGCACTGGACCAGACCCGATTACCAATCCTTAGAATGGCTGGGCTTAAAACGTGTCTGGCACAGAAACCCTAAACCAATGCCCTCCGGCTATATAGGGACAAAAGCTATCAGAAAGTACAGAACAGCACGAAGAGTAGTCGAGGCAAGCTGGGTCAATACAAAGGATTACAGACAAGATAGTAGTCATGCACGAGCCGGGTCGGTGCACAGGGTTTCAGACAGGAGAGTAGTCGGGACATGCTGACTCAGTACACAGGTTTATAGACAAGAGAGTAGTTGTGAGCAAGCCGGGTCAAACATGGGAAACAGCAACAACAAGGAACACACAGGGCCCTATTCCCTAGTAGGCACTAAAATGGGGTGCTAACTGGGTAAATCTGCACCTGCAGATTTCCCAGTAGTGTTCCCATTTTATCGTGACATTCCGGGCCAGGCGCTACCTCAGCACTTTGCTCTGGAATGCAGAGCTAACCGCTGGGATACTCACGGTAGCGGTAGCGAAGAGTTTGCATCCTGTCGTTTGACGTGGGAGTTGACTTGAGCAGAATGGTGCACTGCAGCAGGGTTTGGCTGACCGTGATATGACACGTGGAGGACTCTTTGGAGTGGTAAGACCTTACAGCTTGTTGTTCGTATGCACTAATCACAGTTACAAGTACTTATACAGCGCCAACAGATTCCGTAGCGCTTTACAATGGGGAAGCACAGACAGGTGACAAAATAAATAATAAAACATAAGGAACAGATGACCCTGCCCTTAGGATAATTGTCCTGCAAATGCAGCACTCTGTACAAGTGCTCAGCCAGACATCCCGTGAGTTTACAATCTAAGGGACTAAGGCAAGTGAAACAAATGGGAGCAGAGGGAGTATGGAGATAATTACGAGCGAGAGTATACAGTGGCAAGAAAAAGTATGTGAACCCTTTGGGATTACGTGGAGTTTTGCATGAATTGGTGATAAAATGTGCTCTGATCTTTATCTAAGTCACAACAATTTGAAAAACAAAGTCTGCTTAAAATAATACAACACAAACATTATATGTTTTCATGTTTTTATTGAACAGAACATGTAAACATTCACAGTGCAGGGTGGAAAAAGTATGTGAACCTTTGGACTTAATAACTGGTTGACCCTCCTTTGGAAGCAATAAACTCAACCAAACATTTCCTGTAGTTGCAGATCAGACCTGCACAACGATCTGGAGTAATTTTGGACCACTCCTCTTCACAAAACTGTTTCAGTGTAGCAATATTCTTGGGATGTTGGGTGTGAATCGCTCTCTTAAGGTCATGCCACAGCAT
Source organism: Leptobrachium leishanense (assembly GCA_009667805.1). Classification (NCBI taxonomy): domain Eukaryota; kingdom Metazoa; phylum Chordata; class Amphibia; order Anura; family Megophryidae; genus Leptobrachium; species Leptobrachium leishanense. The sequence goes on along the minus strand of CM019063.1, from coordinate 515,793,848 downwards.
TTCAATCGGGTTGAGGTCAGGACTCTGACTGGGCCACTCCAGAAGGCGTATTTTGTTTTGTTGAAGCCATTCTTTTGTTGAATTACTTGTATGCTTTGGGTCATTGTCCTGTTGCATCACCCATCCTCTGCGGAGCTTCAGTTGGCGGACAGATGGTCTTACGTTTTCCTGCAAAATGTCTTGATAAACTCTGGAATTCATTTTTCCATCAATGACAACAATCTGTCCAAGCCCTGAGGCAGCAAAGCAGCCCCAAACCATGATGCTCCCCCCGCCGTGTTTTACAGTGGGGATGAGGTTTTGATGTTGGTGTGCTGTGCCTTTTTTTCTCCACACATAGTGTTGTGTGTTTTTTCCAAACAACTCAATTTTGGTTTCATCTGTCCACAGAATATTTTGCCAGTAGTGCTGTGGAACATCCAGGTGCTCTTTTGCAAACTTCAAATGTGCTGCAATATTCTTTTTGGACAGCAATGGCTTCCTCCATGGTGTCCTCCCATGTACTCCATTCTTGTTTAATGTTTTCCTTATTGTAGATGTGTCAACAAAAATGTTAGCATGTGCCAGAGATTTCTGTAAGTCTTTAGCTGACACTCTAGGATTCTTCTTTACCTCATTAAGCATTCTGCACTGTGCTCTTGCAGTCATCTTTACAGGACGACCACGCCTAGGGAGAGTAACATCAGTGCTGAACTTTCTCCATTTGTAGACAGTCTGTCTTAATGTGGACACATGAACATCAAGGCTTTTGGAGATACTTTTGTAACCCTTTCCAGCTTCATGCAAGTCAACAATTCTTGATCACAGGTCTTCTGAGAGCTCTTTTCTGCAAGGCATGGTTCACATCAGGCAATGCGTCTTGAAACCAGTAAACCCAAAACTGGTGTGTGTTTTTAAAGGGCAGGACAGCTTTCAGCAACACATCCAATAATATCACACTGATTGGACTCAAGGTTGGCTCACTCCTGACTCCAATTAGCTCTTGGAGAAGTCATTAGGCTAGGGGTTCACATACTTTTTCCACCCTGCACTGTGAATGTTTACATGTTATGTTCCATAAACACATTATTATTATTATTATTCTTTATTTATAAAGCGCCAGCATATTCCGCAGCGCTGTACAATAAGCACAGTATAGACAGGGTTACAATACATTGAACAACATTTGACAAACAGTACAGGAGGAGATGAGGGCCCTATTCCCGTAGGAACTCACAATCTGGGAGGGTTGGGGTTGGAAACAGGAGGAGAGGACTGTAAGGTGAGAGTGATTGATGATTGCGTCAGTGAGTTGGGTGGTAGGCTTCCCTAAATAGGAAAGTTTTAAGGGAGCGTTTGAAGGAAGAGAAGTTAGGGGAAAGTCTGACGGTACGAGGGAGAGCGTTCCAGAGAGTGGGGGCTGCGCGTGAGAAGTCCTGCAGTCTATCATGGGAAGAGGTGATGCGGTGAGAAGCTAGGCGCAGGTCACTGTTTGACTTTAGGGAGCGGGCTGGGGTGTATTTGGTGATTAGTGAGGACAGGTAGTGGGGAGCTGAGTTAGTGAGGGCTTTGTAGGTAAGGATAAGGATTTTGAACTTAAATTCTGCAGTGGATGGGGAGCCAGTGAAGGGACTCGCAGAGGGGAGCGGCAGAGACAGAGCGGCGGGTGAGGTGAATTAGTCTGGCGGAGGCGTTCAGGATGGATTGTAGGATATAATGTTTGTGTTGTATTATTTTAAGCAGACTGTGTTTTTCAAATTGTTGTGACTTAGATGAAGATCAGAGCACATTTTATGACCAATTCATGCAAAACTCCACGTAATCCAGCTGAGAAATGGAGGCTATATAATTAAGATAAAGACTGGGTGGGAGGGTGGATGGGGTGAGTGGTTGGGACAGCAGAGGGGAAAAATGGTGGTGTAGAATGGCTGTGGATGAAACAAAAACAGAATTTAAAGGGGGTAGCCATTTGTTCATGCAAAGTATTCACAACTTGGAGGGGCAGAGCAGACTGAGAATCAGCACAGAATTAAACTATCAAAAAAGGAGGGAAGAAAAAATATACATATACTAGCAGCAGCAATAAAATGGCAAAAATGGTGTTGATTGAAGTCTACCTTACAGGCTTTCTTGCAGAGGGAGAGGTTGCTTTGAGTATGGCTGACTTGTTGTTACGGGGGGGGGGGGAATGGTGGTGTACATTGACTTTCTGGCTTTCTTGCAGAGGGAGAGGTTGCTTTGAGTATGGATTGAGAAGGATATCCCCATAGGTTTTCAGTGGTTCCTATCCCAATGAGCACAGTTATCTATTTCTTGTATCTAATGCAGAGTAAGGTTTAGTTTGTTAGTAAGCCTGGCATTACAATTTCCAGGGAGAGGTAGACGCACAACACCAGCTATATTAATGCTGTGCTCGAAATAACAAATGTAGCAAGACGGATATTAACATTATTCTTAACTCCGAGTAAAGCAATAAGGATTGCGGCAACAAGAAATAAAAAGAAATGTATTTATATAAAGAACTCATTGGATCAGATCAAAAGATCACTTGTCAACGCACTTTTTTTTATATAAAAGTAAGGTTTTAGAGATGAGCTTCGGCTGCCAACAAGTAAGGGAAAAGAGCAAGAAAAAAACACGCAACACATAAAATAAAGCCTGACGCTTAATCATAAAGACAGGAAACCACTATAAAAGATTACTGCTTAAACAAAACATATGATCGTGATTTGTAGATCCATTTTTAGAAATATTTTTTTTCTGGCAACCTTGGCAGACATAATCTTAGGAGCAATGTGCTACATTATCAAATATTTGGAAAGGGGAAGCCTTTATCTTCGGTGTATGAAACTTCAGAACTCTTTTTTTTTTTCATTAAAGAAAACTTTTTTATAATCTTTGCCTGATTCCTCTGCTATTGGGAGTCGGAAGCAAAGTAATTATTTGTTTTATAGTTTTATGACAGAGACGCATATGTTTCCAAGCAGGCCATTTGTTGTCCAAATAAAACCTCTCAGGATGTATCCGCCAGTCTCGGACTTTCCAGTCTAATTCTGAAATAAAGTTGGTTGCAATAAAGTCGTGTTAGGTCAAATCAAGACAACAGCTCGGTAGTTCCCCATAAATCTACCCCTACATTAACGGACAAAATTATTTATGTTATAACTGTATTCAGCAAGCATCAACCCCTCGCTGCTCTCTACCTACTTTTTTTAAAAGAAAGGATCTTGTATGATCCGAAATTTAAGATTTTCAATGGATTTATAATAAAGCATATTTTTTCTATGAAGACCTTGAGTGCGTGTGCATCAGCTGCATCATATAATAACGAAGATCATTTGACGGGGGCATAACCATTCACGTATTGTTTGCAAGAAGAGTGCTATTCATTTGGGATTATATATACAGTTAGGTCCATATATATTTGGACACAGGCATGTGTCCACCAGAATAAAATTGCCACCAGAATAAAATTAAACGAAGCAATCCAAATTAATTTGAAGTGCAGACTCTCAGCTTTAATTATAGGGGGTTGAACATAAATATCGAGTTTATTTATTTATTTATAAAGTATCCTTCCTGGTAAAATATTTCATAAATAAATAAGTAAATAAAATAAATAAATAAGTACAAATTTTATAAACTGTAACCATTTTTAAACACAGTTCCCCCCCATTTTCAGGGAATTAAATGTAATTTGACAAATGAATATAATCATAAATAAAATGTTAATTTTTAATACTTTATTGAATCCTTTACTGGCAATGTGGTTTGGATCATTGTCCATCTGTACTGTGAAGCGTCGTCCAATCAACTTTGCTGCATTTGGCTGAATCTGGGGTGACAGTATATCCAGGGCTCGAGTCCTGCGGGAACGCGTGGGAACGGCGTTCCCGCACTTCTCCCGCAGGGAGAACGCAGCGGGAACGCAGGTGTATCCTGCGAGCGCCAGCGTGTTCCCTCACGCAGCCGCCATGCTGTGAGGGCTGTGACGATGCCTACAGCAGAGATCTCGCGGGGTCGCAAGATCTCGCAAGAGCATGTTTCAGCTTCCCCCAGGCTGTGGTTGCGCGAGGAAGCACATTGTGCAGTGTTGGGACTGTGAGTGTGTACCACCATTCAAGTGAGAACTGCTGTATGTTCTGCCACTTTCAACCCTTGAACCGGCAGATCCCTCCAATGCATCCCAAATAGCAGGGAGGTGGCAGGAACATTAGAGGTTGTGCTCAGAGTGCGCGCCAGGGCCGTGGGATTATGGTCACTGGTGGTGCACAATGATGTCAAAGGCATTCTACCTCAGCAAGTGGAGCACAAAATGCCTGGCCACTAGGACCCCACTTCTGTGTTCAATATGATTTCCTGTGTACTTGACCCTGTTTTCTGTTCATCCTAGGACCTATCCTACCTAACCTGGTCTGTGCCTGGGTATATAGCATTCTGAGGGTCTGTGCCTGGGTATATAGCATTCTGAGGGTCTGTGCCTGGGTATATAGCGTTCTGAGGGTCTGTGCCTGGGAATATAGAATTCTGAGGGTCTGTGCCTGGGTATATAGTGCTCTGAGGGTCTGTGCCTGGGTATATAGCATTCTCAGGATCTGTTCCTGGGTATGTAGAATTCTGAGGGTCTGTGCCTATGTATATAGCATTCTTAGGGTCTGTGCCTATGTATATTGAATTATGAGGGTCTGTGCCTGGATATATAGCATTCTGAGGGTCTGTGCCTGGGTATGTAGCATTCTGAGGGTCTGTGCCTCTGTATATAGAATTTTGAGAGTCTGTGCCTAGGTATATTGAATTCTGAGGGTCTGTGCCTGGGTATATAGTATTTCGAGGGTCTGTGCCTGGGTATATAGTGCACTGAGGGTCTGTGCCTGGGCATATAGCATTCTGAGGATCTGTTCCTGGGTATGGAGAATTCTGAGGGTCTGCGCCTATGTATATAGCATTCTAAGGGTCTCTGCCTGGGTATGTTGAATTCTGAGGGTCTGTGCCTGGGTATGTTGAATTCTGAGGGTCTGTGCCTGCGTATATAGAATTCTGAGGGTCTGCATTCTGACTCCGATCGTTGTATAGCGATTTATCCCTTGCAGAGACCTCTATGCCTGGCCTGTATAAGTAGATGCAATCACCGAGGACAATCTTTATCAGATAGCTGAACTCACCAAAACACCGTTTCTTTCCACGACTTGCTTTATTCCGTACATCAGGTTACAGCAGATCACAGGATCAGTGGCGTAGCGTGGGTTGTCAGCGCCCGGGGCCAGCCAAGAATTGTGCGGCCCCCCCAACCTGTGGACACGTTATCGATATTGCCCCAGCTCTCACATGGATATTGCCCCAGCTCTCACATGGATATTGCCCCAGCTAACACATGAATATTGCCCCAGCTCTCACATGGATATTGCCCCAGCTCTCACATGGATATTGCCCCAGCTCACACATGGATATTGCCCCAGCTCTCACATGGATTTGCCCCAGCTCACACATGGATTTGCCCCAGCTCATGGATTTGCCCCAGCTCACACATGGATTTGCCCCAGCTCACACATGGATTTGCCCCAGCTCTCTCATGGATTTGCCCCAGCTCTCACATGGATTTGCCCCAGCTCTCTCATGGATTTGCCTCAGCTCTCACATGGATTTGCCCCAGCTCTCACATGGATTTGCCCCCAGCTCATGGATTTGCCCCCAGCTCTCTCATGGATTTGCCCCCAGCTCATGGATTTGCCCCAGCTCATGGATTTGCCCCCCAGCTTACACATGGATTTGCCCCCAGCTCACACATGGATTTGCCCCAGCTCATGGATTTGCCCCAGCTCATGGGATTTGCCCCAGCTCTCACATGGATTTGCCCCAGCTCTCACATGGATTTGCCCCAGCTCTCTCATGGATTTGCCCCAGCTCTCACATGGATTTGCCCCAGCTCTCACATGGATTTGCCCCAGCTCATGGATTTGCCCCAGCTCTCTCGTGGATTTGCCCCCAGCTCATGGATTTGCCCCAGCTCATGGATTTGCCCCCCAACTTACACATGGATTTTCCCCCAGCTCATGGATTTGCCCCAGCTCATGGGATTTGCCCCAGCTCTCACATGGATTTGCCCCAGCTCACACATGGATTTGCCCCAGCTCACACATGGATTTGCCCCAGCTCATGGATTTTCCCCAGCTCATGGGATTTGCCCCAGCTCTCACATGGATTTGCCCCAGCTCTCACATGGATTTGCCACAGCTCTCTCATGGATTTGCCCCAGCTCTCACATGGATTTGCCCCAGCTCTCACATGGATTTGCCCCCAGCTCATGGATTTGCCCCAGCTCTCTCATGGATTTGCCCCCAGCTCATGGATTTGCCCCAGCTCATGGATTTGCCCCCCAGCTTACGCATGGATTTGCCCCCAGCTCATGGATTTGCCCCCAGCTCATGGATTTGCCCCCAGCTCATGGATTTGCCCCAGCTCTCACCTGGATATTGCTCCGGCAGGGGTTGAGGGGACCCAGATGCTGGGCAGCGGGAGTGCCTGCCCCCCGCCCGGTCCTGAACAGTCCATCCTGTTCTTGAAGGGGAGTCGCCTGCGTGCGTGCGAAGGTCACGCAGTCCGGCCAGTCAGGTGGTACAGAGACTCAGTACCACCTGATTAGCCGGACCACGTGACCGACTGCGCCTGCACGCAGCCGCCTCCCCTTCAAGAACAGGACGGACTGTTCAGGACCGGGCGGCGGGCAGGCACTCCCGCTGCCCGGCATCTGGGTCCCCTCAACCCGTGGGCCAGTTTTAGGGGCGCAGATGCGCCCCTAACAAAACTGCGCCAGGGGCCACGGCCCCCCAGCCCCCCCACGCTACGCCACTGCACAGGATACAGCAGATGATGGAATGATATGTTTTATGCGGTCAAAAGATGATACTGTCCTTAGCTTGCGATGATGAAGAGACATGTGCTGCTTGCTAACTACACCATGCTACAGCTCTCACAAAGAAGGGTGGGACTTCACACACACAGGAAGCGCATCAACAATAAGCGAGGGAACAGAGAAAGGCATGTACAATACAGAAAGACCACTAGGTGGCAGCATAAGGACTATCTATACAGTATAAATCCCCATCTAAATGAATATATATAAAACTGTACCAGCACAGTCTGTGCCTGGGTATATTGAATTCTGAGGGTCTGTGCCTGGGTATATTGAATTCTGAGGGTTTGTGCCTGGATATATAGCATTCTGAGGAACTGTGCCTGGGTATATTGAATTCTGAGGGTCTGTGCCTGGGTATATACTGTAGCATTCTGAGGAACTGTGCCTGGGTATATAGAATTTTGGGGGTCTGTGCCTGTTATATAGGATTATGGGGGTCTGTGTCTGAAGTCTGGGTGTATGTATGAGATATATATTTATGGAGCAATGGTTGTGCGAGCTATTAACCCATCGCAACTCCCTATTACCAGTGTTTCATCATTTGATCAAGTTGTAACTGAGCGAGAACTTCGTCACTGGCAGTGCATGTACATCCCTTCTGTTGGTGTGTCATCGGCTGTTCACTGCCAAAACAACAAAAATACAGATGTGCGCCACACCACAAAATGTACAAGCAACGTCACATTGACATGTCAGTGGTAATGTGTTAGTGTGATGTATCCTGCGCATGTGCATTATGTGGCCAAGGTGTGGTGCACATGCACATTGTCTGTTTCTGTGTATGAGAAAGCAGCATGTAAGAGTGTGTTTAGTATATATATATATACGCACACACTTTTTTTCAGATAGTTGAAGTCTTGGGTGAGTTCCCTCACTTTTTTTCCCAGGACTTGACCCCTGTAATATCTCTAAATACTGCGGAATTCATTCGGCTGCTTCTGTCACATCATCAATAAACACTGATGACCCAGTGCCACTGGAAGCCATGCATGCCCATGCCATCACACTGCCTCCACCATGTTCTACAGATGAAGTTGTGTGCTTTGGATCATGAGCTGTTTCAAGCCTTCTACACACTTTTTCTTCCTGTCATTCTGGTACAGATTAATCTTAGTTTCATCTGTCCAAAGAATGCTTTCCCAGAACTATGTGTAACTTTAAATTTCGGGAGCCAACCATTGCTATGATATATATAGTGTAGATTGGATAAGCCATGATAGTCCAGATGCCAAAATCACCAGAGTATAGCAGTATGTAGTGATACCATTTTGTAGTCCAATATAAAAGGTATCACTATGTACTGCTATGCTCTGGGGATATATAGATACATATATATATATAAATATATATATATATATATATATCTCCTGAAAATCACATGGGATATAATATATCCTGGTTATTACAATGTTTCCTTTATGAATTTAAATGATTGTTACCTTAGTTTTATGTAGTGCTCGTTTGAGAGTAACCCACTCACTATGGACAAATATATATATGTATATATACTGTATATATCAGTCACTGTGTAACTCCAAGTAACGGGTCTCCGAGCCAACTGCTGCCATCACAAGTTCAACCACCCAAAGCCCATAGTAGTAAGTAAAAAAAGAAAAGTCACCCACTGAGTCAAGTCAGTATCAAAAACAAACTTTGTTTTGCGCACCATTATTGATTGGTGGATGATTACCAAACGGCTTTCTAGTACAGATCAGTATGTTTGTAAACTGGAATCCAATGACTTGCCGGATGCCAATTAAAGTCAAATATTTATCTTCGTCCAGTATGGAAGCATTTGTCTCCATTGCCAAAGTTCTGATTGTAATGATACTGCCCTATAGCAACTGTTTTAGAATGCTTCCCTCATGCAACATAAATTTTCAATAAAACATGGAAAAAACATAATTCTATCACTGAACAAATTAGGAAAAAGGCAAGCTTTGAAACCAACAATTTCACATATCTATTAGGTGAAGAGATATTATGGGGGTTATTCAGAGAACACCGAAATGTCGCCGACACTTCTGGGAATCACCCGGAGAATCACCACTTCAAGTTCTCCACCCTGCAGTGAATTCATCTTTCACCGCAGGGTCCCTGAAGTGCAGGGGAAACCCGCCAAACACCCACCGAACACTCACTGAAAACCCACCGGAACCGCCGCAAAAAACACACTGAACATATCCCAAAAGGACGCCGATCACAGTGCAGACCAGTCGCCGGAAAAAGCTGACAAGCAGACGAATGGGGTAAAAAACACCAAAAAAAATACGACTGAAAGTGTCAAAATTGAAATGCTGTTTACAAAAAACTACTGAATGAAAATGTCTGGAATTAACATATAAGATCCTATGAATGATAATAAAAGGTCTGTTACACAAAAAAGAAAAAACGCTTTTAAAAAAAAAGAAAAATAATTTGCCCAAAAAATTCAGAAAAATGCCCAAAAGATCCTAAAAAAATCAAATAATAAAGAGACTTTTTACTGTAGATTAAAATAATAAACGGTTTATTAGATATTGAGTTAAAACGGGAATATTTTCAACATTGAAGCCTATGGGATTCGCCTGAATAAACCTGTTAAATGAAGCAACCGAATGGCAGGGCATTTCGGCAACTTTTCACCGCTGTTCGGTATTTTCTGAATAGATTAACCATTGCTTCTCTATGGGGGATCTCACTGCCTTCGAACAGGCACCATACGTGCAGGTAATTAGCCAAAAGTTGGCGAACTGCCTGCTCTCTGAATAGCCAAATGGCCACGAAATGTCACTGTATGGGTAAATTCACTGTTCAGTGACATTTCAGGGCCAGATCGGCTCTCTCTGAATACCCCTTATATTTCATGGATGTAAATACATAGAATTTGATTATATATTTTGTTTAATCCTGCAATAGAATGTTGATGAACGAAAGTCAAAATGTGTGATACATGATAAGAATTCCTATAGGGTCTGAAGCTTTAGCACAGATGTCAACATTCCATTGGCCCCATTCCAACCTTGCCAAGCAAGCAGCATGAGTTGGTATCACATTCGAGCTTTGTTTGCAGTTCAGAGGCTGCAGCTTCTTACTGTAATTTAAAGGCTCCCGTTCTTTCCTACAAGAGAAGAAAGAGATATGCCATGGCAGCTCATTCCCCTCAAATGAACCAATATTCAGAAAAGAATCACAATGGGCAAATCAGCCTTGTGGTTTTGCAATGGGTTAAATGTACTTTTCCAACTCTTTTTGGACTTTAAATGCAATAAAAACTGTTCTGGTTACAAAGCATATTTTGTGCCTTGAGTGTCCCCCCCCCCCAAAGGAATTTTTCTCACTGGAGTTGGAAAAGGATTTTGAAGAATTTAAGCTACAATAGTCCTTTGCACATTTGGAGGGTAACCCTTCACATTCCAATTTTTTACCTTGCATCGCCTAAGGGGTTATTCAGAGACAGCTGATCTGACCCCGAATTTGCACCGAACAGTGAATTTCCCCATACGGTGCAATCTCGTGGCCATTCAGCTATTCACAAAGCAGGCAGTTTGCCATATTTTGCCAAATTGCCATCGAAATACAGCGCTGGGAGTGATATCCACCATAGAGAAGAAATGGTTAATCTATTCAGAGACACGGAACAGCAGAGAAACGTCAGTGAAATGACCTGATGATCGGTGGTTTCATTCGACAGTTTTAAACAGGTGAAATCTATAGGTTTCAATGTAAAAAATATTCCCGTTTTTATCCAATATCTAATAAACCGTTTATTCTTTTAATCTGCAGCAAAAATTCTCTTTATATATTTATTTTTTAGGATGTTTTAAGCATTTTGTGGGACTTTTTCCACCAAATTTTTTCCAGATTTTTTTTTAAATAGCAGGTTTCTTTTTTTTCTGTAACAGAAATGTATCATTCATAGGACTTTATAAGTTAATTCCAGACATTTTCATCTGTAATTTCTTGCAAACAGTGTTTCAAATTTGACACTTTCAATCATTTTGTTTCCTTTTTTTTTAACCCCGTTTGTCAGCTTGTTCGCTTTTTTTTTTCGGCCGCTGTGTTCGGCGGATCTTCGGCCTTTTTCGGATGTGTTTGCCGTGATCCGATACTTCGGAACGTATCGGCTGCGTTTTTTGGCAGATTTTCGGATTTTTTCAGTGATTTCTCAGCGGTTTTGCGGTGCATTTTCGGGTCCCTTCCCTGCACTACGGGGACCATGCGGTGAATGCTGAATTTGATTCCGCAAAGTGCGGGGAACGAGAGAGCACTGAAATGTCGTTGACATTTCAGTGCTCTCTGAATAACCCCTTATATTTAATTTATAAATACTTATGATGAATAGAAAATTACAAAAGATAAATATAACTAAGCTAAATATTTTTATAACCCTGCTATTTTAAAATATAATTGGCATTAATCACTTTTAGTCTTCAAACACTTTTTGAAAAAAAGGAAAAATTAAATGAATAATCTGCTTACCTAGACTTTTCACTATTAAAAATGTGTATACACACTGTTTGATGTGAAAAGAAAAATGAAAATCAGCATATAAAACCTCATTTGCATGCATTTTAAATTCAAGATTCGTTTTCTCCCTGGAAGAGAGAGCTCACCCATGTCAGCTTGTGCTACTGTAAAAAGGCTACAAGGAACAGCACCTTGCTGGACAAAAAGCTCAACTAACTTTACTGCTGCATTACAACAGCCAGTGTGAGGACAGAATACAGGAAGATCTCTGGGGATCACTCACTGCTGTACAGTGGTACGATTAAGGGGGTTATAATGACTGTAAATCCCTGTACAGTACAGATACAAGGTGTTACTGTAATTGCCATACACAGACATTATGCAGCACATACAGATACAAGGTGTTGCTGTTATTCCCATACACAGGCATTATGCAGCACATACAGATACAAGGTGTTACTGTAATCCCCATACACAGACATTATGCAGCACATACAGATACAAGGTGTTACTGTAATTGCCATACACAGGCATTATGCATTGCAGCACGTACAGATACAAGGTGTTACTGTAATTGCCATACACAGGCATTATGCAGCACATACAGATACAAGGTGTTACTGTTACCCCACATACAAAGACATTATGCAGCACATACAGATACAAGGTGTTGCTGTAATTCCCATACACAGACATTATGCAGCACATACAGATACAAGGTGTTACTGTAATTGCCATACACAGGCATTATGCAGCACATACAGATACAAGATGTTACTGTAATTGCCATACACAGGCATTATGCAGCACATACAGATACAAGGTGTTACTGTAATCCCCATGCACAGACATTATGCAGCACATACAGATACAAGGTGTTACTGTAATTGCCATACACAGGCATTATGCATTGCAGCACGTACAGATACAAGGTGTTACTGTAATTGCCATACACAGACATTTTGCAGCACATACAGATACAAGGTGTTACTGTAATCCCCATACAAAGACATTATGCAGCACATACAGATACAAGGTGTTGCTGTAATTCCCATACACAGACATTATGCAGCACATACAGATACAAGGTGTTACTGTAATTGCCATACACAGGCATTATGCAGCACATACAGATACAAGATGTTACTGTAATTGCCATACACAGGCACTATGCAGCACATACAGATACAAGGTGTTACTGTAATCCCCATGCACAGACATTATGCAGCACATACAGATACAAGGTGTTGCTGTAATTCCCATACACAGGCATTATGCAGCACATACAGATACAAGGTGTTACGGTAATTTCCATACACAAGCATTATGCAGCACCTACAGATACAAGGTGTTACTGTAATTTCTATACACAGGCATTATGCTGCACATACAGATACAAGGTGTTACTGTAATTGCCATACACATGCATTATGCAGCACATACAGATACAAGGTGTTACTGTAATTACCATACACAGGCATTATGCAGCACATACAGATACAAGGTGTTACTGTAATTACCATACACAGGCATTATGCATTGCAGCACGTACAGATACAAGGTGTTACTGTAATTCCCATACACAGGCATTATGCAGCACATACAGATACAAGGTGTTACTGTAATCCCCATACAAAGACATTATGCAGCACATACAGATACAAGGTGTTGCTGTAATTCCCATACACAGACATTATGCAGCACATACAGATACAAGGTGTTACTGTAATTGCCATACACAGGCATTATGCAGCACATACAGATACAAGATGTTACTGTAATTGCCATACACAGGCACTATGCAGCACATACAGATACAAGGTGTTACTGTAATCCCCATGCACAGACATTATGCAGCACATACAGATACAAGGTGTTGCTGTAATTCCCATACACAGGCATTATGCAGCACATACAGATACAAGGTGTTACGGTAATTTCCATACACAAGCATTATGCAGCACCTACAGATACAAGGTGTTACTGTATTTTCTATACACAGGCATTATGCAGCACATACAGATACAAGGTGTTACTGTAATTGCCATACACATGCATTATGCAGCACATACAGATACAAGGTGTTACTGTAATTACCATACACAGGCATTATGCAGCACATGCAGATATTATTTTTATATTCTAATTTTTGGAAGCTGCTTTGCTAATAATCTCATTATTATCTTTACGAATCCCCACAAGCAGGACATCTGACTATATTATGTCTATCGGCAACACATTTACTGGATCTGACACAAAGGCTATTTCTGCCTGTATGCTGATAGTACAGACCCCGTATGACATCGGGCAAGATATGAGAAGCCATCTAGAGTTTAAAACCTTTCACCCCAGCAATATTTCTGTAAAGGAGAAAAAAAATACATAAACAATCTAAAATGTGCAAATTTATGTTATTGTAATCTATTTACATTCTCAGAATAACAATCTTTATTCCAAATTAAATGACTATTTTACCCTACAGTTGATGTTAACTAAGCATCACATTTTTCACATAACTGTTATGATAATAAATTCTTTCAACGGACGCTCTTGGTTGCGAAAGTGGTAAATAAGCTTGAATGGAATAAGCATCAAACCTGAAGTGTACACACGGTTCCCCTGTATGTTGTGCTACAGTCGAAAAGTCTATAATTTAGAGGTGAGTCCCTCCCTCTTTATCACCTCCTTGTTCACGCCACCTGGAAATAGACTAGAAAAAAATAGGTCTTTATTTTAAACAGGCCATTAATTGATAACACTTAATTAATCTACATTGGGAAAGATTGAAGGAAGATTGCAGGCGTAGAAAGGCTACGTGTATTGACGTTTTTATTCCAATTATGTCTCTGAACAGAATAGTCCTCCGGTGTAAGACTTAACCTTTGAGTCATTCAAGAACGTAGCAAAATCGCTTCCTTGGGATCTGACCTGAAAGAAAAAGACCTTGACCCAAGACCACCTTACAAACCATCCAAGAGCTCCGTACCCATTCTGACGGGAGTAGATTATAAAGGGGGTTGGGATGCTATCAAATCTGTTTGAATGAAACAGAGCACATATTTTTAAATTCTGCAAGTATTAAAATAAATGTGACTGTTTACTGATTAGTGAAGCCAACCACGAACAGTCCTCATGTATTAAGCTTTGGCCACCAGTACCCCAAATCATTCTTAGGGCTCATTTTAATTCTGTCAGCTGATTATTCAAAAAAAATAATATCAGCTGCTTGTGGTCTCAGTTGAAAAATTGGTCCAGAGCTGACATTCGAAAAATAACGCTGGTCTGAAAAGTTTGGTCAGAAAACCACCCAAAAAAAGGGCTATAATCCATACCCGATGCTAACATGGAGATGGTAATCAGAATAATGTGCGCTTGCAGATTTTCCCTTGTTAACCTCCATGTTAACGTCCCATCCCAGAGAAGGTCCTATCTCAGCACCTCGCACCGGAATGCAGCACTAGCCTCCCTGATACCCACAGCTAGAGGTGTGCATTCGTTTCGTAACGAATTGGAATTCATAGCGAATTTCGTCAATTCGTATTTCGGAAGTACTTCAGAAATAACGAATCGATTTGATGCAAATTCGAAATGAAACGAAATGGTATGTAATGAATTTAATTACTTTAATACTGTGTCATCATAAGAGAAAAACTTGATTAATTGGGATTTTATTTAGTAATCCGAAATTCGAATCGATATCAAATTGATATATCAACTATCGAATTGATCTTACAAGTACTACAGTCGGGAAATGACTTTATGAAACAAATTAATTTAGTTTCGCTGTTTCACAAGCACCTGTCCCTGTTAATTTGTCTCAAATACTAAATCTGTTTCCTAATTTATTTTAAAGCAACAAGCCTTTTTTTCCATAGGTTCCAATTTAAAAAATATTCCCGTTTTTATTAAATATTTATTAACCTCCCTGGCGGTCTAAGTTTTTAATCTTTTGTGTCTAAAAGCGTTTCGATTTTTTTGGAAATGTGTTGTTTTATATAGTAAGCCTGGAATAACTCACTGAAATCCGTGCAAACAAGAGCCTAGTAAACACACAGAGTCAGATAAAGTTTGAAAAATGAAATAATAATTTATTATCTCAAAAATAATTATCCAAAATAACGCAAATAAATAATATTCAACAATATAAATTAAATCAAAACACTGACATCTTTCTGAAAACAAAGGTGCAATATTAGTCACTGCATATTGCCTCAGTAAACATCCTTGGTATGATATATTTATTTATTTTGAAACCACATTTTACTGTACTTTACATTTTTTTTACAGTTCAACTTTGCCGCCTGGTCCCACCCCCCTGCATCACGTGGCTCGCAGGGAGTGGAACCAGGAAGCAAGTCGCCGGCCACCGCGATCACACTGCGGCGACTGCGAAGACAGCGAGGGAGCACAGGATGCGGTGAGTATATACAGCCTGAGTGTGGCTCGGGCTAGTGAAATTTAACCCTGAGTCACACTCGGGTATACCACCAGGGAGGTTAAACCGTTTATTTTTTTCACTTGCAGCAAGAAGTCTTTGCATTTATTTATTTTTCAGGATTATTTTGGCATTATTCAAGATTTTTTGGGTGAAATTTTATGTCAGTGTAATGCCCTGATTTTCAGTGCTTCAGTTCACCATGGTGCCATTCAGGGCAGTTTGGCTACAGGGAAATTCCCCATAGAGAAGTAATGGTTAATCTATTCGGAGAACACCGAACACCACCGCATTGTCAGTAAATAGTGATGAGCCGAACACCCCCGTGTTCGGTTCGCATTCGAACTCGAACAATTTCAAAAGTTCGAGTTCGAACGCGAACACGAACCGAACTCAATGCAGGTCAATGGGACTCGAAAGTTCAATTTTTAGAGTGCCCTCCAAGAGGGCACATATGCAAGATATTTGCCATAAAATGTGTATGGGGGTCCGGGTAGTGCCCTGGGGGACAGGAAACAAGGACAAAAAGTAAAAACAAAACAGTTTGGAACAATGAGTTTTCCATGAAATAAAAGTTAAGAATAAAAACGTATGGGCTTAGTCTGAAGCTAATATACCTCTAGAACTCACCCCAATATATGTAGTCACTGATGTTAGACAAATGGCGGTCAGCTGTATCGAACGATCGGTATGAAAATATTCACTTCCGGGAACGCCGGCGATCACATGACAATTGGAGCCAATCGGACAACAGATACGTAACAAGTACCAATGGGCCAATGGAAAAAGGAATAAGGGTCACATGGGACCGATGGCCAATCAACGGTCCGCAGTGTACTCCGGGCATGATCGAAGTAAACACTGTACCATAGCAACCAACTGGAGGATGGACAGAGTAAAAATAAATAATAATCCACTGTGCCCCATCACAAGCCGTGATCATAAAGGAACATTTATAATGCATTAAACTAAAATAAAATAAAGGCAAAGTTACTTCATATCAATGTAATAATGACCATGAGCGCTAAGGTAAAAAGTGACAATTGCGACGTGACACACCCCAGATAAGGGGGAGATGTGATCCTAACGATTTGAATGGGGGATGAAAAGTAAAAACGGTCAATGCCCGTTTGTAGGCGGCCTTTAGAACCCGGTTGGGGTAACCCTTCTCTTTGAAGGCCAGTCGAAGAACCTGAGATTTAGACTTAAATTCTGAAATAAAACTGCAGGTGAGACGTAACCTGAGGTACTGACCTACTGGAATACCCTTGCGTAGTGAATGGGGATGATGACTAGACCATAACAGTAAATTGTTGGCCGACGAGGGTTTTCGAAACAAGGTTCATGGAACCGGCGATATCCTTGTGTATGGAAATGTGCAAGAAATTTAAGACCTTACTTGTCACGGTTCCCAGATCCCACCACGCAGTACTTAACGCCCCACACTCCACAGAACCCAGAAGCTACCAACAGAGTAGCCGTGAAAGATCTAACTTAGGCAGACTTAGGGTCCTTAGAATTGGCCAGGTAAACTAGCTAGACAGATAGGGTTAACAACACGGGGAGTAGTCAGCCGAGCCAGAATCAGGAATACAGAGTTCAGAATGGTCAAATGGAATAGCCGGGTCGATATCAGAGCAGTAGCGTAGTACAAGAAAATGGTCTAGGGCAACAGAAGGCAGAATAGTCAGAAACAAGCAGAGGTCAATAACGGGTTAATTCAATATAGCAGTCAGGTACAAGGAGCTCAGGTATGGATAACCACGATCTGGCAACTGCTGAGAATACACTGAGGGTTTTTAAAGACCTTCACCAGGCCACGCCCCCCAATCAAGCCGTGCCTCTTGCAACCACCTCCCTGCCTGTCTCCATTTAAACCGGGCTTTGGTCAGCGAGCAGCATCAGACATGCTGCCCTCAAGCACACAGGTAGGGCTGGAAGCTCCCAACGTTACAGTACCCCCTTCTCCACGGGAGGCCACCGGACGACCAACAGGACGAGCAGCAGGACGACCACCAGGGCGATCGGGGTGCGAGGCATGGAACGCCCTGACCAACCTAGAGGCAGACATGTCGGAAGCTGGAATCCAGGACCGGTCCTATGGACCATAACCCACCCAATCGACCAAGTACTGCAGAGTGCCCCTGCACAGCCTAGAATCCAAAACCCTCCTAACCTCATACTCAGATTCACCATCAACCTGAATAGGTGGAGGAGGAGGAACGACCCGCGTGTACCTGTTACACAACAATGGCTTCAGTAGGGAGGTGTGGAAGACGTTGTGCATGCGAAGATGTTTAGGAAGGGCAAGAGCATAAGCCACAGGATTAATGCGGCGAATGATCTTATATGGACCTATAAACCGAGGTGCCATTTTCATAGAAGGCACCCGCAACTTCACGTTCCTAGTGGACAACCAAACTCTATCCCCCACGTTATAGGAGGTAGCTTGTAACCTATGCCTGTCAGCCTTGCGTTTCTGGACAGCAACATTGCACTCCATATTTTCTCGAATCTGTCTCCAAATCTCTTGCAGTTGAGTGAGATGGTCATCGAGAGCCGGGATGGCCTCTTCAGTAAACTGAAGCGGTAGAGCCGGAGGGAAAAAACCATAGATGGCAGAAAAAGGAAAGTGGCCAGTGGTCTCGTTAACGGCGTTATTACGTGCATACTCAGCCCAGGGCAACAACTCCGACCAATTGTCTTGTTGTTGTGTGGTAAAGCAACGTATGTACTGCTCGAGACCCTGATTTGCCCTCTCTGCTGCCCCATTGGTTTGTGGATGATATGCTGAAGAGAAGGCCAATCGCACCCCCATCTCTGCACAGAAAACCCTCCAGAAACGAGAGACGAACTGGGCTCCTCTGTCAGAGACTATTTCAGACGGAACCCCATGTATTCGTACAATCTCCCTAGCAAATACAACCGCCAGTTCTTTGGCTGTAGGAAGCTTAGGTAGAGGGACAAAATGAGCCATTTTGGAGAAGCGGTCTACAACTGTCAGAACCACAGTATGACCCTTGGACTTCGGCAAGTCCACAATAAAATCCATAGATAGATGAGACCAAGGCCTCTTAGGCATGGGTAAAGGCTGCAATAGACCGACAGGCAAGGATTTACTGGTTTTGCTTCTGGCACAGACTTGACAAGCCAAAACAAACAGACGTACGTCCTGTCGCATGGTGGGCCACCAGAACTGTCTGGAGATACTGGTAAGAGTCTTAGTAATACCAGGATGACCTGCTGGTTTAGAATCATGAAACATTATGAGTAATTCTTGTCTTTCCTTTTCAGGTACAAACAACATATCTGGAGGCTTGTCAGGTGGAGCCCCTACTTGAACTGCCTGGAGGCGTTCCAGGAAAGGCGAGGAGACAGACAAGACTGTGGAAGCCACAATACGTTCAGGAGGAACTATAGGATTGTGGTCTTGTGTAGTAGATTCATACGGGTCATATTGACGAGATAAGGCATCAGCCTTTACATTGCGGTGACCTGGTCTGTAAGTCAATACAAAATTAAACCGAGACAGTAGCAATGACCACCTGGCCTGTCTCGCGTTCAAACGTTTGGCATCCCCGATGTACATAAGGTTCTTATGATCAGTAATTATCAATAAAGGGTCAAGAGTACCTTCCAACAAATGTCTCCACTCTGAGAGGGCAGACACAATACCAAGCAATTCTCTGTTACCGATATCATAATTGCGTTCTGCTGGTGATAATTTTCTTGAAAAGAACCCACAAGGATGTAGAGGTTTTCCTGGAGACTCTCTTTGAGACAGGACAGCCCCAATGCCTATCTCGGAAGCATCAACCTCAAGAACAAACGGAATCCTGGGATCAGGATGCCGTAACACGGGAGCGGAAGTGAAAGCTTGTTTGAGGGCTTCGAATGCTTGTTTGGATTGAGAAGACCAGATCTGGTTCTTCAGACCTTTACGTGTCATATTAATGATAGGGGAGGCTACAGCGGAATAATTCTTGATAAATCTCCTATAAAAGTTGGAAAACCCCAGAAACCTCTGTATGGCCTTGTGACCTTGAGGGAGAGGCCATTCTGAGATGGCCGTGAGTTTAGAAGGATCCATCTCAAAACCTTCTGGAGTGATAATATACCCAAGGAATTTCACAGTAGTTATGTCGAATAAACACTTCTCTAGTTTGCAATAAAGACCATTGTCCAGTAATTTTGCTAATACCTGTCTGACATGTGTATGGTGGGTTTTCAGATCGGGAGAGTAAATCAATATATCGTCTAGGTATACTATAACAAAGGTTTGTAAGAAATCTCTGAGCACATCATTAATAAAATCCTGGAATACCGCTGGAGCATTACAAAGACCGAAAGGCATGACCAAGTATTCATAATGCCCACTCCTGGTGTTAAATGCTGTTCTCCACTCATGCCCCTCTTTTATACGTATCAGGTTGTAAGCTCCTCTTAAATCAAGTTTTGTGTATACTGCTGACCCCCTTAACCTGTCGAACAGTTCTGATATGAGAGGGATAGGGTACACGTTCTTAATGTTGATCTTGTTAAGCCCCCTATAATCGATACACGGGCGTAAATCTCCCTCTTTTTTAGACACAAAAAAGAACCCAGCCCCTGCTGGAGAAGAGGAACGTCGGATAAAACCTCTCTCCAAATTCTCCTTTATGTACTCTTCCATAATTTGGTTCTCCTTTATGGAAAGAGGATATACTTTGCCTCGAGGAGGCATGGTACCAGGATGAATATCAATGGCACAATCATATGGTCTATGTGGAGGCAGTTTCTCTGCCTCTCTTTTATCAAATACAGCCCTGAGGTCGGCGTATTGGTCAGGAACCTCTGTAGACAATGGTGGAGC
Organism: Leptobrachium leishanense; assembly: GCA_009667805.1. NCBI lineage: Eukaryota > Metazoa > Chordata > Amphibia > Anura > Megophryidae > Leptobrachium > Leptobrachium leishanense. The sequence continues at coordinate 515,773,220 of CM019063.1, read as the reverse complement.
TGTGGGTGTGTTCAGGGCACCGACATGCTGAATGGGTATTAAACAAGTCCCAAAACAAGCAGGACTCCAAGACAGTATCTCTCCCTTAGCCCAATCAATAACAGGATTGTGTTTCACCAACCAAGGGAAACCAAGTACAACAGGATTGGAAGGTGAATGGATAACTTGAAATATGATTTCTTCTTTATGCAAGAGACCAGTGGTAAGAACCACTGTAACCGTATCGTGAGTAATCCTAGGGCAGGATAACGGTCTGCCGTCTATGGCTTTGACGGCTAAGGGTGTCTCTCTTACAACCAGAGGTAGAGAAATGGAAGAAGCGTAGTTAACATCGATAAAGTTGCCAGCAGCCCCAGAATCCAAAAAAGCGGTAGTCTGTGTGGTCTTGGTCTCCCAAGCCAAGGATACTGGTAACATAAGTTTAGTGTCTTTGACAGGAGACATGCACGTCACACCCAAGGCCTGTCTCCTCAGCTGCCTTAGGTGCGGTAGTTTTCCAGCTTATCATGCATTTTAGGACGATTAGGACATTGAAATCGTACATGTCCCCCCAAACCACAATACAGGCACAATCCCTCATGAAAACGCCTTGTTCTCTCTTCCTCTGTAAGCCTAGTACGGCCTAGTTGCATAGGCTCAGAGGGAGGAGATAACTCTCTTGGTGGTGCCTGAAAGACAGGGGCCAACCTAGGTAATGGTCTCTTGGGTTTCTCTCTTGGAGTCCTTCTGTCCCTTATCTGATTATCCAGATCTATACAATAATCAATGAGTTCACACAATACCTCAGGTAGTTTACGTGGAGCCAATTCATGCATCAATGACTCTGATAACCCCTCCATAAAAGCCAGAACCAGTGTCTCATTTGTCCAATTCACATCAGAGATCAAGGTTTTAAATTCTATGGCATAATCAGAAACAGTCCTGTTCCCTTGACGTATGCGGAACAAGGATTTGCCAGCTACCGTGGCCTTTCTGGTAGGATTAAATGTACGTTGTAACTCGGCTATGAATTCTTTATAATCCCGTATGATAGGCTTCTCTGCCTCCAATAACGGAGTCACCCATGTCAATGCTCTGCCAGACAGGTGATTAATAATGAACCCCACTTTGGCAATGTCAGAGAAAAACATCTGTGGATTTAATTTAAAATGAATATCCACATGGACCAAAAATCCCCGGCACTCTGAGGGAGTACCGTCAAACCTCATAGGAGCGGTCATGTGTACCTGGGATGTCTGAACGACAGGGGACACAGGTATATCAAGCGGGGGTGCAACCCCAGCTGGTTCCAGGTGAGCCGTACGAGTCAGGATAGTTTGTAAGGCAATAGCAAACTGATCCATCCTATGATCCTGCTCATCCTGTCTGGATACAAAGTTAGCCAAGTGCTGTGTTAAGTCTACGGGATCCATAGTGGCCAGATCGTAATGTCACGGTTCCCAGATCCCACCACGCAGTACTTAACGCCCCACACTCCACAGAACCCAGAAGCTACCAACAGAGTAGCCGTGAAAGATCTAACTGTCTGGTCCTTAGAATTGGCCAGGTAAACTAGCTAGACAGATAGGGTTAACAACACGGGGAGTAGTCAGCCGAGCCAGAATCAGGAATACAGAGTTCAGAATGGTCAAGTGGAATAGCCGGGTTGATATCAGAGCAGTAGCGTAGTACAAGAAAATGGTCTAGGGCAACAGAAGGCAGAATAGTCAGAAACAAGCAGAGGTCAATAACGGGTTAATTCAATATAGCAGTCAGGTACAAGGAGCTCAGGTATGGATAACCACGATCTGGCAACTGCTGAGAATACACTGAGGGTTTTTAAAGACCTTCACCAGGCCACGCCCCCACTCAAGCCGCACCTCTTGCAACCACCTCCCTGCCTGTCTCCATTTAAACCAGGCTTTGGTCAGCGAGCAGCATCAGACATGCTGCCCTCAAGCACACAGGTAGGGCTGGAAGCTCCCAACGTTACATTACTTTGAATCTAAAATGTGAACCTTAAATTAAAGTCATTAATATTAAGACAGTCAAAAAATCTCTGAAACTTGAGTGCAGTGGATATCCAGATAATGATGACATCGTCGATATGTCGCCGCCAACTGAAGACGTGTGGCCTAAATTGAGCCATAGAGGGTCCATTAATGACGGATTCCTCCCAAAATCCAAGGAATAGATTGGCATATGATGGGGCACAGGGAGATCCCATCGCCGCACTGACCATCTGGAGATAAAACTTGCCATCAAATACGAAATAGTTGTGGCGAAGTACAAATTCAAGGAGGCGGATCATAAACTTAGTATGAGTGAGATGTAACTCACCTCTACGTGTTAAGAAGGTCTCCACACAGTTAAGGCCTAATTCGTGCGGGATTCAACTGTACAGCCCCTCAACATCCAGGCTGCATAGCAGCGCATGAGGAGGTACAGCAGAGTCTTCTAGTTCCCTCAATGTCTGCTTAGAGTCACGGATGTAGGAGGGTAGTTTGTGTACAAGACCACAAAGGACCTGATCAATATACGTACTGGCATTCTGTGACAAGGACTGTGTGCCAGACACAATAGGTCTACCAGGGGGCGAAGTACTGCTTTTATGAATCTTGGGAAGACCATATAACGTGGCAATCATAGGTCGGGAAGGGCGCATATAATTGAACTCATCCTGGGTAATGGAACCTTCACATAACCCGTCATTGAGGATAGACAGAAGGAAAGTAGAAAAGGGATCAGTAGGATCTCTTGGTAGGATTTTATAGGTAATATTGTCGTTGAGTAAGGCTAATACCATATCCCGATATTGGTCAACCTTCATGAGGACAACATTCCCCCCCTTGTCAGACATCTTAATGACGATTTGGTCCATTTTTTGTAATTCACCCCAAGCAGCCCGTTCCCGAGGACTCAAGTTGTCAGCTTGTGCTGACCTAAGATCGTGACCATTGAGTGAGGCAATTTCATTGCAAACGACCTTGCAAAAATTATCCAAATTGGAGTACTCAGAAAAGTGAGGGGTAAACTTACTCCTGGGTTTAAGGTCAGTGTAAGACGCCCTATCCGAAGGTGTATTATCGTCCAGAAGTGTAATCAAGGACGAGAGGCATTCCAGGTCATTGGTAGTTAGGCCATAGTTGGTCGCAGCCCGTTCCAGGCGTATACGGTGATGTTTATGTAGCGCCAGTTTCCTAATAAATAAACGGATATCTTTTATCCAATTAAATGAGTCAAAACCAGGAGTGGGAACAAAAGATAACCCTTTCTTCAATACAGCAGTTTGGTCGGCAGATAATGTAACATCAGTCAAATTTATAACACGGAGGGAGTCCGTTAAGGATGGTACCCCCCCTCGACGCGTCTGGCGGCTCCGTGTTTTGACAGAGCCCTTCCTCCTTCCCCGAATCGGGGGGGGGGGGGTGGAATGCCGGTTCTAAAAAAGAAACCGATTTTTTCAGAATACCTCTAGGCTACACTGTGCCAGAAAACCCGGGCTCGTCACCATTAAAACCCAATTCGTTATCTGAGGATTCATACTCTGTAGTCGAAGCCCCCATCCCTTCATTAGGAATACCATTAGAACTGCGGGTACGATTTTTCATGAACTTATACACATTACCAGTATCATAATTTCTCTAATAGCGAGAAAACTTATGTAGCTTGCGTTCTTTAATTTCGCCATCATATTTGTCAAGAGCAGCCTTTAATCTATTTTCAAGGTCATCAAATGCGGAATGAGTTTTAAATTCAAGAACTTTAACCCGTTCTACTTCCAAAGACTCATTCACCTTGGTAAGGTTATCTGTCTCAAATTTAACCAAAATATTCATATAACGTTTGGAACATTCATTACTAGCCTGAAGCCATTGTTCCATATAAACTGTATCATGTACGTGTGACGCCGGTGGAGTATGAATGCGTAAACCGCGTGGTATCATATCCCTTGATAGATAATTATTTAGAGATAAAATCTCCCACTTGGCGCGTATCTGTCTTTTAAGAGTTTTTTGGACAGAAAAAAAGGTTTGATGAATATTGGACACAACATTTTCACCAGTAATCATCCTATTAGGCATTTCCATATTGAAAACATCGCTACCTGCTTGACCCCAATGGTCCAAATTGTCAAAGGAGGATAAAAGCCCAGACATAATGGTAGTGAAGACTGGTGCCTGAACGGTATTGAAACCAAAAATTACACTAATAACTAGAACAACAAAGGAGGCACCGGGTACTCAAGAAAAGGGCATAACCCAAACAATCATAAATTAAATTTGCACAAGGTGCAACTAGAGTACCAAGAATGGTTAATTTATTGATACACATAAACAAGACGATGAATTGAAAACATGCAGGGTTGGTACTAAACGGTGTGCAGGGTGAAGCAAGGAACCACCAATAATTTCGCAAGGAGCACACAATTAAAGGCAAGATAGCTATACCTCGGCGGTTCGAGCCGCCTACATAACCGATAATGTAATAAGGGGTGCCAAGCAGCATGTAAATATCCCAGCTACTACCCTCACCAACAAAAACAGTTAAAAACAAAAAGAGAAAGAGGAGCTTGACGTGTTTCGCCCGTATGGGCTTAGTCTGAAGCTAATATACCTCTAGAACTCACCCCAATATATGTAGTCACTGATGTTAGCCAAATGGTGGTCAGCTGTATCGAACGATCGGTATGAAAATATTCACTTCCGGGAACGCCGGCGATCACATGACAATTGGAGCCAATCGGACAACAGATACGTAACAAGTGCCAATGGGCCAATGGAAAAAGGAATAAGGGTTACATGGGACCGATGGCCAATCAACGGTCCGCAGTGTACTCCAGAGGCCTGTTCAATACCTCAGCCGCTGCAAGTGCTAAGTTAGCAACTTGCATTGAACGCCGTTCAACCGCTCAGCGCTCAGCAGTGCTAACCTAGCACTTGCAGCGACCTGAGGAGATGCTTCGTGTGACGTATTAAAGATGGCCGCCGCATGAAGCCAGTAACAATGCCCTACAGCAAGATGGCCGCCGCCTCGAAGCAAGTAATAATTCCCTACAGCAATGTTAATTTTGAGGTTTTTTTTCACCAAAGCACAAAATATTTATTTATTATTTCCCCCTGCACATAGACATATATTACAGTTCAATTTATATATTGTTTCAGAAGTAAACATAACGTTTATTCATTAAAAACTATCATTTGTGGTGTGTGCAAACAAAACGGAATTGTGCTGACTGCTTCTCTTTATTATTTTTTTAAACAAGAAATACAACACAGCGCTAAAGAACCAAAGTCCACAAGATAGTAGGTTAGATACTTGATATGTCCATAAACAGTAATCCTTATCTTCAGGAGCAGATCCTGATCCTGATCCAAATCCTGATCTTCTTTAAAGGTACAGATGGAATTATGCTGCAGGAAAAAGCACAAAGAACCAGAATTGCGCAGTACGACGACACCAGATGTGGGATCAACTTGCATCAGTGTTAAACTCACATTTAGGGGAGCCCACAACCGGCTCTCAGGAATAGGGCGGACAGGGACTTATAACAGGCGCCCATAGACCCTTCAGTTCACTTCTCCAGGATCGACCAGCAAGAGAAGGAGTGGATGATGAGTTTTAGCCGCAAATCTCCTGGAAACAGTAGTATGAGGTGGGAAGTTATGCTTGAGGATGAGTTTATGGCTCTGTTGAGATACGGTCCTCAGTGATGTACTAGCAGCTGATGTATTTTCTTTGTGGTTGGGGCAGGGTTTTCTGGACATGTCAAGTAATTGAAGCTTATTGGCAGTTCATTATTTTTTTGTCCAAGTGATCCGAAAAACAATCTGAATTTTTCATTAAGAAATTGTCGGCCATTTTGGATTCAATATTCGCATCCAAAGGGTTCAACGACACTGCTGCAGCAAACTGAATTGCTGCACTGCAGCAATTCAGCAGCTGCTGAGGTATTGAACAGGCCTCAGGCATGATCGAAGTAAACACTGAACCATAGCAACCAACTGGAGGATGGACAGCGTAAAAATAAATAATAATCCACTGTGCCCCATCACAAGCCGTGATCATAAAGGAACATTTATAATGCATTACACTAAAATAAAATAAAGGCAAAGTTACTTCATATCAATGTAATAATGACCATGAGCGCTAAGGCAAAAAGTGACAATTGCGACGTGACACACCCCAGATAAGGGGGAGATGTGATCCTAACGATTTGAATGGGGGATGAAAAGAAAAAACAACAATAAATCGAATGAAACTATTAACCAAAAAGTCTACACATGAAAATAACCATGAAAAACATCCACTGCACTCGAGTTTCGGAGATTTGTTGACTGTCTTAATATTAATGACTTTAATTTAAGGTTCACATTTGAGATTCAAAGTAAGGTCTTAAATTTCTTGGACATTTCCATACACAAGGATATCGCCGGTTCCTTGAATACCACCTTGTTTCGAAAACCCTCGTCGGCCAACAATTTACTGTTATGGTCTAGTCATCATCCCCATTCACTACGCAAGGGTATTCCAGTAGGTCAGTACCTCAGGTTACGTCGCACCTGCAGTTCTATTTCGGAATTTAAGTCTAAATCTCAGGTTCTTCGATTGGCCTTCAAAGAGAAGGGTTACCCCAACCGGGTTCTAAAGGCCGCCTACAAATGGGCATTGACCACCGAACGTCATGGCCTTTTGCAGGATGCTCCTACTGTCACAAAGTCGGAATCTATTAGATTGATCGCCAATTTTGATTGTGATTGGCATGCGATCAAACATATATGTGAACGTTATTGGCCATTGCTAACCCAGGACCCGTATCTTAAGGGGGCTCTCACTCCCCGTCCCTCCATGACAGCCAGGAGATGTACCAATCTTCATGACAAGTTGGTACATAGTCATTTTCAAACTTCCCAGTCCTCCAAGGCCTCTTGGTTAATCAATCGACTCAAGGGGATGTATAAATGCGGCAGGTGTACCGCTTGTGCTTATGTATCCCGTGATCCCAAGCATTTTTCCAATTTTGACAATTCTAAAACTTTCTCTGTTCGTCAATTTTTGAACTGTAATTCCACTGGCGTAGTGTACCAACTCATCTGTCAGTGTGGGAAAAAATATATTGGCAAAACGATCCGGCCATTGAAAGTCCGTATATTGGAACATGTTAGATCCATTAAACTTCACAAGGATACTCCTGTCGCAAGACACTTTCAGATTTGTGACATGTGTTCACTTAATAATATGAAATTTTTGGGCATTGAGCAGATCAAATTGGGTCCTAGGAAGGGCAATCTTGACCTCAAATTACTCCAACGTGAAGCCTACTGGATTTACCAGCTTAACACTCGGTCACCTTTCGGACTCAATGAAGGGTTTACGTTCACCCCCTTTATCTAGATGCTCACCATTGTGTTTCATCATAATTGACATTTTTGGTTTTCATTATACTTGGCTTATGTTTTTCCTATTATATGTTCTTATGTTCTTCAATTGGTATCCATCTTGCCTGCCTACAATTGTACATATAGCTCTACATTTTATACATACATACTATGGTGAGAATTGTATATATATATATTATTATTTTTTTCATGGTTATTTTCATGTGTAGACTTTTTGGTTAATAGTTTCATTCGATTTATTGTTGTTTTTTCTTTTCATCCCCCATTCAAATCGTTAGGATCACATCTCCCCCTTATCTGGGGTGTGTCACGTCGCAATTGTCACTTTTTGCCTTAGCGCTCATGGTCATTATTACATTGATATGAAGTAACTTTGCCTTTATTTTATTTTATTTTAATGCATTATAAATGTTCCTTTATGATCACGGCTTGTGATGGGGCACAGTGGATTATTATTTATTTTTACGCTGTCCATCCTCCAGTTGGTTGCTATGGTACAGTGTTTACTTCGATCATGCCCGGAGTACACTGCGGACCGTTGATTGGCCATCGGTCCCATGTGACCCTTATTCCTTTTTCCATTGGCCCATTGGCACTTGTTACATATCTGTTGTCCGATTGACTCCAATTGTCATGTGATCGCCGGTGTTCCCGAAGTGAATATTTTCATACCGATCGTTCGATACAGCTGACCGCAATTTGGCTAACATCAGTGACTACATATATTGGGGTGAGTTCTAGAGGTATATTAGCTTCAGACTAAGCCCATACGGGTGAAACGCGTCAAGCTCCTCTTTCTCTTTTTGTTTTTAACTGTTTTTGTTGGTGAGGGTAGTAGCTGGGATATTTACATGCTGCTTGGCACCCCTTATTACATTACCGGTTATGTAGGCGGCTCGAACCGCCGAGGTATAGCTATCTTGCCTTTTATTGTGTGCTCCTTGCGAAATTATTGGTGGTTCCTTGCTTCACCCTGCACACCGTTTAGTATCAACCCTGCATGTTTTCAATTCATCGTCTTGTTTATGTGTATCAATAAATTAACCATTCTTGGTACTCTAGTTGCACTTTGTGCAAATTTAATTTATGATTGTTTGGGTTATGCCCTTTTCTTGAGTACCCGGTGCCTCCTTTGTTGTTCTATCTTATTAGAGTAATTTTGCTAAGCTGGCATCTAGACGCTGTGCTTGGGGATGGTAGGGACTATATTTTTTATTACGCTGCAGCAGCTGGGGCAATGTAATCTGACTGCGTAAATCTTCAGCTGATGGGATGCTGTCACATTCTGAGGAAGGACCTGGTACACCCATTACTGTAGCATCATCCCTGTCAGTGGAGGTTGTAGGCAATGACATGGCAGGACATATAGTGGGGGTAGAGACAGATGAAGAGGAGGAGGACCTATTCAAAGTGTTGTGCCAACGGAATGCGTGGCAGGTGGTCATATGTCACATCAAGCACGTGGTACCCAATCGTGGGATGTCTTTCCCACGCTTGATCCTCATCTGACATAGATTACAAATAGCAACGGTGCGGTCTGCTGCACATTTCTTAAAGAACTCCCAGACAGCAGAGTTCCTGGATGTGTGCTTTGAGACAACAGCGCTCTGCACCTGAGCAGCTGTGACTTCTGATGCCTTAGACTGGCTACGGTTGGTCATAGAGGACGTTCTGCCTCGTTTTTGTTGTGCCTCCTCCACCTCCTCCTCTTCCCTTGACTCCACTGTTCAATCAGGCACCCAGGTAGAGTCAGTGACCTCATCATCATCATCACCCCCTATCTCCTTGTCACTGGAGCCAACTTGGCAGTATGCTGCAGCTGCTGGGGCAACATGAGTGCCAGTTATTTGTGTGTCACTGGCAACCCCTTCCTCTAGGTTGATTATACTCCCTTCTTCAACCTCAAAGTTTGAATCAGAGCACTGTAGTTGCTGCGCATCCTCAAGCAGCATGTCACTGTCATTGTAGTCAAACAATTCAGCTGACTCCTCCGTGTGTGATAGTGAGGTTACGGCAGGAGTAGCTGTGGACATGGAGGCTGAATTAGATGTTTTGGCAGTTGAGGTGGACTGTAAACCGCTACAAACCTGGCTGGCAGAGGACTCAGAGGATGAGGATGGTCTGGTTAGCCAATCCCCCAAATCCTCTGTATGTTGCTGCTGCTTAAGACGGCCAGCACCAGTTAGAAAGGACAAGCGTGCCCCTGCAGAGCAAGCACCACATCCACGACGACCAGAGGTACAACCTCCCGACACAGAGGCTGCTTGCCCTCTTATCTGTGTCTGGAAGCGTTTGCCTGTCCTTTTTAGTCTTTCTGACATGGTGAGTGATATATAGATTAAAGATATACAGAACTCTGATTCAACTCTGTTATAAAAATTGGAGATATGCAGATCTCTGATTCAACTGTGTTATCTAGATTAAAGATTTCCAGAACTCTGGTATAACTCAGTGATACACCCTGATAGCTGGCAGCCAGTCACAAGACACAGATTAAAATTCCTAGAAACCACCTATAAATCAGTGAGACCCCTTGATGGGTGGCAGTGACAAGACACAGGTTATTATTATTATTATTATTATTATTATTCTTTATTTATAAAGCGCCAGCATATTCCGCAGCGCTGTACAATAAGCACAGTATAGACAGGGTTACAATACATTGAACAACATTTGACAAACAGTACAGGAGGAGATGAGGGCCCTATTCCCGTAGGAACTCACAATCTAGGAGGGTTGGGGTTGGAAACAGGAGGAGAGGACTGTAAGGTGAGAGTGATTGATGGTTGCGTCAGTGAGTTGGGTGGTAGGCTTCCCTAAATAGGAACGTTCTAAGGGAGCGTTTGAAGGAAGAGAAGTTAGGGGAAAGTCTGACAGTACGAGGGAGAGCGTTCCAGTGAGTGGGGGCTGCGCGTGTGAAGTCCTGCAGTCTATCATGGGAAGAGGTGATGCGGGGAGAAGCTAGGCGCAGGTCACTGTTTGACCTTAGGGAGCGGGCTGGGGTGTATTTGGTGATTAGTGAGGACAGGTAGTGGGGCGCTGAGTTAGTGAGGGTTTTGTAGGTAAGGATAAGGATTTTAAACTTAATTCTGCAGTGGATGGGGAGCCAGTGAAGGGACTCGCAGAGGGGAGCGGCAGAGACAGAGCGGCGGGTGAGGTGAATTAGCCTGGCGGAGGCATTCAGGATGGATTGTAGGGGGGAGAGGCGGGACAGAGGGAGGCCAGATAAGAGATTATTGCAATAGTCGAGTCGGGAGATTACCAGGGCGTGTATGAGTTGTTTTGTGGTGACAGCGGTAAGAAATGGCCGAATTCTGGAAATATTACGCAGTTGGTATCGGCAGGAGGAGGAAAGAGACTGGATATGATGGATGAAGGAAAGAGCAGAGTCAAGTGTAACTCCAAGACAGCGAACTTGGTTTGATGGGGAGATGGTGATACCATCCACCGTGATAGAGAAGTCAGGAGGTGGGGAGGCATTGGTTATAATTCCCAGTTATCTGCTACAAGTCTGTGAGACCCCCTGATGGTTGGCAGTGACAAGACACAAATTACAATTCCCAGGAACCTCCTATAAATCAGTGAGACCCCCTGATGGGTGGCAGTGACAAGACACAAATTACAATTTCTAGGAACCTCCTATAAATCAGTGAGACCCCCTGATGGGTGGCAGTGACAAGACACAGATTACAATTCCCAGATATCTTGTAGAAGTGAGACCCCACCCCCAATTGCTGCTGGCAGTGAGAACACACAGATTACAACAATTCCCAGATATCTTGTAGAAGTGAGACCCCCCCAATAGCTGCTGGCAGAGAGAACACACAGATTACAACAATTCCAAGATATCTTGTAGAAATGAGACCCCCCCTCCAATAGCTGCAGGCAGTGAGAACACACAGATTACAACAATTCCCAGATATCTTGTAGAAGTGAGACCCCCCATTAGCTGTTGGCACTGAGAAGACATACTAACAGAACAATCTCCTCTCACAAAACACGTGCTGGGGGCTGTGTGAAGCCTTATATTGTGTGCTGCGGGACTTAACTCTGTGAGCCCATGATTGGGCAAAATTTGCCCAATAAGGACTCTGAGCCGTGATTGGCATAGTCTTGCACCTGACCTGTGGTCAGGTGCAAGGCTGTAGCCAATTACAAGCTTCAGGCCAGTGGAAAAGTGCATTGTGGTCCATTGTGGTGCATTGTGGGCGAACTCGAACCGAACACGCGGAAATGTTCGGAGTTCGCGAACAGCCGAACGGCCGATGTTCGATGCAAACTCCGAACAGTTCGAATCGAACAGCTGATCTCTATCGGTAAAATGCCCTGATTTTCAGTGCTTCAGTTTGCCAGGCTTAAACAGGAGAATCCAAAACGTTTTCAATGTAAAACATATTCCCCTTTTTATTAACTCCTTAAGGGCCGCTGACGTACCCTGTACGTCCTGTCCTCGGGTCTCCCTTAGACCCGCGGACGTACAGGGTACGTCAGCGGCGCCTAATCTCCCTCCCGCCTGATACTCACCTCCCTCGCTGGATCCCACGGCGATCTGGCAGGGAGGAAGCCTGCCCATGTGATTTACATGGGCAGGCGAGGCTGATGACGTCGCCACGCTGTGTGGTGACGTCTTCAGCAGGCGTCCCCATGCATTTCAATGGAGGGGAGGGGGGCTCCTTCGGAGCCCTCTATCTCCCCAACCATTGAAGCTAGGGAGATACCGTTTACACTGCTGGAGAGGGGAGAGCCTCCCCTTTCCAGCGGTGTACGGCATTAACAGTTTCGCTGCCGGATCACGTTGCGGCGCCAATTGGCGCCAAAACGCGATTCAAACCTGGAGGGGGGCTGACATCTTGAATGTCAGCCAAGCCTCCAGGTCCCCCCCACCCACTGACAACCTCACCATATGTGTGAGGATGTCAGTGGGCCAGTTAACCATCTAGCTGCCATGTAGAGATAAGGGGATCCTAAGGATCCCTTTATCTCCCGATCCATGGCAGCTAGATGGTCATATTTGACATCATTTGAAAGGCCTGATTATGGCCTTTCAAATGATACTAAACATGACCAGGTTTGGTTTTAAAAATAAATTTTAAAAAAAATTAAATAAAAAAAATAATAAAAAAATTAAATAAAATAAAAAAATGTTTTTTTTAAAAAAGTTTTTTTTGTCTGGGGGGGTTTAATTAAATAGGACCTAGGCTGTCATCTAAAAATAATTAGCACAAAATGGTCAGAATGAGCGCAGCGCACATAGGTGAACTGTCTCAGCAGTGAAGGGGTTAAAAAGTAAACGCATGTAAAAATTGGGTATTTCTAGTCTCAGGACAAAATTTTGAACCTATTTAGCTGGAGTCTTTTTGGGTGGTTGTAGATTTTGGGGATTAAATTACGAAAAAGTGTGTTTTTACCATTTTTTTCGTCATATTTCATATTTTTTTTTATAGTAAATTATTCGATATGATAGAAATAATGGTATTTCTAGAAAGTCCATTTAATGGCGGGAAAAAGGGTGTATAATATGTGTGGGTCGAATAAACGAGTAAGAGGAAAATTTGACCTAAACACTAACAGCGCAGAAACGTAAAAACAGCAGCAGTCACTAAAAGACGGACTTGTGTAAAACCGCCCGGTCACTAAGGGGTTAAATATTTCTTAAACCATAAAAAAAAATTTCATTTGCAGCAATGAACTATTTTGTTTATTTCTTTTTTATCATTTGTTTGTCATTTTTCAGGATTTTTTTGGTTGATTTTAAGGTTTCATAATTTATTTTAAATGTAATAGCGAGGTGTGTTTTTTTCTTTGCTGAACGCAGCTGTACTATTTTATCACAGGCTGTCTGCGTTCAGCAATGAATTGGATACATTACATTGTGTCAGAACCACAGACGGCTCCAAACGAGCCATAGTCGCTGCTCACGGCGGCTGCTGGTTTAGCGCCTGCACCGTAATATCACGCTAAAACGCAAGTTTTTCTTCTTAGCGCTCCCGTTTTAGTGTGACCTTCGTAATAGTGCCCTAAATGTTTTAAGAGTTCTTGAAATTATATATATTTTCAGAAACTAAAACAATTGTCATTTGAAAGAAAGAATGAAGAAACCAACAGAGTTTGTAAAGCATTAAACCGAAACCGGTATTTTCTTTTGTGTAAAATGTATCAATTCCAAAGGGTGATTCCCAAGACAGACAGACACTTTTCCTAAAAAATGAACTGTATGATGGGGGGTAATAAAAAACTCTCAATAAAGATTGTTCAGCCTTGTCATTCCAAATATCAACCCAAAAAAGCAATATAGGGGGTATAATTGGAACAACAGGGAACAAGAATGCACATGGAAAGTGTCACCTGCAAGCACCAGTCTTTACTTTTAGTATTATGACGTTCTAAAGCAGTAATATAATTTTTTAGTGTATTACTATGTTGAAATTCAAGAATGATTTAGGTGAAAATAATAATTCTCCTATTACACTGCATGGAGTCAGTAATTCCTAGTTAATGTTTCATTCTTTTCGTGCATTTTTTTTGGGATATGCTTAAAATATTAAACCCCAAAAAAGTAAATATTAGTTGATACTTAACAGAGACGGGATTCGGAAGTTGCCTATATTAAAATCCAAAGAGGGGCTTCCCGCTATTGGTCGCGTTCACCCTACAATACCCTATTTACTGTACAGCCTTCAGACGCCTCGTATTAATTCAAAAATCAATTACAGAATTACAGAGGTAGTAATAAGAGAGTACAAAGCTAATCTTCTTTGGGTCAGGTTTGTAGCCTTTCTGTAATTCAGCTTTTATTAGGGTGAGGTCTATTATTGGAGAGAATTACGGAAATAATAGGAGAGGGTGTCTTTCGGCACGAAATAACAAACGAGGGTCTCCTGGAGATAAGAGAGAGTGTTTGCTGGCTCCGGTGAGATAGCAGTCACCCATAATGTATGTAAATTGATAGGGTCATCTTGCTCACGGTGCATATTGTACACGGTACTGGAATTAATTATAGTACAATATACCAAAGGGGTCCAATTTCTAAACATCACCCAACAAACAATCGCAGGCGTTAAGAAAGATAATCTTTGTAACCTATGGATCATCAGTTTTTTTTTCTGTAGTAGAAGTTTATAAGGAACAAAAAAAAAAACGTCGACTCGAAATCCTTCTAATCCCTGACCCTTTATATGTATTCTTGAATACATCCAGACTTCAATGCAATTGTGTAAGTCTACCTTACTGTAAGGGCAATTCCACGAAATAAATTGGTTGACCTTTAACCCCTTCACTGCCAAACTATTTTTCTTTAATTTTTTTTTTTTTATCGTGACATTTGTTTGAACCATGGGATGTGAGGATAAAAATTAAATATATTATACTGAAAAATAGAAATTTTGCACAGAAATTAACCCCTTAAGGACCAACGATGGAACCGTTACGTCGTACCTACTTTGAGCTCTATAACATTCTTCGCGGACTATTTTGTGCGCGCGCAAAAGTGCATTAACGCGAGGGGCTAAACACTTCGTGCTGAACGTCGTATTACGACGTTTCGCACATACGATGCGCGTTAACGTCTAACGCGAGTGACCCTGCGCGAACGCAAGATCGTGCGCGCATCCCATACTTAACATTGTGAGCGCAAATGCGTTCGTGCGCTGGTACGCGGCTGGTATTACAATCGATGCGCAACTTTTTACGAACAACGTTTGCGCGCATAATTTTAACGTCTTTGAAAAGCTGGTGGTAACGGCAAATCGGAACGTTCTGCCGAAACCAAATACACCAGCATGAAAAAAAAATACAGCACAGTATAGTTACACATTCTACACATACCCAAACAATAAAATGGAGAAGTTGTGGGTGTTTTTATTATTGATGCAGCATATATAATCAGTTTGATTTTGAGAGGCGCAAAAACTTATCGGGAGACAATTGTGGTTCTTAATTCTGATTGGCTGAAGTGCGTGAAAAAACAGTCTGCCCACCGATTTCTGCGCGCAGCGTTAATTTGCGCTCGTTTTCTTTTCGTATTTTTTACACGCGATATTTTCGGACGGATGAAAAGATGTCTCGGATCGTAATACCTGCGTTAATTTATGCACATTAACGTTTAACGCTGCACGCAAAAAAATATTGCGCTGCGAGTACGAATTTGCGCGGAGAATGTAATAGAGCCCTTTGACTTTAAAGACCCTTGGTTCTTAAGGGGTTAATATATTGTAACATTTTAAATATAAATTATGTATTCATCTATCCTTTGCAGAAATATTGTTGAAACAGAAGATTCTGAACACTAGATAGCATCCCTTAGAGCTGGTTCACAACTAGGCACTTTACAGCGGGTTCCTACATGCTGTAAAACGCTCAAACACGGAAATCCCATGATTTCCTACGGGCATGGTTCAGACATGGGAACGCGCTGTAAAACGCCATACGCACAAAGAAGTACAGGAGCTTCTTTGGGGCGTATTACAGCGCGTTTGCGGCCTATGGCATAGACTTGAAATCGGTGTTTGCGCGTTTTCGTAATCGTTTGCGGTTTAAACGCCCAACAAAAACGAGTGTATGAGATACTCTCAAGTGTGAACCCAGCGTTATGCACAATTTCACACGGAGTCTGCATTATTAGCATACAGGCAGAAATGGCCTTTGCGCCAGATCCGTAAATGTGATGAAGATAGATAATAAAATGGTGAGATCTCCTGTTTATAATGAGATTATTAGGAATGCAGCTTCCACAAAATACCAATAGAATCTAAAAATAATATCTATATATTGCTGTATGGAAGTTACAGTAACACCTTGTATCTGTACTGTACAGCGGTGGTCCCCACCCCTGGTCCTCAGGGCCACCTAACAGGTCAGGTTTTAATGATTCCCATGAGGAAATGCAGATTGAATCCTGCAATCACTGAACAGCAAATCATATCACCTGTGCTGTGCTTCACGTATCTGGCAAACCTGGCCTGTTGGGCCCGGAGGACCAGGGTTGGGGACCACTGAGGAACAGGGAGTTTCACTTGTTATAACCCTCTGAATTTTATCCCTGTACAGCAGTGGATGACCCCAGAGCTCTCCCTGTATTCTACCCAATCCATAGCTGCTGTAATGTTTGGTGAGCCTTTTGTTACAGTGAGGGTGAGGTCTGCTATTTGCATCTTGTTTAAGCTCTCACCAGGGTGACTGGAGAGAGATAAAACAAAGGATTTTGTTTCTTCACACGGGCACACAAAAGGTGTGAAAATGGGCGTTTCATATGCTAATGATTGCTTTTCAATGTAATACAATGCAAAATCGAGTTAACACAACTTTGGAAGTGAAGGGGTTAATACCTGTGCAGTATTATTCTCATATTTTTTAAGGTAATGCACAGTTATGCAGGTATAAATTAATTTGATATTTTTTCCCCACCTATTTGAGTTAAATTCATTTTTTCAGATGGGATCATTCACTCAGGGACCACTTTAAAATGCCCTTACTGTGTAGGACCCCATTTCCACCTCAGAACAGAATGACTTCTTCATTGTATTGATTCAAGAAGCTGCTGAGAAGGTCTTTAGAAATTATGGTCAAGGCAATGTCAAACAGTAACATTCAGATTTTTTGGAGGCCATTGGAATCTGGGACCCAATTTAATGTTTATGGAGCGTTTTGTTGCATCTTCTGGATTGCTGTGCCCATG
Source organism: Leptobrachium leishanense (assembly GCA_009667805.1). Taxonomy (NCBI): domain Eukaryota; kingdom Metazoa; phylum Chordata; class Amphibia; order Anura; family Megophryidae; genus Leptobrachium; species Leptobrachium leishanense. Next base: position 515,756,168 of record CM019063.1, on the reverse strand, counting down.
GAACCAGCTATGGATGAGATACACCTTATGGATTGTTCACTTATTTTTGGAGTTGAGTAGACTTTGGCCATAGAGTGATACACATGGGCCAAAGTTGATCTATGTTTAAAGTTAAGCTCAGTTAAGCAATGGCCTCTGTTCAGTTGATATTAAGGGTCCCAATGTAAAACATAGAAACATAGAAAATGTCGGCAGATAAGAACCTTTCGGCCCATCTAGTCTGCCCAATTACATGGATACTTTACCTGGATTTATCTTTTGTTTAGGATAGCCTTATGCCTATCCCATGCTTGCTTAAATTCAATTACTGTTTTGGCCTCTACCACTTCTACTGGAAGACTGTTCCATGTATCCACCACCCGCTCAGTAAAATAATGCTTCCTGATGTTACTTTTAAACCTTTGCCCCTCTAATCTAAGACTATGTCCTCTTGTTTTGCTATTTTGTTTCCTTTTAAATATACTCCCTTCCTCTACCTTGTGGATTCCCTTTACGTATTTAAATGTTTCTATCATATCTCCTCTGTCTCGTCTTTTTTCCAAGCTGTACATGTTAAGATCATTAAGCCTTTACTGGTAACTTTTCTCCTTCAAGCCGTACACCATTTTAGTAGCCCTTCTCTGAACTCTCTCTAAGATGTCTATATCCTTCTGGAGATACGGTCTCCAGTACTGCACACAGTACTCCAAGTGAGGTCTCACCAGTGCTCTGTGTACGCTATGGTATTATCCTCACAACATTACACCACCAGTAGCCTGGAATCCTGAGGCAAGACACAACAGATCCATAAATTTTTATTTTCTTTAGAAAAACACAAGGGGCCCTATTACATTCCTCGCGCACAATTTTGCAAGTGCGCAAAAATGCATTAACGCGAGGGGTAAAACCCATTGCGCTGAACGTCATATTACGACGTTCGCGCACAAAATGTGCGTTAACGTCTAACGCGAGTGACCCTGTGCGAACCCTTTGCGAGCGCAATTTAGTGCGCGCATCCTAAATTTAACATTGTGAGCGCAAATGCGTTTGTGCGCTGGTACGCGCATGGTATTACAATCTTATCTCAAAATTTAACGGACAACGTTTGCGCGCATAATTTTAACGTCTTTGAAAAGCTGGCGGTAACGGCAAATTGTTACAACCTGACCGTACCAAACTGCGGATTCACAACGGAGAACGTCGATGCGCAGGTTTTGTTTGTACTAGATCCGTCAAAAATGACGGCCACTACCTTGTCGTCCGTCAGAACGTACGTCTGTTGTGCGCAGTCTGCACAAAATGCGTTCGTCTGGTGGACTCGCGTTAAAAATTACATTGCGCTCACTGATTTCTGCGCGCAAATTTTTGCACGTCGGTTTTATGAGCGCAATTTCCCGACGGATGAATGCGCGAGGAATGTAATTCCAGCGGTGATTTTTATGCATTAATGTTTAACGCTACGCGCAAAAAATCACGCGTCTTGCGTGGGTTTTTGCGTTAAGTATGTAATAGGGCCCTGTAGCAAGCTTACAATCATTTTCTCTTACATTTTGCTTTCTGTGGAGCTGGAGAGGTGGGGGCCTAACCCTAAAAAACCTGACCAGGGTTTCAAAACTATACAGAAAAAAGGGGGTTTTAACAAGTGAAACTCCCAGTTCATCAGTGGTCCCCAACCCTGGTCCTCAGGTCCCCCTAACAGGTCAGGTTTGCAGGATATGTGAAGCACAGCACAGTTGATATGATTTGCTGCTCAGTGATTGCAGGATTCAGCCCACTTTTCCCCAATGTGATCCTTAAAACCTGACCTGTTAATGGGACCTGAGGACCAGAGTTGGGAAACACTGCTCTAGAACAGGGTTTCGGTTCACCTTGGGGAAATGCAGACTGAATACTGCAATCACTGAGCAGCTAATTAGATCACCTGTGCTGAGCTTTGGTTATCCCACAAACCAGGCCTGTTAGTGGGTTCTGAGGATACGAGTTGAGAAACAATGCTCTAGAACATACGATGACTAGCAGTGGTGCCCCTGCTATGGCCGAAATTAGCAGGAAATACGCAAGATGACCTCAGCGCTCACACCTAGCATACATTTTCAAGGATAAAAACACCAAAGTACATAGCAAAATATGGGGGTTTGGGGGAACTCCATATGACTTATTAAAGATACATATTCACTAACAGAACTACCTCAGGCTCTTAGTCAATGGTTTTCCTCGCTGTTCTATGTAAAGAATAATGTTGAACATCTGTGGATATTTTTTCCCCATTCTGATATCTTATTCCCACCTCTCTTGGGCGGCAGCATACACTGTCAGTATTTAGCCCCACATATAAACCACTTGTCATCTGCGATTTGAATCCCATATTCCAACACAAAACAAAACCACAGGTAGATAGTTTCTTAAGTGTTCAATAAGTCTTAAGCCCACCTGCTGACATCAAGGCTAACCTCATTAGCTGGGGACCTAATGCCAATCTGATTTTAGGGAAGTCTACCACCTCACTAACTGATGCAACCAGTCCATCACTCTCACCAGTGCATCACTCTCACCTTGCAGTCCATCACTCTCAACTTGCACTCCATCACTCTCACCTTGCAGTCTACTACTCTCTCCTTGCAGTCCACCACTCTCTCCTTGCAGTCCACCACTCTCTCCTTGCAGTCCATCACTCTCACCTTGCAGTCCATCACTCTCACCTTGCTGTCCATCATTCTCACCTTGATGTCCATCACTCTCACCTTGCAGTCCATCACTCTCACCTTGCAGTCCATCACTCTCACCTTGCTGTCCATCATTCTCACCTTGATGTCCATCACTCTCACCTTGCAGTCCATCACTCTAAACTTGCACGCCATCACTCTCACCTTGCAATCCATCATTCTCACCGTGCAGTCCTCTCTTCCGGTTTCCACCTCAACCCTTCTAGATTGTAAGTACCCACGGTAATAGGGTGTCCGTTTCCTCCTGTACCGGATTGTCAAATGTTGTTCAATGTTTTGTAACCCTGTCTATATTGTGCCCATTGTTCAGCGCTGTGGAATATCCTGGTGCTTCATAAATAAACAATAATAACAATCCTGGATTTAGATACCTGCTTTACCACCATATGAAGGTGCTGCAACCTGAGGCATTCCCTAGGTCTAGGATGACAGGGGTTCTTGTCCACTGCCACCAATGAGGTGGCAAGACTGGCCATTTGACTGAAACATTGCAAAGTGTTACAGTTACCCTCAACACTTGCAATGTCAATCGTCACAATAAACGAATAACACAAACATCTATTTTATGTTTCCATTGTTGTTGTTTTTTTTATGAGAACCGACACCGATGAAGTCGACTTAAAGGCCCATCGACTCTTTTTGTTCTTCTGCCTGTGGTTAAGCACGTTTTGATAGTAGATTATGCTTTATGTGGAAGCGTGTACTATTTCTTTTTGGGAGGTTATACTCTGTACATGACAAGAATGGTCTCCTGCTCCTTTTGTTCGACTCAAGCAGACCATGCAAAGTGTTCCTCCATCTCCGTATAATTCAAGTAGGTGGAACATTAAAAAAGAAACGACTGGTACCAAAAAAAAGACGTGAATGGAGCTCTGCTTTGCTGATATAACGTTCACAAAATAACGTAGAGTGTCCACAATCTTAATTTAATGCGTTGGTGGCTGCAGCGGCGTGACGCTCTTTATGCATTATGAATGTCTCGATTTTTTTTTTGTGAAGTTTCATTGTCCGACGCGCGAAACATCTTCCCGCAAGAAAAGGGGATCTATGGATAAATGACTTCCCCGCGGTTCTCTCGGTCCTTTTCAGCTCGTCTTGGCTGATATGTTGTGGAGATTTGAAAGTAAAGGATTGTAGGAGGTGCAATTTAATCCCAAAGTCATTACTTAAATGTGCTGATAGGGCGAGGATTACCAGTAATGTAAATTAGATACGAGCCGATGGATTATAGAGAACCCTTTCTTCAAGACGACTCCAGCAAATAGGCTGAGATAAGGAAATCTTTATAATTACGCGGAGCTACATGGGTCAATTTTGATTTTTAAGTAGTGAAGTGCTCCGACGAGGATGGTGGGGGGGGAAATGATACACGTTATTCCCCTCGAAATATTAAATTATTATTATCGCTTTTTTTTTTTTTATCCCTGGCAATGTGTAGGAGAACGTCAAGCAAAATAAAAGGATGAAGGCTGACTATGCATCTCTTTGTGACTGCCATCATTCCATCACTTTTGCTAATATCAATTCAAAATTAAATTTTATGGTCCGTTACGTACAAGCTCAAACGCTTTTGTAATGGAATCCTAAATGGAACTGACTTGCTTTGCGTGGGGTTTGTCTCTCGGTTAAGATGTTATTTAGTCCCAATTATTAGATAATGAACTTTGGAAATGTAATTTTAAATACTTCTGTGTCAAAACTATATTGTCATTCGGCTAGAGGATTTAAATGAAGAATAAAAAATAAAAAATGCTTAGATTATTAATTTAGAGCCGATCTCCTCAGTAAGGATTCCATGGAGCCATCGGGTTACATGAGTGGTCACTGGAGGTTCTGTGTCCTCCGAATACAATGTTGCCATTACTCAAGGGGTTATTCACAGAGATCCGAACTTGCCCAGAAAATCCACCGAACATCGAATTTTCCCGTATGGTGCACTTTCGAGGCCATCCGGCTATTCACAAAGCAGGCAGCTCGCCAAATTTTGGCGAATTGCCAGCAAAATACGGTGCCTGTTCAACGGCAGTGAAATCCCCCATAGAGAAGCAATGGTTAATCTATTCAGAGACACCAAACAGCGGTGAAAAGTTGTCGAAAAATCCCTGCTGTTCGGTGGTTTAATTCGTCAGATTTAATCAGGCGAACCCCATAGGCTTCAATGTTAAAAATATTCCCCGTTTTTATGCAATATCTATTAATAAACCGTTTATTCTTTTAACCTGTAGCAAAAAGTCTCTTTATTTACGTTTTAGGATGTTTTAGGCATTTTTCAGCAAAGACAAATTCCGATTTTTTTTTAAATAGCCTCTTTTTTTCCTGTCACAGACCATTTTATTATTATTCATAGGACCTTATATGTTAATTCCAGCCATTTTCGTTCAGTAGATTTTTTGCAAACAGCGTTTCAAATTTGACACTTTCAATCGTTTGTTTTTTTTTTATACCCCATCCGTCAGCTTGTCGGCTTTTTCCGGCAGCTGGTTGCTGCTGTGTTTGGCAGATCGTTGGCTTTTTTCTGATGTGTTCGGCGGGTTTGTGGCGGGTTTTCTGCAGCGTTTTGGATGGATCTGATATTTCGGATCGTATCGGCAGGGGTTTTCTGCAGGATTTCGCAGGCTTTTTCGGCGGTTTAGAGGCGGATTTTGGCAGATTTTCCGATCCGTTTCATGCACTTCGGGGACTCTGCGGTGAATGGTGAATTCATCGCAGGGTCTGGGAATTTAATTCCCCGAAGTGCGGGTAATGAGTTACGGTGTCATTTCGGTGCTCTGTGAATAACCCTGTCAGTGTCTGCAGTGGGAAATGTAGTAGCTATAATAATGTTTGTGACTGTCACTTTATAAAACGCATGTGTAAGCAGGGAAAGCCAATCATTGTATCTTCCAGACCAATATCACAACACCGCCATTTGTCGTGAATAAAGTCAGTGACCAAATTTCTAAATACTGGCTCCCTTTTTCCTCGTTGTAACTATCAGGGTTATTCAAAGAGATCCGAATTGCTTGAGAAAGAAAATCAGCGTTCGGTTACCTTTCTTGGCCATTAGGCTATCCAGAGAGCAGGCAATACTCCAAATCCTGGCGAATTGCCTGCACATACGGTGCCTGTTCGGTGCCTGTTCGAGGGCAGTGAAAACTCCATGAAAAGCACTGCTTCGGCTATTCAGAGAACACAAACCAGCAGTGAAAGGTTCCCCTAATGCCCTGCCATTCGGTGGTTTCATGCGGCAAGTTTATTCAGGAGAATCCCATAGGCTTCAATGTTAAAAATATTCCCGTTTTAATTCAATATCTAATAAACTGTTGATTATAATATTCTGCAGTAAATAGTCTCTTTATTTATAGATTTTTTAGGATATTTTAAGCATTTTTCTGAATTTTTGTTTTTTTTCCAAAAGTCCGATTTTTGTTTTTTCACCTTTACTTATTTTTTCTGTAACAGCCCTCTTTATTATCATTCCCTGGACCTCATATGTAAATTTCAGACATTTTCGCTCAGTAGTTTCTTTGCAAACAGCGTTTCACTTTTCAAACATTCAAGCAAACTGTTTTCCTAATTTATTCACTTCACTCTGTCTGCGATCTCAGCTTTTTCCGGTGGCTTTGCTGAGTGTGATCGGCTCCTGCTCGGGTTTTTCCGTGGTTTTCGGCAGGTTAATCCAGATGTTTTTGCGGGTTTTCGGCGTGCATTTGCTGGGTTTTGCGGTTAGTTTTCGTCAGGTTTGCGGTAGCTTTTCCCTGCAATTCGGGGACCCTGTGGTGTTTGCTGAATACACCGCAGGGTCACCGAAATGGGATCGGCAAAAGGAACCGAATTGAAGAGAACGAAAAGTCACCGAACGTGCGATGACTTTTCTAATCTATCTGAATAACCCTGTATATATCTAGGTCTGCTGTTCAGGACAGTTGTTGTCAGTATGGTTTCTTAGATTGTGAGCGCTCGAGCAGGGTCCTCCCTCCTTTTTATTCCACGTGTGTAACATGTCTGTAAATTTGTTATTCTGCCTCTCCCATTGTACAGCGCTAAGGAATTTGTTGGCGCTTTATAAATACGTAACTGTATTTTTATTATTATTATTTATTATAATAATGGAGGCTTCTCTTCCTGTGTCACATAACCGGCGAAATCTCGCCTCTTGCGATATCCTTCAGGTCTGGGAAGTGATTGCGAAGGGAGACTGGGGACTTTTTTTCCCAGTCTCACTCTGCTCCCGGCGGCCAGAAGCGGCGGATTGGGCCGCAATTCTCGCTGCGTGATGAGAGGTGAGTATTTGATTTTTTTGGGGGGGGGGGATTTACAGCTGCTGCTTACTGATTCGGCAGGAGCTCTAAGCTGTAGCAAACATTTTTAGTTAGCGACAACGGTTCGTAATTAGCTTTAGCGTTAATGATCCTAGCGCTAATTACTGATTGCTTACTGTTTTTGTTAAGCATAGGTAGCGCAAAGTACAGTGAGCTCGTGCTAAAAAGCGCTAATACCGATGTGGTAACGGGTTTTCTAATCACTTAGAGATAAGGGGGTGATACTGGCGTCCCGCTATCACCTCAATTAACTTAGCGCGTAGCGCGTTAGATTGTAGATGTTTTTCATCATGTAGCATTAAAGTCAATCACAGTCGATATAAAAATAACAATAACTATGGCTTTGGGTTCTCGAAAATGCAGCCTCTAAACATTGTATACAAGGAGCTGAAATAGTGTCTTTGAGTAAAGAGATAAATGTGGAATCATTTGTTATTTCAATTTTATGTGTCTTCTCTAATATATAATTCAGAGTACTTTTATTTAAGTTTTGTATTGCAAGAGGAATCTGCCCCTCTCTTGTAGAGATGGACGATTGTGTCTGGAAACAAATAACATCTAAATCAACTGATAAAATAAATGCATTTCTGAGCCAGAGGAATATCAAAGCATAAGAAAGAAAAACAGAAGAGCTTTCTTGGAGATTAAAGGGAATGTATCACAGTTTCATTGCTGTAAACTCCTGATGTGATTTGTCACTCTGATTTCCATAGTGGTCGAACTTCTTTATACAAAGGGCACTATTGTGTGCCTCTCGCTAAAACCAGGACGCTAAGGGGAAAAATTTGTGTTCACTAATTTTCCCTTTGTGTCCTGGTTTCACCAGTAGATCGTGGGGCAGGCGCTGAGTCCAGCAGCCTGCTGTCACGGTGGCAGTACCACCAGGCACGCACCACCCTATACTTGCCCTCCGATTCTTGGAAGTGGTCGGTCTGTATATATATCCCTATGAATATAACTCGCAGGAAGGTGAGGTCAAGGTTCCTGAGAGAAGCGCCTATATGCAGAGATGCACTGTAAACTGCAAGGGCAGGTGAAAGCAACACAGGGTTAACTAAAGACCTCTGTACGGCAATACCAAAGATTCCCTGCACTGAAAGACCGGTCTTTAGGATAGCCGGATCTAATCTAAAGGAAAGTATTACCTTGAAGCCGTACAGAGTCTTTTGTTGTATACAGATGACAAGGTTACCTGAAAACGGTACAGGCAAGGAAAATACTATAGAGTAGTCATAAAGAGGAAAGCCAAAGGTCATAACCAGAGAGAGTACGTCATATAGGATACAGGAATCAGAACCAGAAGGGAAGTCAGCCAAGCCAAAATCAGTAACCGGGGAATCTGAATGGAACATAAACAGCAAAACAAAATACAGCAATAGACAGAACTAAATACACAGAAGGAGCTGACATAAACTGGAACAGAAATAATAGAGGCAAAAACTGAACAAGGATGAACAAACGGAGGATATCAGGAACACAGCAAGGAGCTCTCAGGACACAAGTGGCAAGGAGACCAGGCAAAGAAAAATGACCCAGCAATGTCCTATAGGTACATTGCTCTAATATAGGCAGGGGAATCAAGGCAAGGGTCAACAGGTGAGCAGCACACAGAACACCAATTAACCCCTGGGAGGCCACTCAGGAATTGGCAGCAACAGAAACACAAGGGAAAAAACACAATATACAAATACAGAGGGCAGGAAGACAGGTTTGCCAGCATAGAACGTGACACCTGCCTCGTAGCGGCCGCTAGGTTCGCGGATGCTGGGGGGCAGCACGAACGAGTCATCCCAAGCATCCGCTCCATGAAATCCATAGGACTCCATAGAGGTTTTTCCTGCCGGGTCACATGTCCACAGGGCTGGACTGGGACAAAAATTCAGCCCTGGACTTCATCCAAACCGACCCACTTTAATTATGCAAACTCGCACAAAAATAGTTTATAAACCAACCGGATTGCTCAACCAATTGCTCTACAGATACCGGAGTTGCTGCACAGTGATTGGGTAATGCAATGCAGCGGCACTGAGGTTGAGTGCGCACCATGTCTTCAGGTGAGGCAGATGCGCAGCAGGTCTCACCGACACAATGGCCCCAATATGAGACTGTGGCAGACTGCGTCTGTTTTACAGATGGTGAGGAAGTTCTCACCTCCCCATTAAGGGCCGCACGGTGAACCAGCATTCACACTGGCCCACTGAGATTCTCCCTGTAGTCCCTATGGCCCGTACATGCCTGCATGCCCAGCAGAATCTCACCTCTCGTGGGATCCTGATGGTCGGCAGAGTGATCGTAGAGGGAGACTGGGGACTTTTTCCCCCCAGTCTCCCTCTGCTCACGGGGGCCAGAAGTGGCAGATCGGGCCGCCATTCTCACCGCGGGATAAGAGGTGAGTATTTGATTTTTGGGGTTGTTTTGAGCTGCAGCTAACTGATTCTGCAGAAGCGCAATCTGGTACCTACAGCTCTGAGCTGGTGTTAACTTTTTTAGTCTTAGTCTTAGTAACTAGTGTTAGGACCTTATCGTATCGCTAGTTAATCTTTGCTTGCACTTTGCGCTCCCCATGTTAAGTATAGGGAGCGCAAAGTACAGTAAACTCACGCCATGAATCGCTAATTACGATTCGCTAACCCGATAACGAATCAGAGTTGAGTCGGGCGCAGCGCTCTCACCTCTTGTAAGCTAACGCTCATGCTATTGTTAGCTTGCAAGAGGTGATAGGGCCCAAAGTATATAATGACAGATATATAGATAGGTAAAAGATGGTGATTATTGAATTAATTAGACAGATATTAAACAGAGTCGGATTTATGAATAGGCAGAGTAGGCATGTGCCTACAGGCAAGGGTAAATCAGTGGAGGCGCTAATGGTTGGTAGGATGGTTTTTAATATTATGTAGCCTGCTAGGGAAAAACACAAAACCTAAACAGAAATGTGTTGAATGTACAGAGAAAGAATGGGGAAGGGGATCCCAGCGGCACAATCTATACATTAGGAGTTCACTTGCGAGAGTATATAACAGTCTTCTACTCATGCAGCATGCAGGCAGGAATAGGTACTCAAAGGTAATGTCACGGTCCACCCCGTGTACCTGTCTAGCACACCTGGATCTAAGAACTTTGCCCTGGATTTCTTCATTCTTGGATTCCAGTCCAGGTTTTGCCCAGGCTAAGCACCATGTCCAGGCTCCTGGAGATCCAGCCTGGTTTTTCCTGTCTAGCCCTGGAATTACAGCTGAGGCCCATCTGCTATCAAGCCTCCTTAAATAACAGAGAGACCCAACTAGCAGTGGTTCTGCATTATTGTTCTCCCTGACTGAGGTCACTTGGTTGTGTGCAAACCTGCTCTTCCTGTACCAACTTATCCTACATATCCAGTTACCATCTGTCTACCTGTGGATTACAGTTGTTCTCACCGTCTGACCTTTTGATCAAGGTACCGCTGTCTAGACTTATCCTTGGTGGGCCCTGTCTGCAGTCTAGGACTGCATTACCCACAATCCACTGACTCTCCAAAAACTCTCCCTGGACTTAATTGCTATTTCCTTTGTTCATTTGCCTGCAGTTAAGGACCATTTATGTTTTATTAAAGAATCTGCTTTGCGTGATTCCTGTCTGGTCTCCCCTCTGTGTCGCCGCCTGCTGGGCTCATACCAGAACCGCACACGCCTCGTGATAGAATGCAGAACCCATCTTATTACGAGTCTGCGGTGATACAGGCAGTGGTGGCATCCATGAAAATGGCTGTGGAGAACTTCCTGCAGCAACTGGACTCTATGTTGCTGAAAGTGCTACAAGGATTAAGGGGCACCTCACCTAAGGTGCACTCTTCCACTTCGATGTCTGGCTGCAGGAGACCCTTGTTTGAGGAGGAACGCTCCAGGAGGAGGTCTTTGGGACTGTGCTTCTATTGTAGTGCGGGCTCACATTTCATATCTGCGTGCCCTGTGCGCCCACCCAAGCCATCCCCTGCACAGACCGGAGTCAATCCTGTTACTCCTGCTTCTCGGCTGGTTGCTCCTCCTGTGTCTGAGCATGCTAAAAGCAAAGAGACATTACTTGCTGAGTCCTTGCCAACAATGTCTAAGCGAACTCCAAGTGCCAAGGCTCGACAGCACCCTGTCTCTGCCAGCCCTCGCCAATCCACTATCAAGCCTCGCCAGGTCACAGCCAAGTCATGCCCAGTCTCTAATCCTGCCAAGTCCCGCCAAGCTGCTGTCAAGCTTCGCCAGCCCACAGCCAAGCCTCGCCAAGTCTCTACTCCTGCTAGGCCACGCCAGGCTACCACAGTTGGCAAGTCTCGCCATACTCCGGTACCCAGATCTAAGAGACCTGAATTTAGGGAAACCTTCTCTGAAGTGGAGATTTCAGAGGAGGACTCCCTCTCTGATTACTTGGAGACCCCGCCATCTGAGCCTGCTGACGTTGAACCCATGGACATGGAACCTACCTTGCCCACAGATTCGGAGTCTTATATGTCCATGGAGGTTGCTTTGACACTGACTACGGAGGTTGCTGCCCTGCACCTTGCAGGATCTCCAGAGTCCGCTGCCCTGCAACCCGCAGGATCTCCAGAGGTCGCTGCCCTGCAACTCGCAGGTTCTCCAGTTGTTGCTGCCCTGCATCCCGCAGGTTCTCCAGTTGTCGCTGCCCTGCATCCCGCAGGATCTCCAGTTGTCGCTGCCCTGCAACCCGCAGGATCTCCAGTTGTCGCTGCCCTGCATCCCGCAGGATCTCCAGTTGTCGCTGCCCTGCATCCCGCAGGATCTCCAGAGGTCGCTGCCCTGCATCCCGCAGGTTATCCTGAGCTATCACCACCACGGGGTCGTCGACGCCGCCGTAAGGCCAAGCCGCTCACTGCCCAGCAAGAGCCATGCTGTACCCAGGTCACCGCAGAGCCGTGCAGTACCCAGGTGGCTCAAGTGCCGTGCAGTACCCAAGTGGCTCAAGTGCTGTGCAGTACCCAAGTCAAGTGGCTCAAGTGCCGTGCAGTACCCAGGTCGCTCAAGTGCCGTGCCTCACAAAGGTTGCCACCATTGAGCCATGCTGCACCAAGGACCTCGCCAAGGGTGCTGCCCCTCCGTGCCTCGCCAAGGACGCCGTCATTGAGCCGTGCAGTACCAAGGTTGTCGCCGTTGAGCCACGCAGTCCCAAGGTTGTCACCAAGGGCACTGCCCCATCAAGCCGCGCCAAGGGTGCTGCCCCACCGAGCTGTGCCAGGGGCGCTGCCCCACCGAGCTGTGCCCATGACACCTTTGCTGACACTGAGTCTGACAGGGCTGTGCTCCTTGCTTTCTTTGAGGACTACCAGAATCCAGGTAGTTGGACTGGCAAGAGGTGCCCAAGAGGACCTGCCCCTACGGGCTACACCACAACGCCCTCTGGCATGTTAGTCCGGGAGGAGCACTTGGCAGTGCTCAGGCGCTGCTCCAAGCTCTGGAGATACTTTGACATCTCTTCTGAGGACTCTAGTTAGAGGAAGGTGCTCCATCCCCTGCTCCAGCCTCGGTGCCCGGAGGGCACCCGTCAGGGGGGGTACTGTCACGGTCCACCCCGTGTACCTGTCTAGCACACCTGGATCTAAGAACTTTGCCCTGGATTTCTTCATTCTTGGATTCCAGTCCAGGTTTTGCCCAGGCTAAGCACCATGTCCAGGCTCCTGGAGATCCAGCCTGGGTTTTCCTGTCTAGCCCTGGAATTACAACTGAGGCCCATCTGCTATCAAGCCTCCTTAAATAACAGAGAGACCCAACTAGCAGTGGTTCTGCATTATTGTTCTCCCTGACTGAGGTCACTTGGTTGTGTGCAAACCTGCTCTTCCTGTACCAACTTATCCTACGTATCCAGTTACCATCTGTCTACCTGTGGATTACAGTTGTTCTCACCGTCTGACCTTTTGATCAAGGTACCGCTGTCTAGACTTATCCTTGGTGGGCCCTGTCTGCAGTCTAGGACTGCATTACCCACAATCCACTGACTCTCCAAGAACTCTCCCTGGACTTTATTGCTATTTCCTTTGTTCATTTGCCTGCAGTTAAGGACCATTTATGTTTTATTAAAGAATCTGCTTTGCGTGATTCCTGTCTGGTCTCCCCTCTGTGTCGCCGCCTGCTGGGCTCATACCAGAACCGCACACGCCTCGTGACAGGTAATCAATATAAAGTGCCTGCTCAGTCTAAAATGACTGGTGGTAATGTGCATTCGTAATGATCTGCATACAGAGCTATCGCTGTGAAAATGCAATATAAAGGGCAGCAAATAAAGTGCTAATAATATGCAAGATGCAATAAAAAGTGTGTACAGTGCAGTGCTCAAATACCACAATATAGTTCACTCGTGCATTAAGTCCAAGCGGTGCAGCCATAAATGATCTACATACAAAGCTATCACTGTGCAAATGCAACGTAAAAGTGCATATATATTATATAGCAGCAGGTAAGGTGCTAAGAATAAGCAAAGTGCAGATACAAAGTGCATACAGTGTAACACTTAATTGTCACAGTTTTGCCAATGCAGATCAGTCATACAATAAGGCCAGACACCCGTGTAGCGCTCACTCCCGGAGGAGCCGCTGAATAAACCTCGGGTTAGTCTCACCGCACTAGGAAATAACTATACACCAGCACTTTTGTGGATTTTTATGTATTATATTCTTTACTGATCCCAATAAAGCAGCATATATTACGTATATACGGTATTTAAATGACAAGGATTCGTAACGCGGGAAAAACACGCGGCGGCAAAAGTAATGGTTAACCCCCTCAGTTCTGGAGTGTAAGTCCCGTGAATAATAGCTCAAAAATGTGTATGTGTATTGTCTCGGGTACCCGGGTACTGTATTCAACTAGCCAGTGAATGAAACAAAACAATCTTCGACTAGTCACGTTGGGGCCCTGTGGATTTAAACAATACTGCAGCGTGCGTTTCTTATCTGGGAACTGCGGCCTGGGAGGCCTCTCACCCACCCGATAGACAAACTGTCCAGCACCCGATCAAGGATCTCCTCCGCTGTGTACTGGGACTCTGTGCCACTGGATCCGCTCCCTGCTTGTCGAATCTCCGCAACTGGAACAACGATCCACTGCCTGCACTCCCAATCGATCAGCATGGTCTCCTTGCTCTGAGTCCAGCCGCAACCAGCTTGTCATCCAGACCTCTCAGCGCTGTGTAGGTAGGTCTCAGCACGATCACTGTCCCGATCTCCAGCACCAGTGAGGCAGCGCCTGTACTCTGGCCTGGTCGCGATCTTGACAGTTCTCACGTGCGTCCTCCACCTTTCACCGCTCCGCTCACTCTGAACATGCCTTCCACGAGGCTGCTGATCTCCTTCCTCTTCCTCCTCCACCCCCTTCCTGTCCTCACGCAAAGCATGATGGTAGGTGTAGTTCAGTTATTGTCCAGCATAGTCCATTATGTCTCTGTCTCCCACTGGTGGCCATAATAATTAAATGCAGCATAACACAGTCTTTAAAGCAGCACTACACCCGTATCTGGTGCAATGCAGATAATGCAGTTCGATATCATCCCATGTTGCAGAGTGTATAAACTCCTACAATAGCAGGCGGTGCACATAAAAAGTGCTAAAGGGAAGGAAAAGTCAAGTTGCAACCTTTTTGTGTATATTCGGAATGTGCATACAGGTGCTAGTTAGGCCTCATCTCCTTTAGTCCTAATGGGTACCCAATCATCAGAGGGAAAAGAGAGAAGGAGAGGATAATAGTGCAATATCGCCAAGTAAGGTTAGAGAACATCGGTGAAGAAACACACTTACACTTTCCATAGCCTAATTCATCCAGGCTCTGGAGTGAATTGCTCTAGGCCAGATAGAGGGTGGCCACTTCCCTTCGTTACGTCTTCTCGGTTACCTCAAATGCAAGAAATGAAGAGAGACGGCGCTCTCATAGTGCAACATGAACTTTATGATATAACATATTAACTGAAAATGTTCACTCACTGATTTTGGAGCCTTACTGATCCGGGCTCAACTTCTCAGCATGTGGTACTCTTTATTCGGTGGGCACCTTCACCTCATTGTCTGCTCACAAGCCTCCTGGATGGGTGCAGACGGTGGGTGAGGCATATGGAGCTGTGCAATAGCTTACAACTTACAAGTGCCTAGTAGAGAACAGTAGGGCTTCACAGTATATTAATCGGTGAGGAAGTGGACAGGCTAGAGTTAAGTTAAAAAAATGTATATATTTATTGGTCACAAAATACTTAATAAAAACCGAGGGTATTTTAAATAGGGGGGAAGGGAAGGTTCAAGGTGTAGATACGCGTTTCGGTACTTCCCCTTTTCCATCGACAAACCTGCATATTGACTGAAGAAGGCACAGGAAGTGCCGAAACGTGTAGCTACACCTGGAACCTTCCCTTCCCCCCTTTTTAAAATACCCTAGTTTTTTATTATGTATTTTTGTGACCAATTGTGACTGGGGAAAAATTTCTTTCTTGACCCCAGATGGCGTAAGATTTCTCCTTGTATCAAGCAGTTTATACCCACATATTAAATATCATGGGCTATATTACAATCTTCGCCCAAAAAGCCTCACACAAAGCGAAAAATTTTACGCCAAGCGCTCAAATTACCTCTGGAATTACAATCCTCGCGGCCGATCAATTGCAGGTGCAAACAGTATGCGCACAAATGCAGGCTCAGTGCCGTCTCACGCAAAAATCTTTGTGCGCACAGTTTTTGGCACCCATTCAGCCAATCAAAATGAAGAAACACACCTATCAGAAGCAACTGAATTGCGCCTGCCAGAGGCATTGGAGACGGGCTCTGTGTCTATGATGCAAAATGAGCGCATATGCTACAGTAATAGTACACACACACACCTGCCATCATCCATTATATTGTTGCTGCATTACTTTTACGTTCACACCTGGGCGTTTTACAGCACGTTCCTGCGCACTGTAAAACGCCCAAGCATGGAAATCCCATGATTTCCTATGCGGACCCGTTCACACTTGGGCGTTTTACAGCGCACAGGAACACGCTGTAAAACGTCCTACGCCCAAAAAAGTACGGGAGCTTCTTTGGGGCGTATTGCAGCAAGTTCACGCTGCAGTCTACATATGGCAGTGAACGCGCTGCAATGCGCGTTCGCGTGTTTTTTACGTTTGTGCGACACGCGCGTCAAAAAACGCACAGGTGTGAACCCAGCCTAAATGTGCTGTTTTTTTCCAGGTTAGCCAGGTTGTTCAGATATGCCGTTACCACCAGCTTTTTGCAGTTGCTAAAATTATGCGCGCAAAGGCTGTGCGATAATTACCGTGAATAGATTGTAATACCATCCGCATACCAGCGCACATTCGCATTTGCGCTCACAATGTTAAGTATAGGACGCGCAAAGTACAGTAAGCTCGTGCAGGGTTTGCGCAGGTGCCTCTTCTCCCTATTACATTTCTTTCAGAGGGGACTAAGTCCATGGTGGTCTAGTTTTAGAAAACGTGATCTGCAACTCCATCAAGAGCAGAGCACGCAATGCTCCTTCTTAGTTCCTCCCACCTGCCCAAGAAAGTCAGCTCAGTAGCACGTCATAGCTAAGTGCTGAGTGCGCTTGGAGTCACAATCACACTGTCCACCAGACGAGCAGCGGGGATATTTTGTGGCTGAAGAGGCCTGGTGGCTCCAGGGTGCCTGACCACACTAGACCCGCCAAACCTCAGAAGATTCAAGGCCACTTGGGGCTAACAACTCCTTGTGACCCCCAGTTCCAATGACAGGTCACCTGCCTCCTATGAATGCACGTCCCTGGCCCACATGTATTCACCCACGTACATATACACACACAGTTTAATGGGATGCTTTACTGTAGCTAAATGTTAAACTTCCATCGATCTACCTGTTTCTCAGACGGCATTTCTCAGAAAGAAATTGTGGTATTAATGGCAGCGATAATAGGTTAATCCATCTTCCATTATTATTGGTGATATTGGCTAATTAAGCATGTCATTGGCAAAATGCTAATTAACTTTCTCACCATCTCTGGATGGCAAGTCATCTATTCTCTCAGTTTTCCCCCAGTGATAATGATATAATCAAACTATTTACAGGCTACATTGTCTTTATCTAATTAGCCCATATAGCTCTTGGCATTTTAGAAGAGTGGATAAAGCGATTTAGTAAAGCAATGTAAATTGCTGCGAGCATTAAACATGAAGACAAATCTACTTATTTTAAATTGAGCTCAAACTATAACATGACAATATTGTAATGTTACGGTTTATGTAAAAAATGTACGACTCGGATCTGAGGATGCATTTTGCATGCAGATGGTTTCGTCGTTGTTTCGTTGTGTTTTTAACCTATCACTATTTTTTATTTGGCCCAGGGATCAGGAGAATAACAGTCCTGCTGGTGACTTGCCCTACAGGGTATTCTTAATTGATGGTAACTAATGCTTTCGAAAATCCAGTTTAAATAAAAAATCAACATGAGTCGTTCTGAAACGTATTCGATTTGGTTATTATTGTCATTGAATATCGTGATATCCCTGTTAGTGTTAATGCATAAGCAGATTTAAAGCTCATTTACCTCCTGGATCTGGATGGTGATTCGGCTTTAGAAAATTTGGATTATGTACAAAAGAAACATTCTATCAGGGTTATTCAGAGAGCGTGAAAAGCAGGAGAATGACTGGAGAATGAAAAATTCTAGGTCAAAATAGCCAAACCAGAAAAATTCTCCCTTTCATCTCACTTTCCAAATTGGCTATTTTGACCTAGAATTTTGCATTCTCCAGTTATTCTCCTGCTTTTCACTCTCTCTGAATAACCCTGTATGTCTATGGTGCCGTGTTGTCAATCATACCACTATATCCATTGTATTTTGTGCATTCACAAAGCTGGACCGGCACACCGCCCTTGCGACACTGAAAAAAGGTGCGCCAAATCCCGGAGAGGCCAGTTTCCACAACACATAGGGCCCTATTCCCTAGTTCCCGCTAACATGGGGACGGTAACAGGGAAAATCTGCCCCTGCAAATTTCCCCATAGCGTCTACATGTTAGCGCGATATTCCAGGGCAGGCACTACCTTGGCACCTTGTCCGGAATGCAGTGCTAACCACTGGGAAAATCATGGAAGCACTTCTGTGCCGCCGCCAGTATCACTTCCTTGAGTCCATAGGACTCCATGGAGGGTTGCGCTTCCAGGCCACGAGCCCTGCATGATCTCGCTATTTGTTCCCAGTCTCACTCTGCTCCTGGTGAGAAGAAGCAGCATATTAAGACACCGTTCTCGCTGCCGGATTAGAGGTGAGTATCAGATTTATTGGGAATCAGGTACCGCCAGCTTTTAGGAGGTAGTAAAATATGGCTGTCTGCATCCTTGAGGTAATTAGTGCCTGGACTTTGTAATACCTTACTTATCGAAACGCTAATTAATGATTGCGCTCTCCATGTTAAAATAGGATGAGATAAGTACAGTAAGCTCCCACAAAAAGGTGGCTGACATCCTGGATGTCAGCCATGCCTCTGGGTCCCCCCCACACACTGACATCCTCATCATATGTGTGAGGATGTCAGTGGGCCAGTTAACCCCCTAGCTACCAAGTGGAGATAGGGGGATCCTTTGGATCCCCTTATCTCCCGATCCGTGGCAGCTAGAGGGTCATGTTTGACATCATGATACCAAACATGACCAGGTTTGGTGTAAAAATAAAATAATTTAAAAAAAAATAATAAACAATAATATTTTTTTATTTTTTTTGTCTGGGGGGATTTAGTTAAATAGGACCTAGGCTGTCATCTAAAAATAATGAGCATAAAAGGGTCAGAATGAGCAATAAAAAGTAAAAAGATGTAAAAAATTGGGTATTTCTATTCTCATGACAAAATTTTGAAACTATTTAGCCGGGGTCTTTTTTGATGGTTGTAGATTTTGGGGATTCAATTACGAAAAAGTGTGTTTTTACGATATTTTTTTTTTACATATTTCATATTTTGTTTATAGTAATTATAAGATATGATAGAAATAATGGTGTTTTTAGAAAGTCCACTTAATGGCGGGAAAAACTGTATATAATATGTGTGGGTTGAATAAACGAGTAAGAGGAAAATTTGACCTAAACACTAACAGTGCAGAAACGTAAAAACAGCAGCAGTCACTAAAGGACGTATTTGCGTAAAACCGCCTGGTCACTAAGGGGTTAAAATATATTCTTAATATATTCTTCCCAAATATATTGACATATATTTCAAATACTACAATTTTGGCCATATTCAATATATTGAAATATATTTTTGAAATATATTTGAATATATTATTGAAAATGTTCAGAATGCATGCTGAAATATATTTCAAAGTGTATTTTGCAATGTATCGTAAACTATGCTGTGAATATATCCTGGAATATATGTTAAATGTACGTAAAAATGCAAAATATGTGGCAGATAAATTTAAAGAAAAACACTATTATTATAGTCTGGTGGCTGGGTTGAACCTGCTTCTTGTAAAGTCAAGACTTGCTTCTCCACAGTTGTAGTGGAGGAACATGCTGAACGGGATTTGACTTGCTTCTCCATGGTCAAAGAGCAGAGACGTACCGTTAGGTGTATTGCCCAAGGACTCTATGTGGCTCTGGCCAGGATTCAAACCTGGGTCTTCATGGTTATAGTGAAGTGATGTTACCTCTGCTCCATCCATCCAGTATAATTGTGTTGTGTTACTGGCATATAGAAATGTCCGCCACTCTAATTACCGGCCCATTGACAAATGACTAATTCTGGTTTGGTAATGTAAGTTGACAAGAGAAGTATTTTACTCTCTGCCTTAACAAGTCTAACATTTATTTTAAATTATTATTTGGAGTTGAAATATCAGCTAGTTTTAACATTTCTATATGCCAGTAACACAATACAATTATACTGGAGCAGAGGTAACATCACTTCTCTATAACTATGGTGACCCAGGTTCGAATCCTGGCCAGAGCACCTCTCCAGTAAGTGTCCTTGGGCAAGACACCTAATGGTACGTCTCTGCTCTTTGACCATGGAGAAGCAAGTCAAATCCTGTATAGCACATTCTTCCAGTACAACTGTGGAGAAGTAAGGGTCGACTTTACGAGAAGTGGGTTCAACGTAGCCACCGGAATATAATAGTAGTGTTTTTATTTTAATTTATCTGCCACATATTTTGCATTTTGAAGTACATTTTACATATATTTCAGAATATATTCACAGCACATTTCACAATGCATTCCAAAATATACCTTGAAATATGTTTCAGCATGCATTCTGAACATAGGACATACTTGAAAAGGAGAGAAATCTCAACATATTGTAGCCCTGTGGTTGCTTTGGCTTCTGAGAACTGCAGCTGTTATGTCCATAGAGGGAGCAAGAGTGCAACGGTTGGACAAAGACTGTAATGGACATATGTGCTATGTCTCCCAGAAACCCTCAGGGAGAGGGAGGAAGTAGAGCATCTGGCGCCAGGAAGAGGGGGACAGTGTGTGCAGCGTGAGGCAGACAGTGTGAGCAGCGAGAGAAGGCGGTTGGCTTGTGTGACATTCTCTGGGATCTTGCAAGTTGGAGCGCGGAGAACCGGGTGACATCCATTGCTGGAGTGATCGGGGAGAGTGCAAAATGCCTTGCCGTATATCACGCTGAACTGTACATGTCACAAGAGTGTTAGAGAGAGATCGCGGGTGAGGAGGTCGCAGGCAGAACGGAGTGCTGGCGGTGTTCTGATTCCGACTGAGGAGAACAGGATCGAGAGTGTGAATTTCGACAGCATCGGGCTCCAGACGGCTGAGAGGATGGATCTTCTCACGAGGGACCTTTCATCAGCGTTTCACCGGTCTGGGAAAAGCTGTTTCGGTGGTTGGGTGAGAGGCCTCTGGCCTATGATATTGCTAACAGTGCACACTTATTTGTTTACTACATTTTTAGGGCCCCAACGTTGACTAGCCGAAGACATTCATCCATCCACTGGCCAGTGGACTTAGTACCCGAGTACCCTAGGACAAAACTAATAGATATGTATTTCTAAATCGGACTTTGCACCAAAGGACTGGGAGTTCACAGTTTAGTCGCTATACAGCTACCTGCTCATATTGCCCGCCATTTATATCGTAGAATGCTTGATTCTTACAGTTAAAGTACATGTGTAATTATTGAGAGTTATTGCCTACAGTAAAGTATATTCAAGAAAATCTATATTCAAGAAAATCTATAAAGGTGTGCTGGTGTACAGTGAATTGTTAGTGCGGTGAGACAAATCCCGGGGTATTCAGCGGCTCCTTAGGGGGTGAGCGCTACAGTATCCTTCCTGGTAAAATATTTTATAAATAAATAAATATTCAATAATCACAAATATATTTCAATATATTGAATACGGCCAAAATTGTAGTATTGCAAATATATGTCAATATATTTGGGAAGAATATATTAAGAATGTATTTTTAAAAATATATTTCAAATATATCTCTCTTCCATGTGGGTATGTCTCTTGTGTTTAGAGCTCTGTTTCTCATGAACTGTAAATAATGAGAGCTTGGGGGAATCAGCATTATTATTAAATTGCTTTCTTAATAAAGAGCTTTTTGATCCATTTTATTATATTCTTGATATTACAGCACTTAGCAAAATGAGGGAATTCATAATGACAAGAAGCCAGCGGCGCTGCTGAATTCTGATTAATGAAAGGTATCCCGGAATCCATGGCATGCATGTCAGGTTCATATGACTGACAGGTATGCTTCGAGGAAGATGGGGAAAAAAATTAAACGTGAAATGTATATCTCGAGAGCAGACAGTAACAAGCTCAGTCACTTTTAGTTACCGATTGTCTGAACAGCAGCATGAAATCAAGCTGAAGTAAGTGGAAACTAAGATATGAAGCATAATATGCAATTTATCCAACAATATATTCAACCATGGATGAATTTTTTCTGCCAGGAACCACTGACTTTATTGAGCCATCTCTCAGAATGACAATGATTTGGCTCGCACACATCTAGCCTTGCGTGAAAATAAAAGGAATGTCACATTGTAGAAACATGAATGAAAGATTTACTAGATTGTAGAATATTTAAGAGAATGCTAACAAGGAAACAGATAAAACATGTCCATCACGTTGAAATATATGTTAAAAAAATAACTTAGGAGTTTCAAAATGTGGAGCCAACTTCAGTGGTCGCTTGAATAGAGATGTTAAGACTCACAATGGCTTCAGGTTTTTGTGATTCATGATGCCTGCTGGCCATGAAGAATTATGATGGCTGAATTTGTTAAGACTTCATCCTGGCTGGCAGTCGATAGAAGTCATAATGGCTGCCAATCACCGGGAATCATAATGGCAACCAGACACTGGGAATCACGATGGTCGCAAGTCACTGGGTTTCATGATGGCTACCATCCAGTAGGATTCATGATGGCTGCCAGTTCCTGGGAATCATAATAGCTGCCAGTCATTAAGAATCATGATGTTGGGCATTTACTAGGATTTGTGATGGCTGCCAGTTGCTGGAAATTATGATATTCATTAAGAATTAAAAAAACAAAACACTCAGTTACCTCAGAGAAAACATTTTGGGTGCTGAATCCCAAATCTTCGCTCTACACTTGATCAAAATGCATTAAATCATGCCTGCTACTTTATCTTCAGAAGTTGACCATGATTTTATTGCACCATCAGCCAGGGCTGTCTATTGAAGGTGCAATAAAGTCACGTTCAATGCCTTCAAATGTAGATGTGGATTTTTTATCTACAGATCATTTATTCACTAGGAATTATGGTGGCTACCTTTCAGTAGGGTTTACTATGTCTGCCAGTCACTTGGATTCTGGATGTCTAACATTCATTAGTATTCATTATGGCTGCTAGTCACTGGGATTTAAGATGGTTGACCAGTCGCTAGAAATCATGATGGCCGTCAGTCTCTAGAATTCATGATGGCTCCCAGTTAATGGGAGACATGATACCAGTCTCTAGGTATCACTGTGGCTGCAAATCTCTAGGATTTATGATAGGTGCCATTCACGAGGATTCCTGATGGCTGCCAATCACAAGGATTCCTGAGGGATGCCAGTCACTTGGATTTACAATGGTTGACCAGCCTCTAGAAGCCCTGTCGGCTGTCTCTAGTTTTCATAGTAGATTCCAGTCACTGGGTGGCATGAAGGATGCAAGTATGTAGAATTCATAATGACTGCCAGATGCCAAAATCAATGTGGTTGAAAGTCTCTATTATCATTATTATTGTCATCATTTATATTGCGCCAACAGTTTCCGCAGCGCTTTACAATAACCAAAGGGGATGAGTTAGAGATAAACGAACATATGATGGAAACAAGAGGTGTAGAGGGCCCTGCACATAGGAGCTTACAGTCTAGAGGGATTTGGATTGAAGAAGACAAGGGGAGTTTTACTGGACATCAGGATCATTAGTGCCAGTGGTTTGGGAATGGTGGGGCCATAGAAGCAGCTTCAATCATGTGTGAGTAGGTGTGCAGAGGGAGGAGTTGTATCAGTGATGTGGTATGCTAATCTAAAGAGATGGGTTTTGAGGGATTTCTTGAAGGCCCGAAGATCAGGGGAGAGTTTGATAGGGTGAGGCAAGTCATTCTACAGGAGCAGTGCAGCCCTTGAGAAGTCATAGAGACGAGAGTTGGCCATGCGCGTGTAGACCAATGACAGGTGGAGATTGCCTGCTGACCAGAGTTGTCTAGATGGGATGTGCTTGCAGAGTAACGAAGACATGTAAGGGGGAGGGGTTGAGTTATTGAGTGATTTGAACGTGAGCGTCAGTATTTTAAACTGTATCCTGGAACGTACAGGAAGTCAACGGAGGGATCGACAGAGGGGGGAGGTACGCAAGGTGCATCTGGTGAGAAAAATAAGCCTGGCACCTGCATTCATTACAGATTGCAAAGGGGCAATACGGGAGTTGGGGAGGCCAATAAGGAATGAGATGCAGTAATCAAGTCGTGAAATGACAAGAGCATGAACCAGCACCTTCGCAGTATCTTGTGTCAGAAAGGGGCAGACACGGGCAATGTTTTTGAGTTGAAAGTAACAGGATTTGGTCACTGTCTGGATATGGGGAGAGAAAGTTAGGTCAGATTCATAATGGCTGACAATCATCAGGATTCATGATGGCTACCAACCACTAGGTATCACGAAGGCTGTTAGTCTCTAAGATCTAAGATGGCTGCCAGTCAGTAGAATTCATATTGGCTGTCAGATCACCATTGCTTTTTGTAGCATCTGGACAGGATTAATTACAAATCTTTACCAGAATAAGGGCCAGAGAGAACTAGAAAGGCTGTCGGGTCATGCCCTACAACATGCGTTTGCTAGAAGCCCTTGGGTCAATTGTCCCTTGCCCCCCAATTTGCTGGTATTGTGTTTCTACAATGGAAGTATCCCTATTCAAGAAAAATAATTGTGCACATAGTGACATGTGAAGCCGTTATTAATTAACGCACCACTAAATGCCATGGGATAGGCATAAGGCTATCCTAAATAAAAGATAAATTCAGGGAAAGTATCCATATAATTGGGCAGACTAGATGGACCGGAAGCTTCTTATCTGCCGACATATTCTACGTTTCTATGTAAATGTATAAACACATTTCAATACGTTTTCTGGACATATTGTCATCTAAAATGTAAAAATGCCATTATTGATATTAATTATATATTGAACCCTGTAAAATTTTCCAAAGAAGTTATTTCTCAACCAAAGCACATTGGATTTAGCCTTAGGATCCTGTTAATTTGCATAACCTCGTTTAATTAAACTTGGCACTTGTGGCCATGTCGTTTATCTTTGTACAGTATAAGGTGAAACTTGGTCTGTCGGAAGGAGAGCTTTATCTGAGATGGGGATGGAATGTCTTGCAATTAAATGGATTGTTGAGCATTATGGAGTTAGCGAGAAGGAGTTAAATGTCCTAATGTTACTGACCATACTTCATTTGGCATTATTTGCCCTACAACAAGCTGAGAGAAGTGAAGGTGAGAATCAAACACTGATATCGCCCTGCCAGGATCTAACAATTAGGAATATTTAAAGAGACTAACAGGGTTATTCAGAGATTGGTGAAAAGCAGGAGAATGACTGGAGAATGGAAAATTCTAGGTTAAATTAGCCAAACCAGAAAAATTCTCCCATTCGCCTCACTTTCCAAATCGGCTATTTTGACCTAGATTTTCCCATTCTCCAGTCATTCTCCTGATTTTCACGCTCTCTGAATAACCCTGTAAGACATACAGGGCTATTCAGAACGACGTGAAAACCTTGAGAATGACTGGAGAATTGAAAATTCTAGGTCAAAATAGTCAAACCATAAAAATTCTCCCAATTATCTCACTTTCCAAATTGGCTATTTGGTCTAGATTGTTCATTCTCCTGGCAATTCTCAAGGTTTTCACCTCTCTCTGAATAGTCCTGATAGGAATACTTTACAAAAACTTTCACACCTCACACCCCAAATATACTAGACTTTTAATAGAAATGACATTGAGAAAAAAAATGCTGCCCCCTCTGATATGCTGCCCTAGGTGTTCTGATATATTATCATTATTATTTATTTAAGTTGTGATGGAGGGCAAAAATTTGATTAAAAGCCTCCACACTGCAAATTATAAATCTTATAATTGCAGAAGTCATTTACACATCACAGCAATTCAAAGAACTGCATCACAGAGCTCATGTGTTACATTCCCAATATGCAGCACAGAACTCTTGGTAAGATGCAAATTTACGGTTTACAATTTCTCAATTTTTTGCATCCTGCTTCTGTTTTCACACAGAACCCTTCAATCAATGCCATGCCATACTAGATGGCTTTTTTTTGTTAGCAAAGATTAGGTTTATGCAACTGGTCATGGTGACAGCCACTCCTGGACAGCTGTTTTTTCGCCAGTATTTAACAGAGTGACAGTTTGTGAATAGACAAAATGCCATGAAATTCCCAGATTCCCCTATTACCATGACGGGGAATCATAATTATAATAAAGACACGGAGGCGAGTATTATGCAATCTTTTCTTTACTAAGCCGATAGCAGGAAAGAACAATCTCTCAAACACCACAACAAAAGTATTTAGAGAGAAAAAAATACATTTAACAATATATAACCATGACAGATAATGGTACAGTCCAACTCCTTAAAGGGATACTCTAAGCAACATGACCACCTAAGCTATTTTAGGTGGTCATGATGCCCGGAGTATGCTGCCCTTTGTCCCCCCTCCCTCCGCTCAGCCGATCTGCAGAAAAGGCTGAAAACAGCTGAGAGAGGCGGAGGACTTTACTCCGCCCTCCCAGCTGTCAGTCAGCAGAGCGGGAATCATATTTCCCGCTTCTGCCGACTTTTGCCGAGTAGGAGACGTCATCGCGCTTTCAGCGCGATGACGTCTCCTACTCCCCGCAGAAGCTGGCGGCTCCCTCTTCGGGTTAGTGTTGCGCGCATCCTCTTGCGCGCAACACTAATCCTCAGAGGGAGCCGGGAGGAAGCCTGCCGATTGTGGCTTATGTGAGAGGCGCGCATGCGCGCTTCTCACGTAAACCAGAAGCCAAGACGCAGCAAGAAGAAGGACGGGAGCGGAAGAGGAGGGAGGTGAGTATAAAAAAAAAAAAAACGCCGCTGGAAACCAGAGGATTTTAAGGTAAGTATTGCAGTTACAAGAAAAGAAAAAAAAAAAGGTTTTTATAAGGGAATAGGGATAGGTTAGGAAAAAAAACGGGGGGTGATTTTTTTGTTGGAGTGTTCCTTTAAATCCTCCAACCACTGCTAGCTCCACCTCTTTTCTGATGCGAGACGTAATAATCTTCTTCTTTAACAAATTGAACATCGGAAGAGCTCCGCCTTTCCATGAAAACCTTCAACATGAAGTCCAAATCTTCCGATAAAACTCCAACACAACACTCAAGCTGTCAGAGAAAACAACATATTAGAGATCACCAGAGCTTACTTGAGAAAATTTTTAAATAATGATCGACCGATCTATAACACCTATTGAACACTTAATATTAACCTCAGATATCAGGGTTGGAAAGAAAACCGTTTGGGTGAGATAATACTCGCCTCCGTGTCTTTATTATAATTATAATTCCCTGTCATGGTAATAGGGGAATCCGGGAATTATCCCACAAGCTTAATTAACTAGTGAATATGACATGTGACACACTGGTTTAAAATAAAACTCCCTAAAGCTGGATTCTCTGGACCAGTCTGCTGTTTTTTAGATGTCTTCAAGACGACATCCACGGGCAAATGCTCCGGAAGCAGAAGCACTCCAGGAAGAATGAGCTCCGAACACGGAGACATCTACACCAGCTTCCGACATGATCCATTTAACCCACCTACCGAGTGTGGTAGAAGTTACAGATTTAAATGGTTTACGTATTGAAATAAATAATCGTTGAGATTGAAGAGATCTGTTAAGGGCGGTAACCCTTTCATATTCTTTTAAACAACACACTGGGCACAAACTAGGACGTTGCGGGAAAACTGGATAGAAAACCTCCGACAATGAAGTTTTTGTCCTATTAGAAATCAAAAATTTCACTCCTGTGGGGGAAAAACATCTACCCCCTAAATCCAGGGCCCGAACATCCGAGTCTCTTTTGCAGGAGATCAAGCAAAGTAAAGTGGCCAATTTTGCCGAAATTTGTTTAATGGACAAAACTTCATTATCAGGCCACCCATCCAACAAACTAAACACAACATTAACATCCCAGGTGTTAGAATAATGAGGACGAGGAGGCCTTTTACATCGTACACCCTTTAACAACCTACATACCATCGGATGTTTTCCTGCAGGCCCCCGTTAAACCCCTGATGCAAAGCAGATATCGCCGACCTGAAGTTATTGATTGTGCGATACGCTTTCCCATCCTCAAAGACAAGTGAAAAAATTTAACAATTTACTCAAAGGAGCCGATACGGGATTAACCTGTCGTTCCACACACCAAAAAACCCATGCGTTCCATGCTGACCTATATCTCCTTCTAGTAGATGGTGCCCATGAGCTTGACAATAAAGAGGCAGTTGCCTCCGAAACCTCGAAGGAAGGCCAGTGATCCCTGAAATTTTCCACGCTATTAACCACATTGAGAGGGGACCCATGAGATTCTGAAGTGTTTCCGCTGGCTCTTTCAGAGTGGAGGCGGAGACCCGAATCAACCTGGGAACGTCTACAGCCAGTTCCAGAAGTCGCAGGAACCATGGTTGAGACCTCCAGAGTGGTGTTATGAGCACCACTGTAGCTAACTGTGATGGTATTAACCGTATTTCTGTTAGAATGAGGGAAAATGGAGGGAACACGTAGAGAGTCCCTAGAGGCCAGGTCTGAACCAGAGCATCTGGCGCTAGCACCATGGGGTCTGGTCTCCAACTGTAATACTGTGGAAGCAGGGTATTGAGGCGCGAAGCAAATAAATCTATAGAGAAAGGACCCCAGAGAAATGATAAAGTGGCAAACACCCTGGTATCCAATCTCCAATCGCTGGAATCTATCAGATATCTTGAGTTCTAGTCCGCCACAACATTGCTGAGGTCTGGAATATATTGGGCCTGGACCGATAGGCTGCGAGACAGGCAAAAACCCCAAAAGGATTTCGCTGTCTCCGCCAACTGTCTGGACCTGGGACCTCCCAGATGGTTGATATACCGCACTGCGAACAAATTGTCCATCTTTAACAGAATGGAACTCGCCTGGAAATGTTTGGTAAAGCTTTGAATAGCAAACAAACCAGCGAGGAGTTCCAGACAATTTATGTGTAACTCCAATTCTGTAGAATCCCATCTGCCGTCTGTGGAAAGCGAATCGCATCGTGTGCCCCACCCAGATCTGCTGGCGTCTGATTCTATTATTAACCCTGGGGATGGATGATGGCCCTGCCATTCCATGACTCCAAATGATTTAGCCACCATTGCATTTCTTCCTTCGACTCGTCGTCCAAAGAGATGCAATCTGGATAAAGCCACCCTTTCCTCAGATATCGTGCCTTCAGACGTTGAAGGGCCCGATAATACAGCGGTCCCGGAAAGACCGTTTGTATTGCTGAGGAGAGAAGGCATAGCAAGCGAGCCAACCATCTCAGAGGAAACTCCTGTGTAGATAGAAGACGTCTGATCTCCTTGTGAATCAGCCGAACCTTGGTTGACGGCAAGGAGAGAGACATCTCTACCGAATCTATGGTGAAACCAGACATTCGATGGATTGTGTTGGTGTTAGAATCGATTT
The DNA here is from genome assembly GCA_009667805.1 of Leptobrachium leishanense. Taxonomy (NCBI): domain Eukaryota; kingdom Metazoa; phylum Chordata; class Amphibia; order Anura; family Megophryidae; genus Leptobrachium; species Leptobrachium leishanense. The sequence goes on along the minus strand of CM019063.1, from coordinate 515,726,957 downwards.
TTTGAAATTTATTAAGAAACCCAAATTGGATAACAGATTCACCGTCCAATCTTTGTGGACCATCAACAATATTGGGTTCGCCGCCAGGAGGAGAATATCGTCCAGGTAAATTACAAGACGCACTCCCCTGCTGCGGAGGAATGCCGCCACTGGTCTCATTAACTTGGTGAAACACCAAGGGGCGGATGACAGACCGAAAGGAAGGGACTTGAATCTCCAAAGAGTGCCCTCCCAGAGGAACTGAAGAAAATCTCTGCTTGAAGCCTCTATCGGAATTGTCAAATACGCATCTTTTAGGTCTAGTTAAGACCCCTTTTAACGATGGAATGCCCTCCATTTTGAAATGATTGTACATGACATATTAGTTGAGATATTTCAAATTTATTACCGGACGGAAACTTCTGTCTTTTTTCTTCACCAGAAATATATTGTTGAGAAATATCTGTCTGTGAGGTACCACTTTTTCTATTGCATTCTTTGTGAATAAGTCTTTTACTTCTAGTGAAGTAACCGCTCTGTCCTTTTCGGACATTACCATTATCCCTGGAGGAACATATTGTATAGGATGCAAGGTGAAATTATCTTGAAACCCCGTATTGTCTGAAGAACCCATGGGTCTGATGTGACTTTCTGCCAATGTTTGAAAAAATTTGATGTCCTGCCCCCCACCTCTTGTGTGGAAGAATGTAGGTGTGAACACATACTCACCAAAAGATCCTGATCTCCTAGGACCTCTGTAACCTCGATGTCGCTGAGGTCTGGACCTTTGTGGAAAAAAGGTGGGATTTCTTGGGACCTCTTGATAAGAGGACGTAAAAGAACCTCTTGAGGTGGAAAATGCGTTACGGCCGGGAAAACGGCCCCTGCTTTTCCCGGCCCTATCAAAAACCTTATTAGGGAAAGCCTTTCGAATGTTGGCCTTTACCTTACCAACCGTAGACAAGAACCCTGTATAATCTGTCATCTCTTTAAAGATATTGTCGCCAAATAACATGCCCTCAGCACTAGGGCCTGGTTCATTAGCCGCTAAAGTAGTCACTTTAGGATCACTTTTAAGGAGAATAGAACGCCTCCTTTCGCTAGACAATGACGTGTTAATGTTTCCGAACACACAAACCAGCCATTGTATCCAGCCCCTGTACTCAAAGAGGTCTGGTTTCTCATTTGTAAGAAGGGCTCGTTCGACTGAGTCCATTAATTTAGTCAATGGGCCCAACAAATCAAATAATTTTTCCTGGCATACCTTTAAGGTGGCCTCTACCCCTCTTTTAGGATTCCAATTTGACCCTTGCAGAATATCAAATATTTTTGGATTTAATTCTGGAATTAAATGTAAATTATGTGCCAGAGTTGGGACTGGGCACTCAGCCCTCAGGTTATTTCTAGTTTTTTTGGCCATCAACATGCGAATGCGCTGCTCAATATATTTAGCTACTTGGTCTATTGGTGTCTACTCCGCAGATCGCGGGTGCTTAAGCTGTTCAGGGACAAACATAGAGTTTCCCAGTGCATCTACCGGGTCTACAGCCGGTTGCTTAACCTCATTTGAATCAGATGAGGACACCGAGTCTGATGCAACCGGAGAGGCCTCCGGATCATAGTCAGGGTCAGAGCTCTCCTCTGAATCTGATACTGTTTCCTCACTGGAAAATTCAGAGGAACTGTCAGACTCTTTATCTCATTTAACGCGTTTCCACTTTCTTTTAGTGGTGGCCGATGTTAAACGGCTTCTCTTAGGACCACAGTGGAATGCTGTGGGGATTCCTCTTGCGTACAAGTGTATGTACGTCTTTTATGAGAGCACTTTTTAGGGAGTTGCTCACCTCCCTCCTTTGAAGTCCCGGGGACTTCGTCTTCCCGATGGGTGTCAATTGAATAGAAATCTATCCGATGTTGGGGAGATTATTGAAGATTTCCTAGTGGAATGTCCCTCCAATACCCTAATTAATGTTTTCTCAATATTAGAGGAGAACGCCGACATAGCCGCCACCACAAATGCGCAGCTGGTATTAAGGTACCTGGGGTAGATGGTACGTTAGGATGGGCCATAATAGCTTTTAATTAGTAAAATAGTAGGCTAACTATCGAATTCGGGGAGAAACCAAAAACTTGCCGCAATTCCGTGAGATTCCCTGAGGTAAAACTCTGTGGCGCCACGCGCATGCGCAAACCGCCGAGAAAGTAACCTTTAGGGCAGCGGCGCGAAGCCACGCCTCTCCTCAGACGTAGCTATGAGGGAGGCGCCGAAAACCCACAGAGAACCCCCGGAGAGACGAGTCGTCTCTCCGAGAAAAAACGCAACCAAAAACCTGGCAAAACACTTAATAAATTATTCCTGCACAAACTAAACAAACAGTATATGCAAAACATATCTACAGTATAACTGCATACATATCTAGATTTAACAAAAAATATATATATAAGCATATGAATATAAATTAAAGACAAAGTTCATAAGACTGTCTCATAAAAATCATTGAATTTTGCTGCCAGATACTTATCTCATCAGCGAGCAGCAAAGAAAAGAGGTGGAGCTAGCAGTGGTCGGAGGATTTAAGGAGTTGGACTGTACCATTATCTGTTATGGTTATATATTGTTAAAAAAAAAATTTCTCTCTAAATACTTTTGTTGTGGTATTTGAGAGATTGTTCTTTGCTGCTATCGGCTTAGTAAAGAAAAGATAGCATAAGAAGAGCCTCCGTGTCGTGTGGGATAATTGCAATGAACTGTGAAATTCACCGTTCTGTGCAATTCAGTGGCAAGTTCGGTGCTTATTGAATTACCCCATAATCTTGTAGAAGTAATGATACCGGGCCCTATCACATGGCCCTCCCTAAAACGGGGAACCTTGGGGAAAAATTAGCATTCGCTAATTTCAGTGTAGCGCCTCTGTGTTACCATTAGATTACGGGGCAGGCGCTGAGTCCAGCTGCCTGCCCCATAGTGGCCGATAGCCTCCAGGAGCTCGGGGCAGCGCTAACTCGCTGCTCCGAGCATCCCCTCCATGGAGTCCATAGAACTCCATGGAGGTTTGTACTGCCGGGTCACATGATTGGCAGAATTTCACCTTTGTTAACGACAGCTCTTTGTAATTAGCGTGAGGACTATAGGGGTTATTCAAAGAGAGCCGAACTGGCCCCAAAATTGCACCAAACGGCGAATTTCCTCGTACGGTGCAATTTCATGGCCATTTGGTTATTCAAAAGCTGGCAATTCGCCAAATATTGGCGAATTCCCATCAAAATACTGGTGATCTTCACCAGCAGTGAACTTCCCAAAGAGAAGCAATGGTTAATCTATTCAGAGAACAACAAACAGCAGAGAAATGTCAGTGAAATGCCCTGATGTTCGGTGGTTTCATTCAGCAGGTTTAATCAGACGAATACCATAGGTTTCAAAGTTAAAAAATATTCCCCGTTTTTATTAAATATTTAATAAACCGTTTATTCTTTTAATTTGCAGCAAAAAAGTCTCTTTATTTACTTTTTTTAAGATTTTTTAGACATTTTTCAGGATTTCTTCTCCAAAATTTTAGTTTTTCAGATTTTTTTTAAATAGCATTGTTTCTTTTTTCTGTAACAGACCTTTGTATTATTATTCAAAGGACCTTGGGCTCTATTATATTCTTCGCGCAAAAATGTGCACGTGCGCAAAAACGCATTACGCGAGGGGAAAAACCCTTTGGGCTGACTGTCAAATTACGACGTTCACGCACAAAATGCGCGTTAACGTCTAACGCAAGTTACCCTGAGTGTGCGAAAGTTCGTGCTCGCATCCCATACTTAACATTGTGAGCGTAAATGCGTTTGTGCGCTGGTATGTGGATGGTATTACAATCGATGCGCAACTTTTTATGAACGACGTTTGCGCGCAGGATTTTAACGTCTTTGAAAAGCTGGTGTAACTGCAAATCTGAACGATCTGGCCGAAACGAAAAACACCAGCACGAAACTAAAAATACAGCACAGTATAGTTACACATTCTACACATACCCAAACAATAAAATGGAGACGCTTTGCGTGTTTTTATTATTGCTGCAGCATATATACTCAGATTGATTTTGGCAGGCGCAAAAACTGAACGGGAGACAATTGTGGTTCTTAATTCTGATTGGCTGAATCGCGTGAAAAAACAGTCTGCCCGCCGATTTCTGCGCGCAACGTTAATTTGCGCTCGGTTTTGCGTGTCTTTTTTACGGATGAAAAATGCGCTCGGATCATAATACCTGCGTTACTTTACGCGCATTAATGTTTAACGCTGCGCGCAAAAAAAATTGCGCTGCGAGTACGAATTTGTGCGGAGAATGTAATAGAGCCCCTTATATGCTAATTCCAGACATTTTCATACTGTATTTTTTTGCAAACAGCGTTTAAAATTTTGAAACCTTCAATCCTTTTTTTTTTTTTCACCCTGTTCGTTGCTTGTTGTTTTTTTCCAGCGGCTGGTCGCCGCTGTGTTTGGCGGATTGTCTGCTTTTTCAGACGCGTTTGGCGGGTTTGCGGTGGATCGTTGGGTACGTTCGGCAGGTTTTCTGCGGCATTTTGGATCGATCCTATTTTTTTGATCGTGTCTGCGACTTATCAGCGTGGTTTTCGGTGATTTTTCATTGGATTGTAGGCGTTTTCTCAGATCCATTCATTGCACTTCGGGGACCCTACGGTAAATGCTGTATTCACCGCAGGGTTTTAGAATTTGAATCCCTGAAGTGCGGGGAACAAGAGAGCACTGAAATGTCACAGACATTTCAATGCTTTCTGAATAACCCCTGAAGCCTAAAAGTAACCCGAACCCTAAACACAAAACAAGCATAAATAGTAACCATAGCCCAAGCAGAGATGGTATTCCTAATCCTCAAACAAATATAGCAACCCTAATCTTAATCATAAAACTAGGAGAAACAGTAACTCTAACACTGAAAGTAACCCTAACCCTAATCCTAAAACAAGCAGAAATAGTACATGAAAAGTGATGCATGTCAGTATTTCAGATGCTGAGTGTGAAGTATTTAAAATACGATGTACATTACATAAAGAGTGATGATGCGTATGAAGAAATTCATGCATTACATGAAAGGCGATGCTGGTACCAATATATATATATTGTAATCCTTGTACTCGCCCTGGGTATTATGTCCTTAATAAAGCACGGTCCTCTAGGGTGGCATAAACAAGTTCTGTAACTTTATTGTATTGACTGCTTCAGCAGGCAGCAGTATCCGCACACAAAATAAACAAAAACATCCCTACAAACAAAATCCTGGCTCCTCTTGAGCTCTTACTAACCAAGAGATCCCTTACTATTAGGGTTTACACTAAACAAAACACAGGCTTCACCAACCTTAAAAGTGTCAGAGTTGTCAGCATTCAGCATAAACTTTCTGCTTGGAACCACACAGGCTACTTCCTCTCCAGACAGGCACCTGTCTCAGACTGAAGAGCAGGCAGCGATTGCTTTTACCGCTGCTAATGATTCACAGCTGACCAGTGTGTTGGAGTTTATCTAAAAAATGCCTGGCCTTCATTAAGCTTTACACAAACACTCCCCTGGAGCTAAACATCATATCCCTCTCTAAAAAGGTTAGAGGGGATGTACACGACATCACAGATGACCCCATGCACTTTATCACAATATATATATATATATACACACAAGAAAACAGGAAGAGAGCAACCCAGTCAACACATTCAAAGACTACATACAGCCACTCCCGGACAGCTGTTTCGGGCTCATTATGCCCTCATCAGCAGGTGATAGGCTGTAACTCGTTGGTATTTGATGCTTACCCAGAGGGCAAATCAATACACACATTCAAGTTATGGTGGAGGGCAAGAAGCCCGAAACAGCTGTCCAGGAGTGGCTGTGACTCGTTGCATAGCCTGACCTTTGCTAAAAAGTCATCTAGTTTGGCATTGCACGGGCAAGGAGGGTTCTGTGTTAAAATAGACCCCGGATGCAAAAAATTGAGAAATTGGAGACCTCATTTGCATGTCCTACCCAGATTTCCTTGCTGCATATGGGGAATGTAGCACATGAGCTCTGTGGCCAAAGCAATTCTCTGAATTGCTGAGATGCGTATATGTCTTCTTCAGCTATAAACTTGATATATTTAGGACAAGTGTCTTACTGGTGGCCTTATTGTATCTCACTATTTGGGAATGATGAGCAAACACGCATTAGTTTGACAGAAACGTGTATCAGCAACGCCTTTGGTACCATCAGTGATAAAATAACTACGGTATGATATGTGTAATGGCTTCCCCTTAATAGTTTAATGTTTATGAAGTTTGAAACTGTAAGCACCGACACAAGGTGCAGCCGCTTCTCACCCCTTGGGAAGGTTTATGTGCATATGTAAATGTGTGACATTTGGCCCAGGCAGAGATATATGGTTTGACAAACCTACAAATTATCTATCCATTTCCAATTGATTTAGCAACAATTACTTAACGGTGTCTTTCTGAAGAAGGTGGACCAGGCATTGTCACAAGGTCACTTTGCAAGTTTTAATTGCCGGGTGCTGCTCTGTTCTCTTATTGCTTTTCCCATGATAAATGACTCATTGGTTCAAAAGCTAGACTATATAAACAAGCTTATCTCTTCCCATAGTCTTTAATGAAAAATGAGTTGTGAGTATCATTGTTAATCATGGTAATTGTTAATGGTAAGAAGGCTGGTATTATGAGTTTTCCTATTAGGCCGCCAATTCATTATGTACCGTAGTGAGAAATCTAATGGTCATCTGTGGCATTCTAATTTTAATTACTTGCCATTTTCCCCCTGATATTTCATTCCTTTGGGACTCAGAAAACTAGTTTCAAATAATAAACCACCCAATTTCAATGCTAAGCCATTTCTGATACGAATAAATAAAGACTTTGATGTTTTAGCGTTCTCTCTTTTGAACTAGAGTAACTGTAACAGAGAGCAGGGCTGGCCCATCCATAGGTCTCAATGGGGGCCATGGCTCCAGGCAGCACTTTGATTGGGGCAGCATTTTAAATTTATTTTAATACATTTTATTAATTATTATATTTTATTTAAATATAAAAATATGTATAAATATTAACGATATATAATATTCAATGTATTTTACTAATATATAGTTTCAGAGATATTTTTTATATTTAAATGTAATTTAGTATATTTTAATGTATGTTCATTTTAATATTTAAATTTATTTTAATATAATTACTTTAATATACAATTTATATTTCATTTAAATATAATTTTAGTCTATATGTTTAAGTTTTATTGCTGTGGATCTCTGTTAAACATGTGGGTGAGGTTTTGGTGGGGCAGCACGTCATCCATGGACCCAGGCAGTACAATGTTTTGGGCCGACCCTGACAGAGTGGGTGATTTGTCGATCTATATGACATACCTTGAACGGTTAACGGCATATAAATGATTACCACAGCTATCCTACACAGATTAGACTGAAGTAACATTCATGCTTTCAAGGGTTCATGTGTAGATCTCTAATGGTTCAATGGATCTTCCCAGATACTCCTCAGACCAGTAGAACTATTACAGTGGTTGTGTTTGCCAGTAAAGAACTACTAGTGCCTGCCATATGGTGGTGGGTCCCATAGGGTCTTAGCTCAATGGTGCCATTACAGAGAAAAAAGAAAATTGGAAAAACGTTGCCCGGTCTGATCTGTCTCGATTTCAGCTGCGACATTCAGATAGTAGAGTCAGAATTTTGCAAAAACAAAATGAAAGCATGGATCCATCCTGCCTTGTATCAATGGTTCAGGCTGGTGTTGGGGGTGTAATGGTGTGGGGGGATATTTTCTTGGAACACTTTGTGTCCCTCAGTACCATTTGTGCATTGTTTAAATGGTCTACCTGAGTATTGTTGTTGATCATGTCCATCCCTTTATGACCACAGTGTACCCAGCTTCTGACGGCTACTTCTAGCAGGATATTGCACCATGTCACAAAGCTCAAATCATCTCAAAGTGGTTTCTTAAACATAAAAACAAGGTCACTGAACTCCAATGGCCTCCACAACCACCAGATCTCAAGCCAATAGAGCACCTTTGGGATGTTGTGAAACGTGAGATTTGCATTATGGATGTGCAGCCGACAAATCTGCAGCAACTGCGTGATGCCATCATGTCAATATGGAACAAAATCTGTGAAGAATGTTTCCAACACCTTGTTGAATATATGCCACAAAGAATTAAGGCAGTTCTGAAAGCAAAAAGGGGTCCAACCATAGGTGTGCGCACAGGGTGTGCCTTGTGTGCCCAGGCACACCCTAATGTTCGGTGAAGGGTTCATCTTTGACCCCTAAATAGATATTTTGGTTGTTCCTTATCTGTTTCATGATAAATTACATGAATAGTGACTATCTCAGCATAAACATTGGTTATGCCCATAGGCGTTCACTGGGGTGTGCCTGGTGTGCCCAAGAAGAAGATGAAGAGGTCATTTTTCACCACCTACATTGACATTTTAAATGTCCCTTATCTGGTTCATGATAAATAACATTAAAACTGACTTTATCTCTGGTTACAAGCTCATTGTTTCGAATGAAAAATGTGAGTTTTTTGCAAGATCTTCTAAAATTTAGTTTTTAGTTAATAAATAATTATTAGATGGGTGCACACCCTAATGTAATATGCTGCGCACACCAGTGGGTCCAACCCTGTACTAGCAAGGTTTATCTCAACCAGACTATCTCTGTAATCTGAGCCTCTGTAGTGCGGGCTTATAAAATGTACATTACCATGATATACCCTTGCAGAATGCATTTGGGATTGAGCAACGCATTCTACCACCTATTTCACCACGTAGGAAGCACAGAAAGGCCTTTTTTTACTAGTAAACAATAATGGCAGGCTGGCAACACTAAATTAAATACAATTGAGAGGGACCTATATAAGACAAACCATTGCTTTATCCTTTTGTCCCAAAGTCTGTCAAGCTCCTAACATACTCATTGCTTGTATCGCAACATTGATTGAAGCTTAAAAAAAAAAAACACAACTAAACAAAACGATATTAGTCAATGTATTTTTCAAATGTTTTTATATCTGGTGAGGGGTTCATTTTTCCAGGCTGACACTTTTCTCCAGAAATCAATATCTCTTCAAGCAGTGAGTTACAACTGGGACAAAAACTAATGACCTACGTGTGTGGCAGCACTCAAGTATTTTTTATATCATTCTGCTGTTGAAGTGTTGACATTTCATGTGGTTAGAGAATTGTTTGACTTCAGTTAACATTAAAAATATCATATCATGAACTCCTGCCTAGCCCTGGCTGTGCAGCACTGCGTGAGGAACAAATTGAGGTTTCTTTCTCCCCGGAGCAGTGAAAAATAGGAGCAATATAATAATTGATTACTATTTTCCCAAATTTCGATCTGGTCATTCCCTGCTTTTGTTAAGGAGCAGAGATCCGTTTCTGGTTATTTCTCTCCTATGTCAAGTTTATCAATTTATATGTTGTCATGTATTTGTGTCCTTGTGTCATGTATAGTGTGGAATGGAGTACTCTAACAGACACAGCAACCAAGAAGCGACCTACCTACCGGTCCTTATACAGTCATGGGCGAAATTGTTGGCACCCCAGACATTTTTCCAGAAAATCAAGTATTTCTCACAGAAAAGTATTGCAGTAACACATGTTTTGCTATACACATGTTTATTCCCTTTGTGTGTATTGGAACAAAACAAAAAAAGGGAGGAAAAAAAGCAAATTGGACATAATGTCACACAAAACTCCAAAAATGGTCTGGACAAAACTCTTGGCACCCTTTCAAAATTGTGGATAAATAAGATTGTTTCAAGCATGTGATGCTCCTGTAAACTCACCTGGTGCAAGTAACAGGTGTGGGTAATATAAAAATCACATCTGAAAGCAGACAGATTAAAAGGAGAGAAGGTCACTTAGTCTTTGCATTGTGTATCTGTGTGTGCCAGACTTAGCATGGACAACAGAAAGAGGAGAAGAGAACTGTCTGAGGACTTGAGAACCAAAATTGTGGAAAAATATCAACAATCTCAAGGTTACAAGTCCATTTCCAGAGATCTAGATTTGCCTTTGTCCACAGTGCGCAACATTATCAAGAAGTTTTCAACCCATGGCACTGTAGCTAATCTCTCTGTGGGTGGACGGAAGAGAAAAATTGATGAAAGGTTACAACGCAGGATAGTCCGGATGGTGGATAAGCAGCCCCAAACAAGTTCCAAAGAAATTCAAGCTGTCTTGCAGGCTCAAGGAGCATCAGTGTCAGCGCAAACTATCCGTCGGCATTTAAATGAAATGAAACGCTATGGCAGGAGACCCAGGAGGACCCCACTGCTGACACAGAGACATAGGAAAGCAAGACTACAGTTTGCCAAAATGTACTTGAGTAAGCCAAAATCCTTCTGGGAAAACGTCTTGTGGACAGATGAGACCAAGATTTTTTGGTAAGGCACATCATTCTACTGTTTACCGAAAATGGAATGAGGCCTACAAAGAAAAGAACACAGTATCTACAGTGAAATATGGTGGAGGTTCAATGATGTTTTGGGGTTGTTTTGAATGTGTGCAAGGCATCATGAAATCTGAGGATTACCAAAGGATTTTGGGTCGCACTGTAGAGCCCAGTGTCAGAAAGCTGGGTTTGCGTCCGAGATCTTGGTCTTCCAGCAGGACAATGACCCCAACATACATCAAAAAGCACCCAGAAATGGATGGAAACAAAGCACTGGAGAGTTCTGAAGTGGCCAGCATTGAGTCCAGATCTAAATCCCATTGAACACCTGTGGAGAGATCTTAAAATTGCTGCTGGGAAAAGGCGCCCTTCCAATAAGAGAGACCTGGAGCAGTTTGCAAAGGAAGAGTGGTCCAAAATTCTGGGTGAGAGGTGTACGAAGCTTATTGATGGTTATAGGAAGCGACTGATTTCAGTAATTTTTTCCAAAGGGTGTGCAACCAAATATTAAGTTAAGGGTGCCAAGAATTTTGTCCAGCCCATTTTTGGAGTTTTGTGTGACATTATGTCCAATTTGCTTTTTTTCCTCTCTTTTTTTTGTTTTGTTCCAATACACACAAAGGGAATAAACATGTGTATAGCAAAACATTTGTTACTGGTCTGCAATACTTTTCTGTGAGAAATACTTGATTTTCTGGAAAAATGTCTGGGGTGCCAACAATTTCGGCCATGACTGTATAAGCCAGGTAAAATGCTAGCTAAGACAGACAAAAGTCGATTAAGCAGTATTCAGAATCAGACAAGCCGAAGGCAATGCAATGCACGGGAAGTCAAACAAGTCACAGATCAAAAGTAAAAAAGTAAAAAAGAGAGTTCAAGAAACAAGCCAAGTATGGTACACAGTGATATCCAGGTATCAAGTATGTAATATAAACTGTGTTCTTGGATAAACAAGAACCATGACAGGGTACTGTGGAAATGACACCTTGGGTTTAAATTGCAAGTACGGTTGTGCATGACTTTTTTTGTTCGTTTCATTTCGTTTATTTTTTTTGTGGTGTTTTTTTTAATTTCGGATCACTTCGGACAGTTTTTCTTTAGTTTTGGATCATTTCGATTCGGTGATTCGGATTGATTCGGTGATTCGGATCGTTTTGACAAATCGATTCATCGAATTTAATTGATCCGAAATTTCAGGTGGTCGATATTTCATTTTCGGATATGCTCCCGAACCACAAAAATGGTGAAATCAGTGGCATCGCTACGTGGGGGTGGGGGGTGCGACCCGCACCAGGTGACACCCGCCCTTAGGGTGACACCGTCACCCTAAGGGCGGGTGTCTCACCCTCCGCCGCGTGTTCGCTCCCTGCGAGCGTCCAAAGCTGTGCAGCTTCGGCGCTCGCCTGGGGGAAACACGTCACCAGCCAATCGCGGCTGGTCACGTGGCTCCCCCAGGCGAGCGCACAAGCTGCATGCCGCCAGACGCTCAGAGGGAGTGAACACGCGGCCAGGAGGTGAGCGGGGGCATAGCCATGAGGTGGGGCATATCCATGAGCTGCTGGGGCACTATATCCATGAGCTGGGCACTATATCCATGAGCTGGGGCAAATCCATGAGCTGGGGCAAATCCATGAGCTGGTGGGGCAAATACATGAGCTGGGGCATATCCATGAGCTGCTGGGGCATATCCATGAGCTGCTGGGGCATATCCACGAGCTGGGGCAGCATATCCATGAGCTGCCGGGGCAGTATATCCATGAGCTGGGGCACTATATCCATGAGCTGGGGCAGTATCCATGAGCTGGGGCATATCCATGAGCTGCTGGGGCATATCCATGAGCTGCTGGGGCATATCCATGAGCTGGGGCATATCCATGAGCTGGGACAAATCCATGAGCTGGGGCAGTATCCATGAGCTGGGGCATATCCATAAGCTGGGGCAGTATATCCATGAGCTGCTGGGGCAAATCCATGAGCTGGGGCATATCCATGAGCTGGGGCAAATCCATGAGCTGCTGGGGCAAATCCATGAGCTGGGGCATATCCATGAGCTGGGGCACTATATCCATGAGCTGGGGCAAATCCATGAGCTGGGACATATCCATGTGCTGGGGCAGTATCCATGAGCTGCTGGGGCAGTATCCATGAGCTGCTGGGGCAGTATATCCATGAGCTGGGGCACTATATCCATGAGCTGGGGCATATCCATGAGCTGGGGCAAATCCATGAGCTGCTGGGGCATATCCATGAGCTGGGGCAAATCCATGAGCTTCTGGGGCAAATCCATGAGCTGGGGCATATCCATGAGCTGGGGCACTATATCCATGAGCTGGGGCAAATCCATGTGCTGGGGCAGTATCCATGAGCTGCTGGGGCAGTATCCATGAGCTGCTGGGGCAAATCCATGAGCTGGGGCATATCCATGAGCTGGGGCATTATCCATGAGCTGGGGCATTATCCATGAGCTGGGGCCATTATCCATGAGCTGTTGGGGCATATCCATGAGCTGGGGCATTATCCATGAGCTGGGGGCAATATCCAAGAGCTGGGGCAATATCCATGAGCTGGGGCAATATCCATGAGCTGCTGGGGCAAATCCATGAGCTGCTGGGGCAAATCCATGAGCTGGGGCAGTATCCATGAGCTGGGGCAGTATATCCATGAGCTGGGGCAGTATTCATGTGCTGGGGCATATCCATGAGCTGGGGCAGTATATCCATGTGCTAGGGCAGTATATCCCTGAGCTGGGGCAGTATATCCATGAGCTGCTGGGGCAGAATCCATTTGCTGGGGCAATATCTATGAGCTGGGGCATTATCCATGAGCTGGGGCATTATCCATGAGCTGGAGCATATCCATGAGCTGGGGCATATCCAAGAGCTGGGGCAATATCAATGAGAGGAGCTGGGGCAAAATCCATGAGAGGACCTGGGGCAGTATCCATGAGAGCAGCTGTGGCAGTATATCCATGAGAGGAGCTGGGGCAATATCCATGAGAGGAGCTGGGGCAGTATATCCATGAGAGGAGCTGGGGTAGTATATCCATGAGAGGAGCTGGGGCAAAATCCATGAGAGGAGCTGGGGCAAAATCCTTGAGAGGAGCTGGGGCAATATTCATGAGAGGAGCTGGGGCAATATCCATGAGAGCTGCTGGGGCAAAATCCATGAGAGGAGCTGGGGCAATATCCATGAGAGGAGTTGGGGTAATATCCATGAGAGCTGCTGAGGCATATCCATGTGTGCTGGGGCAGTATCCATGTGTGCTTGGGGCAGTATCCATTTGTGTTGGGGGCATATCCATGAGAGCTGGGGCAATATCCATGTGTGAGCTGGTCTGGGGCAATATATCTATGTGTGAGCTGAGGCGCAATATATATCCATAATTGAGCTGAGGCGCAATATATCCATTTGAGCTGAGGCGCAATATATCCATATGTGAGCTGGGGCAAAATATATCCATGGGTGAGCTGCTGGGGGCAATATATAATTGTGAACTGGGGAAATATATCCATATGTGAGCTGGGGCAATATATATCCATGGGTGAGCTGCTGGGGGAAATATATAATTGTGAACTGGGGCAATATATCCATATGTGAGCTGGGGGCAATATATATCCATGGGTGAGCTGCTGGGGGCAATATATCCAGAGCTGCTGGGGGCAATATATATCCATGTGTGCTTTCACTGCCTTCAAACAGGCATCGGACTTGCTGGCAGTTGGCAAAAAGTTGTGTGAGCATATGAGAGAGCTCCACATATGGGAGTACTGATTTAGGAGTAAGAGTAGTTAAACAAAAATCCGGAAAACTCGGGAGGGGGGGGGGTGACACCATAAATTACCGCACCTGGTGACACCAACCCTAGTGACGCCACTGGGTGAAATTTCGTCCGAATTTCAATTCGGAAGAAAATGAATTGCACATCTCTAATACCAAGAGGCCCAGTCATTGGTTTGAGCCATAATCACGTGCTTAAAGGTCTGTGATCTGCATGTGGCATCATGAATCACAGGAGGAGGCATACAAAAATCAGTTGCCACATAAAACTTGCTACCAGAGGAAAGCACTGTGTCAACAAGGCATCCACAGCAAAGAAAGCGGTGCTTGACACTAGGTAAGGGAGGCTGGATCGACTCCTTGACAGAGCTGTAGCAACTGTTCACTAGACTTGATCCAGTTAGTTCTGAATTAAGATTAGTCTTAATATCAGTGATATGGAAGCATTCAAATTCCAAATAGTGAAACCCTTTATAAATAAAGTTACTTAATGGATCTGAATGCATTGAATATAATCAGATTGATTAGGATTGCTGCACGTGACTGGAACAATTGCACTCAACGATGCAAAATCCTGAACCCTAATCTCATGACAAACAAAACTATAGGCCTAATCCTAACCCTAAAAATAATCCTAACCCTAACTCATTTCTGATATGGAGGTATAGAGAGATTTATATCAGACACACAGATTTGCAACAGGGTTGACGTTCCTGGAGGGATCAGCCAAATGACAAATGATTTAGGTAAACTAAAAAAATGGTCGGAGCTGTGGCAATTGAGTTTTAATGTGGATAAGTGCAAGATAATGCACCTGGGACGTAAAAACCCAAGGGCTGACTATAGAATATTTGATACAGTCCTAACCTCAACATCTGAGGAAAGGGATTTAGGGGTCATTATTGCAGAGGATCTAAGGGTAAGTAGTCAATGTAATAGAGCAGCTGGAAATGCTGGCAGAATGCTTGGTTGTGTAGGGAGAGGTATTAGCAGTAGGAAAAGGGAAGTGCTCATGCCACTGTACAGAGCACTGGTGAGACCTCACTTGGAGTACTGTGTGCAGTACTGGAGACCGTATCTCCAGAAGGATATAGACATTTTAGAGACAGTTCAGAGAAGGGCTACTAAAATGGTGTACGGCTTGAAGGAGAAAAGTTACCAGGAAAGGCTTAATGATCTTAACATGTACAGCTTGGAAAAAAGACGAGACAGAGGAGATATGATAGAAACATTTAAATACGTAAAGGGAATCCACAAGGTAGAGGAAGGGAGTATATTTAAAAGGAAACAAAGTAGCAAAACAAGAGGACATAGTCTTAGATTAGAGGGGCAAAGGTTTAAAAGTAACATCAGGAAGCATTATTTTACTGAGAGGGTGGTGGATACATGGAACAGTCTTCCAGTAGAAGTGGTAGAGGCCAAAAAAGTGATTGAATTTAAGCAGGCATGGGATAGGCATAAGGCTATCCTAAACAAAAGATAAATCCAGGTAAAGTATCCATGTAATTGGGCAGACTAGATGGGCCGAAAGAGGACATTTTTCTATTTTTCTGTTTCTATATGGGGTAGTATAGAGGTGGATTTATAGAGAAGGTATAGAGGGAAGTACAGAGTGAGTATAGGGGAAAAAAGTGTGTGCCTCTGTGTGCCTCTGAATTTTCTGAACTGATCTGATATAGAACTGGTCCAATATTGTTGTATAATCTCTCTATTAGGCTTGTGCACCGATTTTTTTTTCGGTTCGATTCGGTTTGATTTTTCAGATTTTTAAACTTTTCGATTCGGCTCGTTTCGACCGATTTCGGTTTCGATTCGATCGGTTCGACCCGTTTTTCGGGTACATTTTTTTTTCGGAATTTCGACCATTTTTCGTATTTTCGTGTCACTGTGCTCGGTTTTTGTATCGACTTTTCGTTTTTCGAAAAATTTTCGTTTTACAAAATTTTCGTTTTTCGAAAAATTTTCGTTTTTCGGAAAATTTTCGTTTTTCGGAACATCTGTTCTCCTCGTTTGACACATTTCAAGCCCATTCGAAAAATCCGAAAATATTTTGTTTCGGCTCGGAAAACATTTCGGATCTGAACTTTTCGGATCTAAAATTTTTCGGAAATTCGGCCGCATCCGAAAACACGAATCGGGAAATTTCGTGAAAATTCCGAAATTCCGAAACCCGAAACGCACATCCCTACTCTCTATGGTCTTGATAGTAGGCATGTGCAATTCGTTTAATAACAAATAGGTCTTTGCCAGATTTTTTGCTTATTCGGAGGTTTGGACCCATCCGAAAAACAGAATAAAAGAAGGAGTTAAAATATCTAAAATATGACAAACTGAATAGACGACAGAAAGAAAATCCAAAAAATCAAATGGATGAAAGACTGAAGATACGAATCAGCGGAGGAACAAAAAGATTAAATATAACGAAAGCATTTTATTTCTTTCAGATTCATTTAGATCCATTTGATTTTTCGGATGGGTGGTGCTATTGTCTATCTCTGGCCAATCAGCTTGTTCTTTTTGTGTCTGAGTCAGACTGCATTCCAGAGAAGGGAGTTGTTTTTGACTTTTCTTTAGTTGGATGCGTGAGACTGAGAGAGTGACTGGTAATAGTTCTGGTCAAGCTCTCTGATTGGCTGCACTTATGGGAAAGTTTGTGTGCAATGCATTGAGCAGCAATTAATAAAATTAGTTTTTTCCTAAATCCCCAGTTTAAAAAACACAAAACATATGATTAAATAAAAATAGTTTTGTAAATTTTAATGCGTGTAGCCCTTGTATTTTCCTGGCACCACAGAGACTGTGGAACTATTTTCCCTTGCACCAGGATGACTGTGGAACCTTGCCCCTGAATATAGAGCTGACAAGGGCCTGTGCATGTGACCTACACAGCCAATGAGAGAAGCAGGGTGCATGTGACTTACAGTTGTGTTCAAAATTATTCAACCCCCAATGCTGTAAAGGGTTTTAGGGAATTTAGTGTACATTTGTAATTGTATTCAGAATGAAATCCTACAAGGACTTTTTAAAGAACCATATGCAACTAAAATGACATCAATTGGTTTTGTAATACAGTAGTAAATGTTTCTTTTGTGAATTCTTCATTGACACAATTATTCAACCCCTTAAAGACTACCACTCTGAAGAACAGAGGTTCATTCAAGTGTTTTCAATCAGGTATTGAAAACACCTGTGGATGTCACGGAGCAGCAATAAAGCATAATAAGCACCAATTAGGCAGCTTTAAAATGACTGTGATACTCAGCTCCTTCTAGACATTTACTGGTGTGGTTACAAACATGGTGAAGTCAAGAGAATGGTCCAGGAAGACAAGAGAAGAGGTGATTACTCTTCACAGGAAGGGCAATGGCTATAAGAAGATTGCAAAGACGTTAAACATACCAAGAGAGACCATAGGAAGCATCATTCGCAAATTCAAGGCAAAGGGCACTGTTGAAACGCTACCTGGTCGTGGCAGAAAGAAGATGCTGACTTCGACTGCTGTGCGCTACCTGAAGCGTAGAGTGGAGAAAAGTCCCCGTGTGACTACTGAGGAACTGAGAAAAGATTTGTCAGATGTGGGTACTGAAGTTTCAGCTCAGACAATACGGCACACACTGCGTAATGAAGGCCTCCATGCCAGAACTCCCAGGCGCACCCCCTTGCTGTCTCCAAAGAATAAGAAGAGTCGACTGCAGTATGCCAAAAGTCATGTGGACAAACCACAGAAGTTTTGGGATAGTGTTCTGTAGACTGATGAAACAAAATTAGAACTGTTTGGGCCCATGGATCAACGCTATGTTTGGAGGAGGAAGAACAAGGCCTATGAAGAAAAGAACACCTTGCCTACTGTGAAGCATGGCGGGGGGTCAATCATGCTTTGGGGCTGTTTTGCTTCTGCAGGTACAGGAAAGCTTCAGCGTGTGCAAGGTACCATGAATTCTCTTCAGTACCAGGAGATATTGGATGATAATGTGATGCAGTCCGTCACAAACCTGAGGCTTGGGAGACGTTGGACCTTTCAACAGGACAATGATCCCAAGCATACCTCCAAGTCCACTAGAGCATGGTTGCAAATTAAAGGCTGGAACATTTTGGAGTGGCCATCGCAGTCACCAGACTTAAATCCGATTGAGAATCTCTGGTGGGACATAAAGAAAGCAGTTGCAGTGCGCAAGTCTAAGAATGTGACTGAACTGGAGGCTTTTGCCCATGACGAATGGGCGAAGATACCCGTAGATCACTGCAAGACACTGGTGTCAAGCTATGCTTCACGTTTAAAAGCTGTTATAACTGTAAAGGGATGTTGTACTAAGTACTAAGATTGAATGTCACTTGGGGGTTGAATAAAACTGATAATGATGTGAGCACAGAAAAGACATTTGTGGTTATTTCATTATAAATGTTATGTTATATTTGTCTGACCTACACGTGCCTCTTTGATTTAATTGTAAGCAAGATGACTGAATGATCAAAATCAATGTCAAACTGGCCAAAACACTCAATTTCAGTGGGGGTTGAATAATTTTGAACACAACTGTACATAGCCAATAGGGAGAGTTGTGTGCTGGAACTTGGCAGAACCATGAGAAGAGCATGAGGAGAGCATGAGGAGACACGCGTCTGGTGAGACTGCAGCTGCGGAGCCTGCTGTGTGTGAGGCCTGGCAGCGGTGACCAAAGCAGGCCTGGCAGTGAGAAGCTGGCCAGGACATTGCGAGTGTATGTTCAGTATCGGAAATAGAAGTAACCAGTACCCTATCCCCCTGTTCTTCTGACAGGGCACTCTATCCATATTTCTACACTAATAAAGCTACCCAGCCTGCATGTGGATTCACTGACAACCTTCTTGGGAGTGTCTGCTGCTTATCGCATATGTTATTTTACATCCTAAAGGCCCCAACGCTTCTGTGCACCAACGGTACCCATCAGCTGCTAGGGCGAAGATGGAGGGTGGGTTACAGGTTGTTTGGTAGGGAGCTGGGTTGTCGGGTATTTTCATAGGAAAACAAAATGGATCCTGTAGCCATTTTGTGTGTATTCGTTTTAATCTATATTCTTTCTTCTAATACATTTTTTTTTCTTGAATTACCTTTCACCTACTTTGGAAAAAAAGGTGAGTTCATACAAAGTTTAAACTCATTGGTGGAATAAAAGAGTTATGTGTGTTTTAAATATGAATATTATCATGTAGATAAGAAGATGCTATAATTTGATATATATTGTAGTTATAAGGCTAGACATGTCATAGGTAAATTTACAGGTCTGTTTTGATAAGAAGTCCTTGAATAAAATATATTTTCTTTAAGATTTCTAAAAACATATCTATGAATAAGTAAATAAATTCACAAATATATTATGTATCCAATATATATAATAATAGCAAGATGCTTCAATCTTTTATAAGTGTATGAGAAATGTTGGTATATATGTTGAAGATTTAGAGATAAGTAGTTTAAAAGCTGAAATATGTCTACATTAACTGATAAGATTAAATTCTTTGGAGATATTTTGAAAAAAGGGAGTGAGGCTAGAAATATTTAGGCTACTAAAGGCTAGAGGCTACTAAATTTAAAATGACAGACATGATGTCTGAGGAAAGTGAGATGGTCTTTGTTTGAATATAAGGTCTAGATATAAGAAGGATATGACTTATGACCTATGTCAAATAAATAAAAAAATAAATAGTGTAATTTTATTTTTAAATCAACATTGCCTCTAGCGTTATATTATGAGTTGGCAGGTACCATTGAATATATAGGTACATATAGGTTTATGCTAATTAGAAGCATGTGATAAGTGATGTCAAACACACTATATCTGTCTAACTACAGAGAGCATTGAGGCATTTATTCATTCATTTCATTTCTTCCTCTCAAGGCATTCTCACTCACTCTTCCTCTCAATCACGTATACCATGAACAAGGAATATATAGAAATTAATCATGCTCAAGGAGAGACTCAAGAGAGAAACAAAGAAACTAAGATGGACATATATTTACAACATCTTAGAAACTTTTCTATAATTTTCTCACAAATTCTCACTCACTCTCCATTTGACTCATTACATCCAATGATATAATTTCAATTATTGCTACTTTAACTACGAAGAATCGCAGAAAGGATTGAATCCAGATTTTGGAACAGGTAAAGTATGAGAGCAATTTAAGTTTTATTAATATAGATATATATATATAAGTGTCGTATATTGCAATAGATATAGACTGAGATTTATATCAGATACTGTTAGATCGGACCTTTGATATATTTCTAACCTGCAGTATAGAAATATAATAAGAGTCTGATAAAAGGATATTAATTTTATCCTAATTATTTGTTGCAATGTACATACATGTGTGTTAGATTCGAACGCCTCAAAAGTAAAGAGAAAAAATACAGCCAAAAATTTTATCCACACTATCCGCTGTATTTTTGGCTGTATTTTTTGTCTTTACTTTTGAGGCGCTCAAATCTAACACACACTCATTTATTGGGTACTATTCTGACATCTCTGTGTGTGCCTCTTTCTATTACGAAAAAGTGTCTGGTGTATTTAAATCTATTTGGGCATTTTAGTCATACAGCGGTGGATATTTGGGGCAAGAACCTCATACCCGCTCATTTTGTGATTTACCCCACCTTCTTTATTATTGTCCCCCTTATAGAGAACTATGTGGGCAATTTAACCGTCAGTCTGCTGGCTAAAGGCCGGCTAAGTAAAACCATATAGAGGCGGTTACCCGGAGCAATAAACCTTTTTTCCACCTGCAATTGTGGGTATGCTTTTCCCTTTTTCATCATTGTCCTCTCTATAGGAGATCTGTATGGGCTAATCTACCGGCAGTTTGTCAGTTAAACATAACAACCATACAGCAGTGGTTTGTGGGGCGAGAACCTCACACCTGCCTGTAGCTCAGCTAGCTATGCTGTTGCTTTCAGCTAATTTTCTTCCATTTTTTGCAAACAATCTTTTATTGCAATGATATGTGTCTGCAGCTTGTGACTCCTTAATACAAATCAATGGTCCAATAATTCAAATATTGGTGCATGCAATCTAGGCACCTTTGATCTGTTTATATCCTACCTTTGTATAGGAATCATTACGGCTAACCTTAGCCGACCAGTTACATTGTATTCTAGAGACCCCTTTACTGGCAGCATCCAAGATTTTGCTGGCAATGGCATGTGATATACCGCATTTATTTTATGGAACTGAATATACATGTGTTACTGTGATAAATTCACTAATTACGTTCCAACCAGCAGGACAAGAGTGGTTTTACTTCCAATAAGTCTATTGGCAGTAATTTTAAAGTATCTTTTCTTTCTCTCTTCTCCTTTTTTTGCAATATATATGTATTTTGTGTGTTTGGGCTCTTTTTTTGACTACATTGCCGTAATTTGAGCATTGACCGTGTCTCTAACCGTCCTCATTAGGACGCAATAAAAATTCTCTTTCTTTACAACAATATTCTTCTTCTGCAATTACTCTTTTTTTCTTTACTTATCAAAACATTTTGCATTATATTCTGTAAACCACTTTCTAAATTCACTATATATATATATATATATACAGGATACTAGCTTTTGTTTTGACTATTTGTTTGCTGGGAAATACATGTTTTCTTTCCAGAAACGTTTATTAAGTTGTACTAATCATTTATGTTTAGCTATTAACTTGATCTAAGTAAATCATACTAATCATAGGTGCTGAGTTACTAACATGTCCTAATTAAAAGTTAGAAGTCTATGTGCTGATGGTGGTTGTTGTTTTTATAAATGGCGCTGGACTGTTCCTGTGGCGAGTGTGTTCGAGAGGGACCTCATGTAAGGAGGCCGCAGGCGGAGTGGAGTGCTGGCGGCATTCGACTTCTCACTGAGGAGATTCGGCTCGGGAGCGTGAACTTTGGCAGCATCGGGCTCCAGGCAGCAGAGAAGGACTTTCCTGTAGAGTTTCATCGGTCCGGGACAAGCTGTTTCGCCGGTTGGGTGAGAGGCCTCCGGCCTATGACATTGCTAACAGTGCGCACTTATTTTCTTGCCTAGATTTAAGGGCCCCAACGTTGACTATTCGAAGATATTCATCCATCCACTGGCCAGTGGACCTAATATCCAGGAACCCTAGGACTTAACCTAAAATGTATCTCTAATGTGGGACTTTGAACCAAAAAGGACTGAGAATTATATTAAAGGTTTAGATGCTATATAGTTACGCTTTCATATTATCGTCATTTATTCCCTAGAATGCTCGGTTTTCGCAGTTAAAATACATGTGTAATTATTGAGATTTATTGCTTACAGTAAAGTGCATTTGAGAAAATCTATAAAGGTGTGCTGGTGTACAGTGAATTGTTAGTGCGGTGAGACCAATCCTGGGTTATTCAGCGGCTCCTTCGGGGGTGAGCGCTACAGTAGTTATTATTAGTTTCCTGTCTTGCAGTTCATTCATTATCATGGATGCCCAGACAGGTGGAGGCACTGCCAATTCAGTTATGTATCCTCAATCCCGTAATGCAGAGGCTCAAGATCACCATGGTAAGCAGGAAGATGCAAACAAACATGAGGGCCTTAGGGGTGACAGTCCCAGAGGCAAAAATTCGTTACATGGGCAATAATACCAAACCGTCTAAAACGGCTTATATTTTAGCAAACACGTACAACCAGTGAACCTGAAATAACGAATGAACCCTGAATGTGAATAACATAATGTATCTGAAAAATACAAAGACAAATACAAAAATCCGAATAAAATGTTCTTATGAATGAGACACTTCAAACAAAATCGAAGGATCCAAAGTAACGATTGACCCGAAAAACCAAATGAAAATTCGAACATAACGAAAAATTTCACTTAACGAATGAAAACAAAACAGAACGAAAATTTTCGATGTGCACATGTCTGCTTGATAGTATTGTAAAATTAAATTTTGCTATATCTCAGAAATTCTGGGAAGAGTCTCAGTGCAAGGATAACCAATACACAGGTCTATCGTACAGTAGGTAGCTGTAACAGCCAAGCCTAAACAGAGTAACAGGGGAGCCATTTGCTAATACCCCTTGACGCTGCAGGACAGTCTATGATGTCCCTACAGCGGGTGGGCCTTGAAGACGCTTCGGCTCCTCCCCACAGCTGGCGCACGCCACGCACCATTGGCTGCAGTGGGATGGCCTGAACTCAGGCAACCCCCTTCAGCCAATGACGCGCGCCGTTGTTAAGGCGTTAATGAGTGGGACTTTGATACTTATAAGTTTCCTTGTTACTTCTCGTGGCATGACTAGAATATAACCCTATATGTTCTATTACATTTAATAGAGCCCTTTAACCCCTTCGCTGCTGAGCTATTTCACCCTGTATGCTGAGCTCATCTTTACTTTTTTGTGCTCATCATGTTTAAACGCGATTCGCAGTCATGTTTTATTGTACAGCCGAGACAAATTATATATCCTTATTTTCAGCAGACTCGTCAGATTCATAATATATCATTGTTATATGTATATATCATGTCCTGCCAGAATGCTCTAAAAAATTTTTTTAAAAAAGTGAATTTCCATTCAGATTTCAAACATTTACAGCGTGTAAAATATTTTTTTTTCACATCTATTCTATGGGATACTTTTGTTAAAAAAATTAGAAATGTGAACCTGTCACTGTATTTTTCTGAGAAAATACACGATTTTAATAAAAACGGAAAAAATTTTACATTTTCATCGTGGGAAATGAGAAGGTGAGTTAGTTCAGCATTATTGATCACATTATGATTGAAAAGTGAACAATAGTGCTGTATTATAAAAAACAAAGACATTTTTATTTATTTTTAATATATTTTTATATTAAATATAATTTGCTCTGGCCTTTGCAAAGATACCAATCATGACCCTCTAACCTCTAATGGTTGGGAGATATGGGGGTCCAAAGGGAATTACCTTTCTGTTGTCTTCACGCCCATGCAAAGGATCCCCCCTCCATTTCAGGCACTCTCCTGGTGCTTGAAAATTACATCATTGTGCCAGCACGGGTCCCATGGAACCGGTTTGACTTCAAGGAAGTCAGACCACTGCGGGACCTCGACCCGAGAGGTAAGTATGTCTTGCATGGCTGTGGAATCCCCATGACGTGTGGGGAACGTACTCCGCATATAGCGGGGAAGCTCCATGATGTTCCTCACATGTCGTCTACAGCCAAGGGGTTAAAACGAATGTTCCATGTGCATGAGTATGAGTCACTCTAAATATATGGATATGCGCAGTATATCATAAAATTTGTAATTTCCTAGCATGATGGTCAATGAGAATACCAACGATGTTACCAGATGTAACATTCTTACAGAGTATATTGTAATGGCTTCAACAATAATATGATACACTTAAATACATTATGTGAATAGGCTGCTTTGTAATGTTTCAAAATTTCTACACAACCTGCAGTGTGATTACAAGGTTAATTAATTATCTGTCTGGCAGTTAACACCATCAAGAAGCATGGTTTCGGTTCACTTGGTGTTTTTCAGCTCGGATTGAGTAATTAACCTCTCCTCTTCCCTGAAATTCACTACAAGATCATCGCCGTGTTGATGATATAATTATTATTAATTTAGTGTCTATGTTTCGATGTCATTGTTAATTACTTGCCGGTAATCAGCTAATGTTTAATCTTGCTTGCTGGATAGCTTTTAAATGGTCGTGCGATATAATTCCAGAAGTTTTTTTTTTCTTCTTCAAAAATGAAATTTTTTTTATTGAAGAACAGTGATAAAACGTACAGAATGATAAAGGATTTGTACTAACTTTACACATATTGGAATTTTAAAATAAAAAATATAGGCTAAAAAAAGTTACTTTAAATAATAGCAAATTCTAGCTCTTTCTAGTATTTCGTCAGAAATTAAATCATCATTTTCCTTAATAGAATTTTGTTTTTTCTTTGCATTTTTTCAAGTTCTACAATAGCCTTTTTATTTTTCAAGTGGTACAATAATAATAATACACAATGAAGGGAATTATAGTGTATACAATAGATACACATCTGTCCACAGAATACCTGCTTTATCATAGACATAATCTGGTTGAAAGAAGAAATAAAATAATTTGCAATTTTGATGTGTAAATACAGACATTCTTTACTGCACACACACACACACACACACACACACACACACACACACACACACCACAACACCTCCTCACATCCGTTTGACTTATCACACCTCCTGTCTGTGAATAGTAAAATGTCTACCTTTATAATGCAAGATTTGCATACCCCATGGGGAGAATCATATTTCTCTGCAAGATATCAATCTTGTCATCCCTACATGGAGCAGTCCCACCCTCACTGTAAAAAGAAAAATTCAACAAACTTTACTGCTGCATTACAGCTGCCAGGGAGAGGGAAGAATACAGGGAGAGCTCTGGGGTCACTCACTGTTGTACAGGGATAAGATTCAGGGGGTTATAATGACTGAAAAGCCCAGAACAGTACAGATACAAGATGTTGCTGTAATTCCCATACACAGGCATTATGCAGCACATTCACAGGCATTATGCAGCACATACAGATACAAGGTGTTACTGTCATTCCTATACACAGGCATTTTGCAGCACATACAGATACGAGGTGTTACTGTAATTGCCATACACAGCATTATGCAGCACATACAGATACAAGGTTTTGCTGTAATTTCCATACACAGGCATTATGCAGCACATACAGATACAAGGTGTTACTGTAATTGCCAACACAGGCATTATGCAGCACCTACAGATACAAGGTGTTGCTGTAATTCCCATACACAGGCATTATGCAGCACATACAGATACAAGGTGTAACTGTAGTTCCCATACACAGGCATTATGCAGCACATACAGATACAAGGTGTTACTGTAATTAGTGATGGGCCGAACACCATTGTGTTCAGATCACATTCGAACTCGAACACCTGAAAAAGTTCGACCCCGAAATTGAACACAAAGCGAACACCATGCAAGTCAATTGGGGCTCGAATGTTCAAAAATTAAGGTCCCCTCCAAGAGGGCATATATGCAAGATATTGGCCATAAAAGGTATAGGGGGTCCGGGTACTGCCCTGGGGGCAGGATCAAAGACATTTTTTTAAAAAAAAAAACTTTTTAACCCTTTCACTGCTGAGTGCTGAGCCATTTCACCGCTGTGCGCTGAGTTAATTTTTACTGCTTTTGTTCATGTTTAAATGCGATTTGAAGCCATGGGAAATGTTTTATCACCAACGAGTGGGAAATGTTTGACCAACAATGAGTGGGAAATGTTTGACCAACAACGAGTGGGAAATGTTTGACCAACACACAGGACAGGGTATACCTGAAATTGGCCAGACGGTATAGAAGGACGCATTCTAACACAAGCCCAAATCGATCAGTGTTAGAGTGGTCAGGGATAGCCAAAACGGTTCACAAGGGGTATCTATCATATAAGCCAAAAATCAGAGTTACAGTTGTCAAGGAATAGCCAAGGACTGGTTCACGGGGGTGGTTCTCTTACAGCCAGGTAACAACGGAGACTGAAAAATCAGCACTGAGGGAAGCAAACTCCATGACAGGGCGATGAGCCGGATCGCGCTGTCTGTATGTAAACCCGGCGGGCGCGCATCATCATGCCGCGCCGCAACACCTGAGCAGCCTGTGAGCTCTGGAAGCCGGCACAACTCCTGGCACCCGGCTTGTCGATGGCGCTACCGGGTGCCGGGCCCCCTCTGAGCCCAGACATGACAGATAAGCTCATACACACCACACATTACTGTGAGTTTTATTGCTGTGGAACTGTGTTATGTCCTTTTTTTTTGTTTGTTTTGGAAGGGGCGAAAAGCTGTTATGGGTTGAGGAAGTTTACGGGGGGCCCCATCGTGAGGTTCACTAAGGGACCTCATCATTTCTGCTGGCTGCCCTGTATGAATCCAGTATACGGGTCAGTGCACCCAAATATTGGGTCTTTGGTGCCAGCTAGTGCCTTCGCACCGTAACCCCTCTGAGGTATTGTGGTTGAGTGCAGGGTTGGACCCTGCCGTCAAATATTGAAATGATATACACCTGTCACATTCAAGTGCAGAAAAATTGTGTCGTAGTCGGTGGTGCACGACACCGAGAATCTAACAGGGTTATTCAAAGAGATCCGAATTGTGGCCGAAAGGTAAGTGAACAGTGAAATTCAGCGTACGCTTACCTTTCCTGGCTATTCAGAGAGCAGGCAGTTCGCCAAATGTTGGCAAATTGCCTGCACATACGGTGCCTGGTCAGTGCCTGTTTGAGGGCAGTGAAATCCCCCATAGAGAAGCAATGCTTCGTCTATTCAGAGAACAAAAACCAGCAGGGTAAAGTTGCCGAAATGCCCTGCTGTTAGGTGGTTTCATTCATGGGTTTATTCAGGAAAATCCCATAGGCCTCAATGTTAAAAATATTCTTGTTTTAATTCAATGTCTAATAAACCATTTATTATTATATTTTGCAGTAAAGAGTCTCTTTATTTTTAGATTTTTTAGGTTCTTTTAAGCATTTTTTTGAATTTTTTTGAATTTTTTTTATTTTCTCGAACTTTCCGCAAATGCCCTGAAAAGTTCGAAGTTCACGAACTTTCGAACAGCCAATGTTCGAATCAAACTTCGAACCGATTCGAACAGGCAGCCAACCCCTAACTGTAATTCCCATACACAGGCATTATGCAGGACATGCAGATACAAGGTGTTACTGTAATTGCCATACACAGGCATTATGCAGCACATACAGATACAAGGTGTTACTGTAATTGCCATACACAGGCATTATGCAGCACATACAGATACAAGGTGTTACTGTAATTTCCATACACAGGCATTATGCAGCACATACAGATACAAGGTGTTGCTGTAATTGCCATACACAGGCATTATGCAGCACATACAGATACAAGGTGTTGCTGTAATTGCCATACACAGGCATTATGCAGCACATACAGATATTATTTTAATATTCTAATAATCTCATTATCATCACTACCAACCCCCATAAACACAAGATCTCACCATTTTATTATCTATATGCATCATATTTACTGTATCTGACACAAAGGAAAATTCTGTCTGTATGCTGATAATGCAGACCACATATGACATTGTGCGAGATAAAGGACACCAAATGTTCTAGAAAAATAGAATTGGAAATTACCTTTTTAAATATTTGTATATGTATCAATGTAGTTTTCTGTACTCTCAAGCAAAACTGTTCTGCATATTTAAAGCAAGTCTTACCATTAATTTGCACATGTCCTTTCTTCAACGCCTTCACTACCATGATGATGTATACACAATCAGCAGTAACAGACACAGCAGCATGAGATTGTATTAACACTAGACATGTGCATTCGTTTTAGTACTAAAACGATTTAGTCAGAATTTTGGGATAATTTAGTTTTAGTATGACTCAAGAGAAACGAAACTGCTCAGTACAAAAAACGAAAGAAACTAAAATAAAATGTACTACATTTTAGTTTCAGTCCTTTTTGTGATATTACATTGATGAGTGAAGGAGACCAGCAATGAAGAAAGCAACATCGCAACATCCGAAGATCTGCACCCTCCACATGCCAATGCAGTAGGATGTTCTATACAGAGAGGGACATTAATTAATGCAGGAGGATGTTCTAAACATTAAACAGAGAGGATCCTTTTTTTTCAGCCCTTTAAATCCAGTGGCTGTGAGCGCTGAGATTGGCTGCAGTACAGTGTATCAGGCTCAGTTGTTACAGTAACTGACTGTAACAGTGCTCAGAGTTTCATTAAAACAAGGAAATAATATTGTTCTAACCTCTTATATATAAAAATATTATTTACTAGTTTTACTGAAACTCTGAGCGCTGTGATGAGCAGCAGTCAGTTACTGTAACAGCTTTGCCTGACACGGGGCAGTATTACAATGTTGGTGTTAACTTAACCAGAGCTGTTGTAAACTGAAAACTTCCATTGGCTATAATGGCTCTGGGAAGTTTACAACAGCTCTGGTTATGTTAGCACCAACTATGTAATATGGCCCACATTGTGCTGAGAGTGAGAGATACTGTAACAAGCAGCAATCTCAGCCCTCTGAGGTGCCACTACAATAGTAATTGTATCCATTGGTTTTTGGATGAATGAAATTAGTTTTCATACTAAAGAACTAAAAACGAATTTCTTTAGCAACTAAATAAATTGCATTTTAGGACTAATCCATTAGTTCAAAACGAAATTTTGTGCTGTGCACATGTCTAATTAACACAATCAGGCACTGTGCTGTATCATTGCAAATTAAATTAGTTTATTGCAAATTAATTTCATTTGCATTTGGACTCCATAAGAGACACCCAAAGCTTTTGCAACAAAACAAGGGAATGATGCCCGAGTTGCTAACACCTTTTAAATCCAGCTGGGGATTGTCTCTATTGGACTTTTCACTAGTTGGTTCTGCAGCGAATTCAGAACTGCAGTAACTCCTTTTAACCTGTAGATGGTGACATCTACCTACCAAATAGGTTATTTCAGTAAGAAATACATGAAACACATTGGGAATATTCCCAAATACTCCTAACTGAATAATTAGTCACAGATGATTGTCCATAAAAAAATGCTGGTTCCTGACAGTTTTTTTTTGGAAAACTACTTTGTAGTGAAAGGATTACGCACGTGCCTTTTTGGATGTAACCCTCTTGCCACTCAAATCTGATATATTTTTGAATATATGTAGATTTTAGCAAAATTATATGATAAATCCTGTATTTATTGTGCCTTAAAAAAAGGAAATATATGATTGAACACCTGAATACAAGATTTATAGTGTGTAGGACCAATGGGAACTCCGTTCCCTCTGCAAAAATAGTGTGGGAACTGCGTTCCTACATTTTCCCCTGGACCTGACCCCCTGATAACAATCCACAGCTAAATTTATTCTAGAAAGTTACATTTCAGCTGTAGCAATGATGTTTATACAGAGGAGGCACTAATTTCCCTGATCGAGCTCCAGTGTATCACATTGTAATGCTGCGCATGGACTGGAAACTGCAGCTTCCTCTATTAATTTAATAAAAAGGAAGAAAACGCCTTGTAATACATACCCCAGTTATTTGTCCAAGCTAAATTTCTGGCTATCATCACTAGTAGTTACTTATATACTACAATGAGTGGGCAGATTATTATGACCACCCTATCAGTGCTTCGTTGGGCAACCTTTTGCCTTCAATACTGTGGCGATTCTTCTTGGCATTGACTCCACGAGATGTCGAAAAGTGATTTGAGGAATCTGACACCATGCCTGATGAATAGCACTGTCCCGGCAGTTCTGTGAGATTTGATGGTTGTGGAACCAGCTGCCTGATTGCTCTTTCAACTTCGTCCCACAAATGCTCAATTGGATTGAGATCTGGTGACTGTGGGGGCCACCTAAGCAAGGTAAATTCTCCCTCATGGTCTTGAAACCACTCCTGCACAATACGAGCATTGTGGCATGGCGCATTGTCTTGTTGGAAGAAGCCATCTCCATGGGGATACGCCATCAACATGATAGGATGAACTTGATTAGCAACGATGCTTTGGTATGTTGTGCTATTCAGACGTTGTTCCACATGAATTTAAGGGTCCCAAACCATAACACCGCCCCCAGCAGCTTGAAGGGTTGCACTCATGCATGTGGGGTGCATGCTTTCATGCTGTTTCTGCCAAATTCTCACTCTGCCATCTGCACGACGCAACTGGAATTGTGGTTCATCGGACCACGTGACTTTTTCCCAATGCTTGACTATCCAATCCTTGTGTTCCTGTGCAAATTGGAGACAATTTATCTTGTTAACTGCAGACAGAAAAGATGTGCGAACAGGCCTTCGGCTTCCATATCCCATACGATGCAGTGTACGGCGAACAGAGCGTTCAGAGATCATTTGAGAGGATCCCTGATTAAGATCTGCAGTCATTTGATGCACTGATGCCCGTCTGTTGTCTTGTACCAGTCTTGCCACTCTCCGTCCGTTCTGCCCTAACATTGACTAGTCGCTGACGGACACAATTCGCATGGTCACACCCAGACTTTCGGCTGACAGTCCAGTCTTTAAACACTTTAACTACAGCTGCTCTTGAACATTTAACAAATTCTGCTGTTTTGTTGATATTCGCTTCATGGCTCCGAGCGCCAACACTCATCCCACGTTCAAAGGCTGTTAAATCGCGTTGTTATCCATATCTTCAGAAAAAATTCACTTCTACTGTTGTGGTAAACAACCTGCTTCCGTATTTATAATGGTCTGGCCCTCTAGCAACCTCAGCGTGAAATTATAGCTAATTTGCCTAAAAATGTCAGGTGGTCATAATAATCTGCTCACTCAGTGTATATTATATTATAATAGTCATATTTTAAATCTCCCTCCATTTCTCTTAGAAAAACTCTGTCTGTTTCTCCCTCCTCCCTCCCCTCACATGTCACAAATGGTTAGCTATCTGTGCATTTTCAAAAACCTCATTCTCTTTCCACAGCATACTCTCACAGACTGACCTCCATCTCTCTCTCCCTCTGCTGTACCAACCCACCTTCCCCATCCACCTGCCCATCCACTCAGGGCCGGTCCCTAATTTCAGCTCTCCTTTCCAGCTGTCTCCTCTTCTCTCTCTATACTCTTACTAAGCCCAAACATCTGGTCCTTCCCATGCAATCCCTGCGATATTCTTCTGGCCACAAGTCCCATCTTCCCTCTGCTCCCATTTGTTACAGCTACCCCTGTCCCTTAGATTGTAAGCTCTTGGGATGTCTGCCTGAACACTTGGTTTAAAGTGCTATATTACCTGGACAGTTATCCTATGGGCAGGGTTGTCTTTCCTCTTGTATTATGTACGTCTCCTGTTTGAGCTTCCCCATTGTAAAGCGCCACGGAATCTGTTGGCGCTGTATAAGTACTTGTAACTGTAACTGTATGACATGTCATCAATGGATTGATGGATCAATGGACTTGTTACATTAAACATTAGTTTATTAGTTTAATTTCAGAAAAATACCTTCATGTGTATATTATTTTCTTTATCAACAAATATAGGAACTAATCAAAATAATTCAACTTAGTTCTGTGCAGTGATTGCTATCCTTTAGTATAATGTTTCTGAAGGACTCCCCATTATACTCAGGCACCTGAAATGATATGTTACCAGCTCTCTATTTCACATATTTTAACATATTCTGCCAATAATTAAATGGAACCTTCTCATTCTCGATCTGAATTAAAGTCTTCAGCCAACAATTCCTTCACTTGGTTTTGAAAGGGTAAGTGAAGCTCATTTCTGGCTGGTTGATATCTAAGAATAAAATATGTACTTGCTCCGGTATAATGCGGCACAGCTGAATGCAAAATATAATGGGAAATAGAAAAATTGTATTCCTTTCATTTCATTATAAAAGTAATAAAAACGTGCATGTCCATACCCATTTCAGAATGGTTTATATTTTACATATCCAGTTTAGAATAATAGAATTGAGGACGGTATAAATTACCGCTGGATACTGAGTGAGGACGAGTAGCGCGAGCCGCATTCCATAATATCTCTCATACTTTAAGCAATATGACATATCAATTTCCTTTTTTTTTTCCCAGAGCCAATTCAGCATGATGGAACGAAGGGCTTATTTACAATATAACCTCTTAAAGGGGATAATTAAGGTTAAAGTAATAATAATAATGTAACAAATTTTATTTTCCTTAAAGCGCAGTGTTATAGCGCGGTTTGCTTTAAAAATGGAAATCCAATTCCTCCAGGAGTTAGAGACTCGATAATATACCATACTCGCCGCTTAGTGTGCACTCAGTTCCGATAAGTATCTGTGTTTATGGCTATATATGGTAACTATCAATTTCTTTATTGTCTTTATTAGGGGCCTTGCATTTTTTATTCTTAAAAACAGATTGTCAATAAATGATGAATTATGTTCAACTAGTAACACCACGGATCTGTAGCAATAACATACTACACTGCCTGATCTAAAAAAGTCACACACTCTAATATTCCTTTGTACCACTTTTTGCTGTGATTCCGGCACGCATTCGCCGTGGCATCGTTTCGATAAGCTCATGTAATGTCACCCCATCTAATTCTGGCCAGAGCTTCATTAATTTTTGGCCAAGATCTTGTATTGACGATGGGAGAGTCGCAGCGCTGCGTAAAGTCTTCTCCAGCACATAACCCCATTGAGAATCTTTGGGATAAAGGTCTGGACTTATTATTATTGAAGACTCATAAGATACCTGGGGGAACAGGCATCTCTATGGTACTCCCATATCGAACGACTCTTAACTGGATATGATGTCTCAATCACAGAAGGCCGCCACAGGATACCAGTGAAATAAAAATGTATTCAACATATAAATAAAATGCTGAAAGTATAAAAGCCAGACGCATTTCGTCTGGATAATCCAGACGAAACGCGTCAGGCTTTTATATTTGCAGCATTTTATTTATATGTTGAATACATTTTTATTTCACTGGTATCCTGTGGCGGCCTTCTGTGATTCAGGCAAAGGGATATAAATAGAAAGGTAGTTAAAAAGGAGGTAGAGTCAGGGAATGGCTTCTTTAGAATGGGAGCATGTTGGAAAGCAGAGGGGAAGATGCCAGATGGGAAAGTCAGAGAAGGGAAAATAACCGACGAGACCGAACAGATTAGGTGCAAGGTGGTGGGATCTGGAGGAGAAGTGGTAGGACAACACTAAAGGAGATGTACAGAAACCTCCTCTTCAGAAACTAGTGAGAGAAAGGTATGGTAAAGGACGCAGGGCATGGGGTTGAATGGCGAAGGGAGGAGGTCTGTAAAGAAATTTTTAGTCTGATGAGGACCTCGATGCAGGAATAGAAAGAGTATTTTGTATAAATATCCATGTAACCAAATTTAGCCACACAATTCATTAAGATTATTTTTTGTAGCATTGCCTTCTGTTTCAATCATTAAGATATCAGCTGACCGAGCTGCACGAGAGGTGAGGAAAAATAAGAGAAAAATAGAGGTCGAGTGGCATTTTCTCAATCTCACCTCTTCACAAATGACAGATAAAACTATGTAGGGAAAATGTCAGGTTCACTAGAAGTCACTGCGATTCTTCCCATATTCATTGTTCAGTATATCAAGCACGCTGACAGGAACAGTTTTGAAACTTGGAAGCAAGTCAAGATGAAACATGATCTATTGGCGTAGCAGCACCTGGTGCTTTAAGAGCGATGGAGGGAATTTGTATAAATTTCACAAAATTGTCTTCCAGTTACAGAAATGAATGATGAGTAAAATGAAAAATGGATTAATTCGATCGGAAGAAAGTATTTTTTATTTGTATCAAACCTCAGCCAAAGACATGTGGAATCCTGCTATCTAATCCATTTTGCTAAGCAAAGAAACAAAACTGGAGAAGTGAAATTGATTGTTACATTGTTATGGAATAACAAAGCCAATAGTTACATAGTTATTTGTTAAATTCTTCTAAGTCTTGTAATTAGTGAGGTTGGAGTTAACCAGTAGCCACTCTTCCATTCATGCTCTCCCAATCTCGTGGTGGGCAAAGGAAAACGTAATTTCATCTATTCTTCTGTTATGTTGTAACATAAATGTTTGACGATAAGGCTGTAGGTCTTTATGTTGTGTGTTATGCGAAAACGAATGTTGTTGACTTGTGTCATCATCCATAGCTTTCAAGAACATCACTTACATCACTTGAATAGTAGAGTTCAAACTCTAGCAGGTAGAATAAGACAGTAAAACAAATTATAGGGATAAGAAATCTTTCCCAGGTGACGTGTGCTTTATATGAAGTGTGACAGTGTGATTAGAGGCAGGGTAATAGACCACAGGTTTATTAGCAAGCAAATTGAGAAGGTCCTTTTCCCCCTATAGGGTTATCTCACAGCTGATGCCTGATTAGGACTAGGGATGAGCTGTTCAGTTCGATCACTTCGGAGTTCGATTCGAACATCGGCAGTTCGAAAGTTCACGAACTTCGAACTTTTTGGCATGTTCGGTTCGAGTTCGAAAAAAAAAGAAAATTTTGAAAAAAGTATAAAAAATGCTTAAAAAATACTAACAGGGTTAACCAAAGAGATCCGAATTGCTTGAGAAAGGTAACCGAACGCTGAAAATCAGCGTTCGGTTACCTTTCTTGGCCATTCGGCTATTCAGAGAGCAGGCAATTCGCCAAATCCTGGCGAATTGCCTGCACATACGGTGCCTGTTCGGTGCCTGTTCGAGGGCAGTGAAATCCCCATAGAGAAGCACTGCTTCGGCTATTCAGAGAACACAAACCAGCGGTGAAAGATTCCCCTAATGCCCTGCCATTCGGTGGTTTCATGCGGCAAATTTATTCAGGAGAATCCCATAGGCTTCAATGTTAAAAATATTCCCGTTTCAATTCAATATCTAATAAACCGTTCATTATAAAATTCTGCAGCAAAAAGTCTCCTTATTTATAGATTTTTTAGGATACTTTAAGCATCTTTCTGAATTTTTTTTTTAAAAGTCTTATTTTTTTTTATTTTTTTTAAGTTTACTTTTTTTTCTGTAACAGCCCTTTTTATTATCATTCCCTGGACCTCCTGTGTAAATTTCAGACATTTTCGCTCAGTAGTATCTTTGCAAACAGCGTTTCATTTTCACAGATTCATACAAACGGTTTTGCTAATTTATTCACCTCCCTCGTCTGCGGTGTCGGCTGCTTCGGCTGTGTGCGATCGGCTCCTGCTCGGGCTTTTTCCGTGGTTTTAGCAGGTTAATCTAGATGTTTTTGAGGGTTTTCGGCGTGCATTCGCTGGGTTTTGCGGTTCATTTTCGTCAGGTTTGCGGCAGCTTTTCCCTGCAATTCGGGGACCCTGTGGTGTTTGCTGAATACACCGCAGGGTCACCGAAATGGGATCGGCAAAAGGAACCGAATTGAAGAGAACGAAAAGTCACCGAACCTCCGGTGACTTTTCGAATCTCTTTGAATAACCCTGTAAAAAATCTAGGAATCAAGAGACTCTTTACTGCAGAATATTATAAGCAATGGTTTATTAGATATTGAATTAAAAACTAATGTCTAAGTGCAAAGATTCTCACCTCTAAATGACCTGTGCTCTCAAATGGCGTAAACAACAGGTGTTTAATTAGTGTTTGGAAATAACATGTGCTTCTAATTAGTCCGGTCTCATGAATTTGATACATTGTATGCAGACTGGAAGTGCTAGGTGTCGTGTGTGGGTCTGTGATGGTGATGTTTCCATACATCCTACAAATCCGCCACTTCACGGGCAGGTTATGGGAACCTCCTAGGCACGATATTTGAAGGAATTTTTCGTTTTAATTTTTAACCCTTATTTTATGGAAAACTCACTGTTCCTTTAACCCTTTCACTGCTGAGGCATTTCACCGCTGTGTGCTGAGCTAATTTTTACCGCTTTCGCTCATCATGTTTAAACACGATTTGAAGCCACATTTTATTATACGACCCAGACATATTATATATCGTTCTTTCCAGTAGACTCGGCAGATTCATAATATATCATTTTTATATGTATACGTCATGTTCTGCCTGTATATTATAACAAAAAATGCAATACAACTTAAATTTTTAATCATTTGCAGCGTGTAAAGTGTTTTTTTTCATCTTTTATCACATGAACATTTGCGGTTATATTTTCTATGGGGTGCACTTGTACAAAAATTAGAAATGGGGACTTATTAAATTTTTGTGGGGGGAATTATGTGATTTTTAGCAAACGCACACCATAGAAAAAAATCATTAGTGCAGCATCATTGTTCACATTATAATTGAAATGTGAACAATATTGCTGCATTAATAAAAATAACACACAAAAAAATACATTTTTTTTATTATTATTATTATTTTTTTACTTTATACCTGGTCATGTTGGGTATCATTCAAAAGGCCTTTCGATTGACACCCTCCATGACCCCCTAGCTGACACGGTTCTGGAGATATCGGGGTTCAAATGAACCCCCTATCTCCACCAGGGGCTTCCGGGCAGCTAGGGGTTCCCCCAGCTATCTGACATCATCACGCTATGCGCCTTCCAGGCGATCTCCCGTCATTGCGCGATGACATAATTTACGTCGGGAGGAGCTTGACTTCAGTGTCTGAGGATGCTGAAGTCAGAATGCCGCGGGACCCTGGACAGAGAGGTGAGTATCTCCGCCGGGGGTCCCGCAAAGCTGATGACGTGTGGGACACGTCCTCCTCAGCATACAGCGGAAGTAACTGAGGATGTGTCCCACACGTCGTCAGCAGTGAAGGGGTTAAAAATGTCTTTTTTTTAAACTTTTTGTCCTTGTTTCCTGTCCCCAGGGCACTACCCGGACCCGGACATTGTATTTAAATGTTTCTATACATCCTACAAATCCGCCACTTCACGGGCAGGTTATGGGGACCTCCTAGGCACGATATTTGAAGGAATTTTTTTCTTTTTTCTTTTTAACCCTTATTTCATGGAAAACTCACTGTCCCTTTAAAAATGTTTTTTTTTTTACTTTTTGTCCTTGTTTCCTGCCCCTAGGGCACTACCCGGACCCCCATACACCTTTTATGGCAAATATATAGCATATATGCCCTCTTGGAGGGCACTCTAAAAATCAAACTTTGAGTCCCATTGACTTGTATTGAGTTTGTGTTCGTGTTCTAGTTCGAATTCGAACTTTTGAAAAGTTCGAGTTCGAATGCGAACCGAACTCGGGGTTGTTCGGCTCATCCCTAATTAGGACTGCCCTGCCCTTATAGGAACTGTGGTTCCGTCTGAGAGGACAGTCTTGTTGCTGGGTGCAGTAGGGAAGGAAGCTAAATCCTGAAGCCAAAAGGAAAGTACATTTTGTTTTGCTTATTGGTAAGCGGCTTAGCCGCCCAATAATATATGTAGAAATACTAAGGGCTCTATTACATTCTTCACGCAAAAATGCACGGTAAACGCGTAAATTTTTGCACGAAGTGTTAAACATTAACGCGTGTAAATTAACGCTGGTATTACAATTGCAATATTTCATCCGTCAAAAAATAACGCAAGGAAAAAAGACGCGCAAAAACTCGCGCGCATAAATGTTGTGTGCAGAAATCGGTATGCAAACTGTTTTTTCACGCGATTCAGCCAATCTTAAGAACCTTAATTGTCTCACGTTAAGTTTTTTTGCCTGTCAAAGTCAATCTGTGCATACAGTCAGGTCCAGAAATTTTGGGACATCGACACAATTCTAACGTCTTAAGCTCTATACACTCTATTCGCAAAATTTAACGCATAGCATTTGTGTGCATAATTTTAATGTCTTTGAAAAGCTGGTGGTTAACGGCAAATCTGAACGTCCTGGCCAAAACCAAATATCTCAGCCCAAAAAAAATAAATACAGCAAAGTATAGTTACACATTCTACACATACCCAAATAATAAATTTGAGAAGTCGTGCGTGGTTTTTTTTTTGATACAGCATATACAGTCAGGTCCAGAAATATTGGGACATCGACACAATTCTAACATCTTTGGCTCTATACACCACCACAATAGAGGTGTAATGAAACAAACACAATGTGCTTTAACTGCAGACTGTCAGCTTTAATTTGAGGGTATGTACATCCAACTCAGGTGAACGGTGTAGGACTTACAGCAGTTTGCAGATGTGCTTCCCACTTGTTAAGGGACCAAAGGTAATGGGACAATAGGCTTCTCAGCTGTTCCATGGCCAGGTGTGTGATATTCCCTCATTACCCCAATTACAATGTGCAGATAAAAGGCACAAAGTTCATTTCAAGTGTGCTATTTGCATTTGGAATCTGTTGCTGTCAACTCTCAAGATGAGATCCAAAGAGCTTTCACTATCAGTGAAGCAAGCCATCATTAGGCTGAAGAAACAAAACAAACCCATCAGAGAGATAGCAAGAACATTAGGCGTGGCCAAAACTACTATTTGGAACATTCTCAAAAAGAAGGAATGCACCGGTGAGCTCAGCAACACCAAAAGACCCTGGAGACCACGGAAAACAACTGTGGTGGATGACCGAAGAATTCTTTCCCTGGTGAAGAAAACACCCTTCACAACAGTTGTCCAGATCAAGAATACTCTCCAGGAGGTAGGTGTATGTGTGTCAAAGTCAACAATCAAGAGAAGACTTCACCAGAGTGAAAACAGGGGTTCACCATAAGATGTAAACCATTGGTGAGCCTCAAAAACAGGAAGGCCAGTTTAGAGTTTACCAAACAGCACCTAACAAAGCCTTCACAGTTCTGGAACAAGATCCTATGGACAGATGAGACCAAGATCAACTTGTACCAGAGTGATGGGAAGAGAAGAGTATGGAGAAGGAAAGGAACTACTCATGATCCTAAGCATACCACCTCATCAGTGAAGCATGGTGGTGGTAGTGTCATGACGTGGGCATGTATGGCTGCCAATGGAACTGGTTCTCTTGTATTTATTGATGATGTGACTGCTGACAAAAGCAGCAGGATGAATTCTGAAGTGTTTCAGGCAATATTATCTGCTCACATTCAGCCACATGCTGCAGAACTCATTGGACGGCGCAGATGGACAATGACCCAAAGCATACTGCAAAAGCAACCAAAGAGTTTTTGAAGGGACAGAAGTGGAATGTTATGCAATGGCCAAGTCAATCACCTGACCTGAATCCCATTGAGCATGCATTTCACTTGCTGAAGACAAAACTGAAGGGAAAATGCCCCAAGAACAAGCAGGAACTGAAGACAGTTGCAGTAGAGGCCTGGCAGAGCATCACCAGGGATGAAACCCAGTGTCTGGTGATGTCTATGCGTTCCAGACTTCAGGCTGTGATTGACTGCAAAGGATTTGCAACCAAGTATTAAGAAGGGAATATTTGATTTATGATTATTATTCTGTCCCATTACTTTTGGTCCCTTAACAAGTGGGAGGCACATCTGCAAACTGCTGTAAGTCCTACACCGATCACCTGAGTTGGATGTACATACCCTCAAATTAAAGCTGACAGTCTGCAGTTAAAGCACATTGTGTTTGTTTCATTCCAACTCCATTGTGGTGGTGTATAGAGCCAAAGATGTTAGAATTGTGTCGATGTCCCAATATTTCTGGACCTGACTGTATATGCTGTATCAAAAAAAAAACCACGCACGACTTCTCAAATTTATTATTTGGGTATGTTTAGAATGTGTATCTATACTTTGCTGTATTTATTTTTTCAGGGGGTGTGGTATTTGGTTTCGGCCAGGACGTTCAGATTTGCCGTTACCACCAGCTTTTCAAAGACATTAAAATTATGCGCACAAATGCTATGCGTTAAATTTTGCACATAGATTGTAATACTATCACGTACCAGCGCACAAACGCATTTGCGCTCACAATGTTAAGCAGAGGACGCGCGCAGTACAGGACACTCGCGCAGGTTCACCCAGGTAGACGTTAACGCACATTTTGTGTGCGGACATTGTATTACGACGTACAGCGCTAAGGGTTTTGCCGCTCGAGTTAATGCGTTTTTGCACACAAGTTAACGTTTGCGTGAAGAATGTAATAGAGCCCCAAATGTTTAGTTAGGCTCCGCATACCGAATGGACATTTGATTTGCATTTGTTTTATTTTCCTATTTATGATGTAACCCTGCAAGTTCCATGGCTGCATAATAAAGAAAAGAGTGAAGCACTGATCCCTGTGTCCAGTGGCTATGTCACGGAAGCTATACACTAGCTGGGCATCCATGGTAATGTGGTTCACAGGTATATGTTGTGGCAGAGCTATCCATAACCAGTTTAGCTGAAGAAACCCACCACATCAAAATAGGATTCAGGCCGATATATTCGTTTAAAAGGTTTCATATAAGAAGTAGCATAATGGGCTGGCTAATATTTCTGCTTTGACACGATCCGAGAAAGCATAGATTTTTATTTCGGTGAACACAAAGAAAAACCGACGGCAATGTGAAACATTTTAACAACAAATAAAGAGTTTCATTTCGCAGTTTAAATCTTCTATTTCCTACTTTTACCAATGGATCCTTGATAAAACTTGGGAAATGATTTTAATTACAGATAAGTTTCGTTTTAAAGGCCAATGCATTCATGCTCGGTTTGCTAAGCTGAATTCAATACGGCTATATGTTAAAGGTGGCAAGCTAATGTGCAAACAGGGAAAATATTGGAACCAATTGATGTTAATTTAGTCTTAATCAATTCACATTGATCATACTTTACATGCAAATGAAAGCCGAATCGTTTTATCTCGTTTTAAACCCTTTTAATTCTTCGGGACTTGCAGTGCCGAGGATGAATTGAATTTTTTTCAGCAGATTCGTCATTTTTACTAATTCGCCTTTACAGTTCTGGGAAAATGGTGTCATTGTATTGCTGATTTAATTGCTTATAGCAGATGCTACAGTCCTGCAAAGTTGTAAAAGGGGAAATAATATCTACAAACTCTGCTAACCCCTTCACTACCAAGAGATTTCCCAAAAAAACACTCTCAGGAACTAGTGTTTTTTTTGGAAAACCATTATTCACCTTAGTGACCAGGCAGTTTTAGGCTAGGGTCAGACGAAAGCATTTTTCCCCGCGAACGTGAAAAAGTGCGTCCGAACGCATTGACGTATTTTTTCACGGAATGTGCAAAAACGGTCAGACGACGCGCATTGTCGGTCGTGATTTTGTACGGATCGGCAATAAAACTCTTTTTGCGTCTGGACGTTATGTAGGCTGGACATTAGCAGCGTCTGACATCTCCTAATCACGCACACACGCCGCTATGCCGCAGCTGCGCACTCAGTACGTCAGTACTAGCGGTTCAGCGTTCTCAGAAAAATGCGTTCAAATTCCACTTGCGTTGCACGGCCGGACTTTTGTGCGGCCGTACATCGTATATTGGCCGTCATTGCCCGTCATTTGCTGCTAGTGCGGCCGTAATTATGTGCGCCAGAACGCACGTTAAAAGTGCGCTGGTCTGACCCCAGCCTTTACATTGTCTGTCCGAAAGTGCCCACTGCTGTTTTTACATTTCTGCGCTGTTTGTGTTTAGGTCTAATTTTCCTTTTACTCATTTATGGAACCCACACATATTATATATCATTTTTCTTGCTATTGAATTAACTCTCTAAAGATACGATTATTTCCATCATATTGTATAATTTAACCCCTTCGCTGCAGATGATGTGTGGGGCACGGCCTTATTTGCTCCCGCTATATGCGGAGGACGTGCCCCACACGTCATCCACTTTGCGAGAGCCCCGGCGGACATACCAACCTCTCTGTCCGGGGTACCGCGGCAGTCTGACTTCAGCGTCCTCAGCGCTAAAGTTAAGCCCCTCCCGACGTAAAAGACATCATCGCTCCATGCGCGATGATGTCATTTCCAGGCGACCCCCCCGGCAATGACGGAAGATCGCCTGGAAGGGAGGGGGATCCGTTCGGATCCCTCTCCCTCCCGATTGGGAAGGAGCCATGCCACAAGCCAGGCACCACTTAAAAGGGGAGAGTCTCCCCTTTTAAGCGGTGCCTGGCTTTATCCCCTCAGGCACCGGGTTGCACTTCAGCGCCTTGTGGCACCGAAGTGCGGCCTAGCTCCGGTGGGGGCCACTATCTTGGATGACGACTCCACCTCCGGGTCCCCCTTCGCTGCCCGACATCATCACGCATAGCGTGATGATGTCAGATAGCTGGGGAACCCCTAGCTGCCCGGGGATTTTCCAAGGAAATCCCCTGGTAGATATAGGGGGTTCCTTTGAACCCCGATATCTCCAGAGCCGTGGCAGCTAGGGAGCCATGGAGGGTGTCATTCGAAAGGACTGAGCATGAGCATACCCAACATGACCAGGTATAAAGTTAAAAAAATAAAAACAAACTAAAAAAAAAAAAATTTAAAAAAAAAAAAAAAAAACATGTTTTTTTGGGTGTTGTTTTTATTATTGCAGCAATATTGTTCACATTTCAATTATAATGTGAACAATGATGCTGCACTAATGATTTTTTTCTATGGGGTGCGTTTGCTAAAAATCACGTAATTCCCCCCAAAAAATTTAACAAGTCCCCATTTCTAATTTTTGTACAAGCGCACCCCATAGAAAATATAACCTCAAAATGTTCATGTGATAAAATGTGAAAAAAAAACACTTTACACGCTGCAGATGATTAAAAATTCTAATTTTATTGCATTTTTTGCTTTAATATACAGGCAGGACATGACGTATACATATAAAAATGATATATTATGAATCTGCCGAGTTTGCCGCAAAGAACGATATATAATATGTCTGGGCCATATAATAAAACGTGGCTTCAAATTGCATTTAAACATGATGAGCAAAAGCGGTAAAAATTAGCTCAGCACACAGCGGTGAAATACCTCAGCAGCGAAAGGGTTAATATGAAAAAAAATGACATGTGATGAAAAAATGGATAAAACACACTTTTTCTAACTTTAATCCCCTGAATCTACAACTGACAAAAAATACCCCTGCTAAAGTTTTGAAATTTTGTCCTGAAATAAGAAATACCGAATTTTTACATGTTTTTGCATTTTAACCTCTTCACTGCTGAGCCATTTCACCTCTGTGCGCTGAGCTCATTTTGACTGTTTTATGCTCATCATGTTTAAGCGTGATTTAAAGTCCTATTTTATTATAACCCCACAAGACAATTTAAAAAAAAAACACTTTTTAATCTTTTTATATTTTTTATTATTTTATTTTTTATTTTATTATCTTTACATAAAACTTAGTCATGTTTAGTATCATTGGAAAGGTCACGATCAGACCATGGACCAAAAACTCGCGCGCATAAATGTTGTGTGCAGAAATCGGTATGCGAACTGTTTTTTCACGCGATTCAGCCAATCTTAAGAACCTTAATTGTCTCACGTTAAGTTTTTTTGCCTGTCAAAGTCAATCTGTGCATACAGTCAGGTCCAGAAATTTTGGGACATCGACACAATTCTAACGTCTT
Organism: Leptobrachium leishanense; assembly: GCA_009667805.1. Taxonomy (NCBI): domain Eukaryota; kingdom Metazoa; phylum Chordata; class Amphibia; order Anura; family Megophryidae; genus Leptobrachium; species Leptobrachium leishanense. The sequence goes on along the minus strand of CM019063.1, from coordinate 515,682,819 downwards.
AAGCTCTATACACTCTATTCGCAAAATTTAACGCATAGCATTTGTGTGCATAATTTTAATGTCTTTGAAAAGCTGGTGGTAACGGCAAATCTGAACGTCCTGGCCAAAACCAAATATCTCAGCCCAAAAAAAATAAATACAGCAAAGTATAGTTACACATTCTACACATACCCAAATAATAAATTTGAGAAGTCGTGCGTGTTTTTTTTTTTGATACAGCATATACAGTCAGGTCCAGAAATATTGGGACATCGACACAATTCTAACATCTTTGGCTCTATACACCACCACAATGGAGTTGGAATGAAACAAACACAATGTGCTTTAACTGCAGACTGTCAGCTTTAATTTGAGGGTATGTACATCCAACTCAGGTGAACGGTGTAGGACTTACAGCAGTTTGCAGATGTGCTTCCCACTTGTTAAGGGACCAAAGGTAATGGGACAATAGGCTTCTCATTATTATTTTATTTTATTTTTTATTTTATTATCTTTACATAAAACTTAGTCATGTTTAGTATCATTGGAAAGGTCACGATCAGACCATGGATCGTGAGATATGGGGATCCAAAGGATCCCCCTAGCTCCACTTGGCAGCTAGGGGGCTAACTGGCCAAATGACATCATCGCACATTTGGCGACGATGTCAGTGGGTGGGGGGTGACCCGGAGGCTTGGCTGACATCCAAGATGTCAGCCACTTCAAGGTACGAATCTTGATCTGGCACCTAAGGGATTAAAGAGAGGAACCACTAAAAAGGGCAGACTCTGCCCTCTGCAGCGGTACCTTTTTTTCCCTCTAGCTCCAGCTGTTGGGAAGGGAGAGTGGTCCAAAGGACCTGCCTTTTCAGGTTCCCCCTGCAGGCACCGGGGGGTGCATGAAAATGATGTCATCCGCACGGCGATGATGTCATTGCGCACGACAGCTGGGGCCCATAAAAACGTTGGGCAGCAATTCCAGCATGGGCCCCCAGCCAGAGAGGTGAGTATAGGGGGGGGATAAAGGATCATGACGTACATAGTGCGTCCTTGGTCCTTAAGGGGAATTTTCCCCAGGACCTACTATGTACGTCAGTGGTCCTTAAGAGGTTAATTATTCATACAGTAGAAAATATTTTGGTAATATTCCCAATGTATTCCTTACTGTGCGTCATAACCTGTGTTGCCATCTGCTGACCAAAAGGAGTCACTGCAGATCTGGGCTCCGTGCATGATCATCTGGAGAGATGTCAGGCAGATACATTCCCAGCTGGTTTACAAAAATCGTTAGCACCTCAGGCATCATGCTGTGTTGCTAAAACTTTAGGGGGTTGTTCGGGAGCCCAAATGCAAAGGAATAGTGTTTTCAATAAACTAAATTCCATGGCATTGCTCCTGTGGGGCACTATATTGATTATACTCAATATCTGGGCACCAGGAGGTACCTGGCAGATGGAGTATAGTTGATCTTGGTAGTGAAGAGACTAAAGAGCTGTAAGAACAAAGATGGTTTGGTAGGAATTGCTCGGAGATTGTGGACATAATTTAGGCAGTGCCGTTGTTTAACGGCAATGCAATACTGACATTTTCAGTATTAGCAACACTGGCATAAATCCATGCTTAGTTTTATAAAAAAAAGTCATATAATTCAGGGAAAATGCTCAAGTTATAGACTATTTTAATGCAATTCACTCTAAATGCAAGAGATAGACTTTCCCGCATTCCGAAGCTCTTTTTTATAGCATCCATCCATGGGGTGTAACTAGATTGTTCTTTGTTCTCTGCACTGGGACTTCAGATTCAGTACAGTATTTGATTTGGGTGATATATCAGGTTTTGCAAGGGATACTTTTGGAAACCCATTGAGTAATTGGTGAATTAATCCTCTAGCACACGGCTGGCGAACCTTGACCCCCGCCAGATGTTTTCGAACTACATCAACCAAGATGTCCAGCCGCTCCCCAGGGTAGCAACAACTCATGGGAAATGTGGTTCCAAAATATCATGAGGGCCAAGGTTGCTGACCACTAGCTCTAGCATTCTTACACAGTGCATACGCATAAGGTAGGACTTTCTAATAGGCAAGTAAGGATTTACGTTTTGTTTCAGGAAAATATTAAAAGGGTTATTCAAGAAGCCTCAAACTTCCCACCGAATTGCACCGAATGGTGAATTTCACTGTACTGAGCAATTTCGGGGCAGTTTGTCTATTCAGAAAGCTGTCGATTCGCCAAATATTGGCGATTTGACAGAAAAATGCGGTGCAGATAGCCGCAATTCGGCAATCTTTGGCAGCAGCAAAATTGTCCCATAGAGAAGTAATGGTTAACCCTTTCGCTGCTGAGCCTTTTCACACCTCTGTGCTGAGCTCATTTTTACCGGTTTCGCTCATCATGTTTAAATGCGATTTGAAGTCACATTTTATTATACAACCCAGACATATAATATATCGTTCTTTCCGGGAGACTCGGCAGATTCATATTATATCATTATTATATGTATACGTCATGTCCTGTCTGTATATTATAACAACAAATGCAATAAAATTTGAATTTTCAATCATTTACAACGTGTAAAGTGTTTTTTTTTCACATTTTAACATGTGAGTGTTTGCGGTTATATTTTCTATGGGTTGCATTTGTTAAAAAAATTAGAAATGGGGAATCGTTACTTTTTTTGGGGAAAATTACGTGTTTTTTTAGCAAACGCCCCCCATAGAAAAAATCGTTAGTGCAGCATCATTGTTCACATTATAATTGAAATGGGAACAATATTGCTGCACTAATAAAACCAAAAAAAAAATAAAAAATGTTTTACACTTTTTTTATTTTTTTTTATTTTTTAAATTTTATTTTTATTTTTAACTATTTTTTTTTACATTGTACATGGTCATGTTTGGTATCATTGGAAAGGCCACGCTCTGGCCATTCCAGTGATATCAAACATTAACCCCTAGCTGTCGCTGTCACGGATCGGGAGATAGAGGGTTCATTGGAACCCCCTATCTCCACCATAGGTGGCAGAAAGGGGTTAATTGTGAAACTGGCGCCATCGCGCTATGCGCAATGACGCCAGTCGTTAGGGGGATATCCCGGAAGCTTGGCCGACATCCAAGATGTCGGCCAGCTCCGGGAGGGGACTGCGAAACAGCGCATGTTAGCGCCATATCTGGCTGTGCCCTTCCAAGCGGTACCTATCTTTAGCAGATGGCCTACACGGATGGGGAGGGGGAGAGGTCCGAAGGACCTCCCCCCTCCCCTTCAGGCACCTTCCCCGCAATGGCGGGGGGGGTGCCTGAAATAGACGTCATTGCACAGGCGCGATGACGTCTATCGTGCCCGCCAGGGTCCCGGAGGCTGGGCTGACTTTGATGTAAGCCCGCACCGGGGGGCCGCCACGATCGGCTGTAATCCCTCCGCAGCAAAGCAGCCATGCGGCAGGACGCGCTGAGCGCGTCCTCCGCATGGAAAGGGTTAATCTATTCAGAGAACGCTGAACTGCACCGAAATGTCAGCAAAATGCCCAGATTTTTGGTGATTCCGTTGGACATGTTTAAACAGGCATTCGCATACAGGCATACAGGGTTATTCAGAAAAAGGTGAAACTCTGGAGAATTTTTGGAGAAGTGAAAATTCTAGGTCAAAATAGCCAAACCAGAAAAATTCTCCCATTTATTTCACATTCCAAATCAGCTATTTTGATCAAGGATTTTCACTTCTCCAAAAGTTCACCAGAGTTTCACCTTTCTCTGAATAACCCTGATATGATTCAATAAAAACAGATATTATCGTTTTATTTATTTTTTTAATCAACGCTTATTCTTTCCATTTTCAGCAAACCGTCTATTTATTTGTTTATTTTTTGGAACATTTTGATATATTTTTTGTATGTTTTTTAGGAAAATTTTTTGGTTCCCGCAGTGTTCCGGTGCTTTTTTTCTGCAGTTCGGCAGAGTTCGATGGGCAGTTCGGCGCTCTCTGGCAGCATTCGGCAGTGTTCGGCTTGATCAGATATCCTGCTTACAAAAGGCCACTGGAACTACTTGTGCCCAGTTTCCTTCTGCTTGCTGCAAGTGGATGTTGCAAACCACCCTGTGCTCTCCACCATGGGACCAGAGGTGAATATAGACATTTTTGATGTGCTAAATAATGAATAAATCGAGAATAAAGCGTTACATTGGAATCACTTGTTTCTCGCCGGCTGTCTGCAAATTAGCATCTCCTGTACAAAGTATAAGAAGCCTTAATTTACAGTAAGCTGACTCCTCAGCCGAGCCACAAGAAAAGTTTGCAACAAGCAAAGAATGGGGCACATCACACCATATAATCCAAGAAGGCCCTTTATTTGAGGTGCAGTATTGCAGCTTTTTGGTGCAACCCTTCTCAAACTCAACTATGGAATTTTGTGGCTCGGCTGGAATAGGACAGGAGTAGGGATGAGCCGAACACCCCTGTGTTCGGTTCATATCCGAACAGCCGAATGGCCGAAATGTTCGAATACAAACTCGAACACAATGTAAACCTATGGGGGCCGAACACGCAAAATGTGTTCGCAGTTCTCCTAAATGTACCGGCGGCTGCCGATACATTTAGGAGACCTGTGGCTGCAGCCCCCAGCCCCCATAACTCACCTGTCCTGCAGCTGTCCCGGCCTCCTGTTCCCCGGTCCGTCAGCTCCTCCGATCCGTCTGGCCGCGGCTCCTCTCTGCCCCACATCTTCATGCAGAATGATCTGATTGGGCAAAGTCCTGCGCCTGACCTGGACTTTGCCCAATCAGGGCTCTAATTCAACATTGAGCCCTGATTGGGCAAAATCCAGGTCAGGTGCAGGACTTTGCCCAATCAGAGCTCAGCATGAAGATGAGCTTTAACCAAGCTCTGATTGGTTAAGGTCGGTGCAAGACTTTAACCAATCAGAGCTTGGTTAAAGCTCTGCCCCATGCCTCATCTTCATGCTGAGCTCTGATTGGGCAAAGTCCTGCATCTGACCTGGATTTTGCCCAATCAGGGCTCAATATTGAGTTAGAGCCCTGATTGGGCAAAGTCCAGGTCAGGTGCAGGATTTGCCCAATCAGATCATTCTGCATGAAGACGTGGGGCAGAGAGGAGTCACGGACAGACGGATTGGAGGAGCTGACGGACCGGGGAACAGGAGGCCGGGACAGCTGCAGGACAGGTGAGATACGGGGGCCGGGGGCAGCAGCCACAGGTCTCCTAAATGTTCCGGCAGCCGCTGGTACATTTAGGAGACATGTGGACGCATTTTTTATTATGGAATGTCCGCGGTCGAACAAACCGCGAACATTCCATAATGTTCGGCGTTCTCTGAACACTCGAACGGCTGATGTTCGATTCGAACTCAGGTTCGAATCGAACCGAATGATAATGTGTGGGGCCGTCATACTTAACAAGTTACTCATTAAACATAATGGTTTGGTTGGTATAGAACCCGTGGCTATCGGACATCCTGGGGGGAGATGGATAAATGGCATCAATAGGAAGTCAATATGAAACAAGCTGCTCGTCACGAGAATATCAATATCTTTTCCCTAAGTAAGTCTGCTAATTTATGTTTGTATTAATTTCTGCTATTTTCATTACAAGCATTAAATATACTCTGCAATTGCAGCAAATTGACTTTCTCTATTTATATTCACGGCCCAGACTCTCGCTCGACTAATTTGAAAAGCAAAGCCTGTGTACTTTATAGTTATTTAGGCATAATGCGCTTTTAAAATGGCTAAATGTCGCAATTTGAATGCTTTAAATTGGAAAGGTTTGCAAATTGAAAGTTCTAATTTTAGTATAAATTGTCCTGGTATTGGTTTCATTATTTCCAATAACAATTGAGTGCAAAATTAGATCCGAGCATTTAATGTTGTCCCGGCATAATCTAATAAAGCAGAAACTTATTTTTATAGCAGCACGAGGTGTGTCATCCGTGCGGGTTTGTGAAAGAAGACAACAGCCGTGGCAAAATTAAAACAAACATTGTTTATTTAGAGACTATATGCATTAGAAACGATTGCTTTCCACAGCAACACTGTGGGTTCAAAGCGGGCATCTGACTGGCACGGCCTGGCATTGTTTAGGCACCCGATACTAATATAAGCATCTGACTGGCACGGCCTGGCATTGTTTAGGCACCAGCAGCAGTCAAGTCCTGGGAAAAAAAGTGAGGGAACTCACCCAATAATTCCACAACCCCCATTACAGGAAGATAAAAAAAAGTATAATTATATATACCCCCGAGAAGCATGTATAACCAGGCACAGACCCCCCAGAATTGAATATAGCCAGGCACAGACCCCCCCCAGAATTGAATATAGCCAGGCACAGACCCCCAGAATTTAATATAGCCAGGCACAGACCCCCAGAATTAATTATACGCTCATACCCACCGCACATTTCTGGGAGTTTTATTGCTGTGGAGCTCTCTGTGATACGCTCATACACACCGCACATTTCTGGGAGTTTTATTGCTGTGGAGCTCTCTGTGATACGCTCATACACACCGCACATTTCTGGGAGTTTTAATGCTGTGGAGCTCTCTGTGATACGCTCATACACACCGCACATTTCTGGGAGTTTTATTGCTGTGGAGCTTTCTGTGATACGCTCATACACACCGCACATTTCTGGGAGTTTTATTGCTGTGGAGCTTTCTGTGATATGCTCATACACACCGCACATTTCTGGGAGTTTTATTGCTGTGGAGCTTTCTGTGATACGCTCATACGCACCGCACATTTCTGGGAGTTTTATTGCTGTGGAGCTCTGTGAGATAGACATAGTGCACATTATATTAAGAATGGTATGGACAGAAGTGATTATAGTGGACCTGGAAAAAATGGGACACTAATTTTCTGGAGTCAACATTGTGGACCTGGAGGGGTAAAAAAAATTATGTTTTTGCCTAGGGTAAGGTGGGGGCCCTTGATGGATTCCCGCACCTGGCCCCTGAGGTTTTTTAGTTGCGCCTCTGATTGTTGGTGTTGCGTGTTGGAGTATCCTGTTCAGTCCCATGACCGTCACCGAGTGTTAGAATACTCATCATTCTTTATAGGTCCAGTTACGTTACCTCTACGGTCCAGATCATATAGCAAAAGATTTAAAGCGAACACAAAAACAGATAACAAAAACCTTTCCTGGACAAATACAGATAAATAACTTTTGTACTGATCAACCCACTCCAAAAAAAACAATAAAAAGCCTCAGTAATTCTAAATTATAAACGGGTCTAAAAGGATCTAATGAGGAGGTGCAATTTCAGTGCCAAGCATAATTATTTAATGAATATAATGACATTTTTGGAGCACCCGAATATCTAGATCATTGAAAGCTACCACAGGTTCCACAAGACGGTGAAAACCAAACATGCAATTTGCGAGCGATGATCGTTTTCATCATGGCGACTGTGACTTGGAAGTGTAGCAAACCGTGTTGGAATTGAAGAGATATGGACAATGAGAGCGAAATTGAATGTATTAGCATGCAGCAGCCTGCCTTTGATTACCTCTGACTGGAAAATATTTGGAAGCCACCAGGGTCCCCTCAAACGTTATGATTTGGTAAATTCAGACTCCGCGTGTTGTGATTCAAGTTCCTTTATTGAAATTGAATTGATATTTTGTAAACTTCATTTGTGTATAATGCGATCTGACAGGGACAAATGCGGCCTAGAATTGTTTTCAAACCCTCCGCAAATGAAACTTATTATTGGATAAATAGGCATTCCTCTTCCTCTCTTCCTCTCTCCGCACCTAGACTGTCTATATATACACACGCGCTGGATACGTCTCCCGCTATTCTATCTTTTCTTCTTTTTTTTTTTTCTTTTTTCCCCCCTCGACGCGTAATTGAATAGAATCAATCATGTGTAGGCCGCAGAAACGGACAATGCGCCGCAGCCATAATGCCCAAAAATTGAAAAACGAAAAACGTATTTTAGTCTCGGGCAGGATGGGCAGTTTATAACATTATCTGTAGGAAAAAGGGGGGGGGGATAAATAAATAAATAAAAAGAGATACATAGAGATTCTTTTTCTGATTACCAGAGCTTCCCGCATCCTCTCTCAATAACAATTCTCCGTTATAAGGCAGGCTTTCCAATTTCTACAGGCCTCAGATGTGTTACATATTAATTTCCCTCCGCAGAAAATTTGCCCTGCTTTAGTTCAAATTCAGTTAGTCGGATTGATGAAAGTGGCAAAAGGATACGACGTTTACTGATTCTTTCTTTTCACCTTTGATTAGTTCAACCAGTGAATTATTCTTGCCCTGTCAGCGCGCGATTAAAGAAGCCGGGCTTAAGGTTGCGAGTTCATACTTCCCGATGTAACCGAGAGAAACTGGGTTGAGCCGTGATTTGTCTGTCAGAGACCCAGGATCGTTTCAATGCTCATTCTCTATTATTTTAACAGGTCACTATTGGAGTAAACATTTCTCTTACCGACAAAACGCCGAGAAAGAATCTCTCCAGGAAACGGGGGGAGAGCTCCTTTTTTTTTCTTCTCCTTTTTGGTTCTGTTTTCCTTTCTCAATCCGATTCAGGCTTTTCGTGCGGCTTCCTTCAAGTTAGGATTTCAAGAAAAATAATAACATCCAATGTACTCAAACTCGCTCATCATTAAAGGGACAATAAAGACAGAATTCCCTTTCTATGTCATTTATCACACCTTGATAAAGGCTCCTAGGAGCCGAAACATCGGTTTCTTTATTATATGTAAATTCAATAAGTTGCCTGCTGATGACCGTCCGTACGCAAGGAGATAAGGAAAACATGACACAAAAAGACACGAATACTAAACTGTGAAATAATATATATTTATTATAGGCCACAGCTAAAACTCCACCAAATATAAAATACCATCTATACTATAAAAGAGTAAGGGCTGGCGTGTCCGTCGCCAAAACCTTACTGCGCATGCGCGTGCAACCTGCGGCGGTTGGCTGCGCTCGCATTCAATGGCCGCGGCACGCGCACAGCCCGCGCACAGCCCGCGTGCGAGAGGGACAAAACAAATCCGATCCATTGGAGAGGCGCACAGCACAGCGCCTCTCCAATGGATCGGATTTGTTTTGTATATCTCCTCCTTGCCGGCCTCCATCTCCTCCGTGCCCGGCCTGCATCTCCTCTGTGCCCGGCCTGCATCTCCTCTGTGCCCGGCCTGCATCTCCTCCGTGGCCAGCCTCCATCTCCTCCGTGCCCAGCCTGCCAGCCATATTACCAGTCTGCCATGCACAATACCAGTTCCCAGCCATATTACCAGTCTGCCATGCACAATACCAGTCTGCCATGCATATTACCAGTCTGCCATGCACAATACCAGTCTGCCATGCATATTACCAGTCTGCCATGCACAATACCAGTCTGCCATGCATATTACCAGTCTGCCATGCACAATACCAGTCTGCCATGCATATTACCAGTCTGCCATGCACAATACCAGTCTGCCATGCATATTACCAGTCTGCCATGCATATTATCAGTCTGCCATGCACAATACCAGTCTGCCATGCATATTACCAGTCTGCCATGCACAATACCAGTTCCCAGCCATATTACCAGTCTGCCATGCATAGTACCAGTCTGCCATGCACAATACCAGTCTGCCAGCCATATTACCAGTCTGCCATGCACAATACCAGTCTTCCAATGCGCAATACCAGTTCCCAGCCATATTACCAGTCTGCCATGCATATTACCAGTCTACCATGCACAATACCAGTCTGACAGCCATATTACCAGTCTGCCATGCACAATACCAGTCTGCCATGCATATTACCAGTCTGCCATGCATATTACCAGTCTGCCATGCATATTACCAGTCTACCATGCACAATACCAGTTCCCAGACATATTACCAGTCTGCCATGCACAATACCAGTCTGCCATGCACAATACCAGTTCCCAGCCATATTACCAGTCTGCCATGCACAATACCAGTCTGCCAGCCATATTACCAGTCTGCCATGCACAATACCAGTCTGCCATGCATATTATCAGTCTGCCATGCATATTACCAGTCTGCCATGCACAATACCAGTCTGCCATGCATATTACCAGTCTGCCATGCACAATACCAGTTCCCAGCCATATTACCAGTCTGCCATGCATAGTACCAGTCTGCCATGCACAATACCAGTCTGCCAGCCATATTACCAGTCTGCCATGCACAATACCAGTCTTCCAATGCGCAATACCAGTTCCCAGCCATATTACCAGTCTGCCATGCATATTACCAGTCTACCATGCACAATACCAGTCTGACAGCCATATTACCAGTCTGCCATGCACAATACCAGTCTGCCATGCATATTACCAGTCTGCCATGCATATTACCAGTCTACCATGCACAATACCAGTTCCCAGACATATTACCAGTCTGCCATGCACAATACCAGTCTGCCATGCACAATACCAGTTCCCAGCCATATTACCAGTCTGCCATGCACAATACCAGTCTGCCAGCCATATTACCAGTCTGCCATGCACAATACCAGTCTGCCATGCATATTATCAGTCTGCCATGCATATTACCAGTCTGCCATGCACAATACCAGTCTGCCATGCATATTGCCAGTCTGCCATGCATATTACCAGTCTGCCGTGCACAATACCAGTTCCCAGCCATATTACCAGTCTGCCAGCCATATTACCAGTCTGCCATGCACAATACCAGTCTGCCATGCACATTACCAGTTCCCAGCCATATTACCAGTCTGCCATGCACAAAACCAGTCTGCCAGCCATATTACCAGTCTGCCAGCCATATTACCAGTTCGGCAGCCTTATTACCAGTCCGGCAGCCATATTACCAGTCCGCCAGCCATATTACCAGTCTGCCATGCACAATACCAGTCTGCCATGCACAATACCAGTTCGCCAGCCATATTACCAGTCTGCCATGCACAATACCAGTCTGCCAGGCATATTACCAGTCTGCCAGCCATATTACCAGTCTGCCATGCACAAAACCAGTCTGCCAGCCATATTATCAGTCTGCCAGCCATATTACCAGTTCGCCAGCCATATTACCAGTCTGCCACGCACAATACCAGTCTGCCAAGCCATATTACCAGTTCGCCAGCCATATTACCAGTCTGCCATGCACAATACCAGTCTGCCAGCCATATTACCAGTCTGTCATAAATAGAAACAAACAGTAGGTGATAGGAGAGGCACAGTGATACTTATCATAATGCTGACAAAACTTCCCAGGAGATGGTCCACAGCTCCTCATAAAACACTAGAAAGAACGCAGGGAATTCGGCAGGAAAGGTATCCGCAGTAATACACGGACCAATCCAATGCTGGTCATCTGTTCCGGAAACGCCAATAACCGGATGAATGCCAAATAAATCAGGAAGATGGGAATTTAAATGAATAAAAAATTTATTATAAATGAATAAAACAAATAACGCCCAACGCGTTTCGTCTAAAAGACTTCCTCAAGGGCAGTAATAATATGCAGTGTATCAAAAATAAAATGATATAAATCTCAAGACTTCCCATCAGGCCTTATAACATCCTTAAACCATTTTCATTGGTTCAACAATTAACCATGGCATTTTCCTTATATGGGCCTTTCTTAGCTTAGTTTTTATTCCCATAATCCTCCTGGATATGGGGGCCCAATCAGTTTATTTGCATTTAAACAGTTCTTAGGTAAAAATTATTTTCCTCCAATCTCCCTCCTTCTCCAATCATTTGCCGTTCCACTCGCACCTCCAGCAGCTCCGCCACGTCACTTCCGCCCGCGGCGTCACATCCGGTCCTTCCCGCAATCGATCTCCTCCGGCCGCAGGAGACCCCTCTCACCGCCGGAACCTCTGGATACCAATCTTGTTTCCCACTCGAGCCACTGATGTTCATTGGTGCCATCGTATCCAATTCCCTCCACAGTCGGTCTCCCCGATCATAAAGACTCTTTTTTCCACCATCAGATATTTAAGGCGGATCTTCTTTTCCACTTAGGCCGGTGTTTTATCCTTACACCCTTTCCCTTTCAGTATGTGTCTTCTTAGTTGTCCCTTTTATACACAATGTCGTGGTTTCTCCTCAGGGATATCCCAGAGGAGATCGATTGCGGGAAGGACCGTATGTGACGCCGCGGGTGGAAGTAACGTGGCGGAGCTGCCGGAGGTGCGAGTGGAACGGCAAATGATTGGAGAAGGAGGGAGATTGGAGGAAAATAATTTTTACCTAAGAACTGTTTAAATGCAAATAAGATGATTGGGCCCCCATATCCAGGAGGATTATGGGAATAACAACTAAGCTAAGAAAGGCCCATATAAGGAAAACGCCATGGTTAATTGTTGAACCAATGAAAATTGTTTAAGGATGTTATAAGGCATGATGGGAAGTCTTGTGATTTATATCATTTTATTTTTGATACACTGCATATTATTACTGCCCTTGAGGAAGTCTTTTAGACGAAACGCATTGGGCGTTATTTGTTTTATTCATTTATAATAATTTTTTTATTCATTTAAATTCCCATCTTCCTGATTTATTTGGCATTCATCCGGTTATTGGCGTTTCCGGAACAGATGACCAGCTTTGGATTGGTCCGTGTATTACTGCGGATACCCTTCCTGCCGAATTCCCTGCGTTCTTTCTAGTATATTACCAGTCTGCCATGCACAATGCCAGTCTGCCAGCCATAATGCCAGCCTGCCATTCATAATACCAGTGTCTCATAATACCAGTGTGACAAAATACCAGCCTGCCATGCCATGCATACCACGTGCCATTAAATATACGCATAATGTATACGCTACAAAAAGAATGCCCGCTCAAGCACCAACACAATCTAAGGGGCCCCATGAGCTTACAATCTAAGGGGCCCCATGAGTTTACAATCTAAGGGGCCACATGAGTTTACAATCTAAGGGGTCCCACGAGTTTACAATCTGAGGGGTCCCACGAGTTTACAATCTGAGGGTCCGGTTCCCGTGAGCTTACAATCTAAGAGGGAAGAGGAACCTACGCTAATATATAAATTCCTTTGTAATGCGCTGTCAGCTGTGCGCGCACCCATCACAGCTGCTCAGTCGGCCCTCCTGTTGCGGATGGGATGGCGATGGACGCGTTACAAACGTATTTATATAGAGAGATACTCTTGGATAGGACATTGAAAAAAAACTATGTGGACGTGAATTCTGACCTGGCAACAATAGACTGCCCTCTGGGCAGGCTTTCCACCTAGTATAATAATAAAATAATAACAACAAATAGACAGTGCTGATAGGTAACTCCACACTTCCACCGTACCTCCCCCAAACCAAGCCAGCTAAAACTCCGTCCCCATCTCCCATACATCTAATCAACCAAATACCACCTTAACTTTTTCGCTGCCGAGGCTTTTCACACCTCTGTGCTGAGGTCATTTTTACCGCTTTCGCTCATCATGTTTAACCGCGTTTTGAAGCCATATTTTAATATATGACCCAGACATATTATATATCGTTCTTTCCGGCAGACTCGGCAGATTCATAATATGTCATTATTATATGTATACGTCATGCCCTGTCTGTATATTATAACAAAAAATGCAATAAAATTTGAATTTTCAATAATTTACAATGTGTAAAGTGTTCTTTTTTCACATTTTAACATGCGAGCGTTTGCGGTTATATTTTCTATGGGGTGCGCTTGTTAAAAAACTTAGAAATGGGGACTCGCTACATTTCTTTTGGGGAAATTTTTGCTATTTTTAACTAACTCACCGCATACAAAAATCGTTAGTGCAGCATCATTGTTCACATTATAATTGAAATGGGAACAATACTGCTGCATTAACAAAACAAAACAAAAACATTTTTTTTTTTTTATAATTTTTTATTTTTTATTTTTATTTTTTATTTTTTTTAAAAAACTTTTTACATGGTTATGTTTGGTATCGTTGGAAAGGCCATGCTCTGGCCTATCCAACAATATCAAACATTAACCCCTAGCTGCCATGGATCGGGAGATAGCGGGTTCATTGGAACCCCCTATCTCCACCATTGTTGGCAGCTAGGGGTTAACTGCAGGACTGGCGTCATCGTGCTATGCACGAAGGACCTCCCCCCTCCCTTTCAGGCGCCTCCTCTGCACACGCGGGGGCGGGCACCTGAATTAGATGTCATCGCGCCGCTGCAATGACATCTAATGGCCCCGCCGGGGTCCCGGAGTGCTGGGCTGACATCCAAGATGGGGGGGCGCAGCAATCGGCCAGAATCCCGGCCGATTGCTGCCTCCTGTGCATGGACGCGCTCAGCGCATCCATAGCACAGGAGAGCCACTTGGCTGGACGCGCTGAGTGCGTCCATAGCAGCCAAGTGGTTAAATAAAGGAACCCTACCCCAGCACTGCCTACAAGCCCCCGCTGTGACAAAGGGGAAAAATAAAAAACCTAGAACCCAACCTAAACCCCCCCTATAACCGAAATAAAGGGAGGGAGGGTGTGGATTTCTTCACGATTCTAACTCAGGAGAAAAGTTGTGCAAAGCTACAGAGCATGAGCCTTTAACAGTATATCCTCCTGAAACTAAACCCCGCCCCTACCAGTTCCCGCTCTAACTCCTCACGCGCTACACCCCTGCTAATAAAAATTCCCTCCTTGCGTCCTGACATCAGAGGCAACATAAGGGCCCTACGCCTGAGTTGCTTCAGGCCTTCATAAACTAGCTTTTAACTCCCAGAGTTCTCCTGAACTTTTTCGTTGCCTATGCATTTACCCTTCACATGGGTAGCACCTGGGCAATCCATTTACTTTCCCAATTTTTTCCTGGACTGAGTGCTATTCCCTACTTGAGTATATATATCTAGCAACAGGTGTGGGAGCACTCACGGACTTGCATAAAAACAAAAAGTCTTTATTGGATATTCATTAAAAAATTCAGACGTTTCGGTCTAGACACCAGCCAGATACGCACAAAGCTGGCTAAGAAAGGTCATCCTCGGAAAATGAAAGACTGGGCATGGAGGACACTTGAGAAGAAAGTCAAGTAGAAACCATGGGTCACTTTAAAGGAGCTACAGAGGTCAGCTGATAATGAAGTACATGTGCGCACATCCTTTTCAAGAGCTGTGCTTCAAACTGGACTATAGGTGGATGTGGGCAAGAAAGAAGCTTATACCTACCACTCATTGGAAAATATGGAATTTTCTAAGAAGCCTGAGAGTGGCTTGACTAAGATATGGGATGAAGTTTTGATGAAGCTTGTCTCTATCATTGGTATAGTAGAGGTAACATCATTGCTGTTCAGCCGTGGAGATACAGAATCAAATCCCGATCAGAGCACCTTTCCAGCATGTGTCCTTGGGCAAGTCGTCGAATATGATACATACTTGACCTTCCACACAGTATTGACTGTGCATTGTAATTTGTCTGCTCTACGATCATGGGAAAGTAGGTTCAAATCCCAATCAAATCACCTTACCAGCACGTTTCTCCTCTGCAACCATGGAGTAGAAGGTTGAGACTGTGAAGAAGCAGGTTGTACCTTACCACCATGTTTCAGTTCACTGACTGTGGAATCAGATTTGTTTCGTATTCCAATCAGAACATCTCATCAGCAAGCGTCCTACCTCGCAATATCCATATCCTGTGTCAATCTTGCTGAGTTACATCTTTTGTTCTCATGTGTAGCCTCCATCATCTTGCATAGGGCTGCAAAATATGTTGGCGCTAAATAGAAATAGATTATTATGGTATGTGGGAACAATGAGAATTTGAGGAAGGAAAGGAATGTCCAAATACCACAGGAAAGTCTTTCTCCCTTGGTTAAACTGCTGAATTTCACCTTTCATCACTTGTTCTTGGATAGAAAACTGGCTAAAAGATAGGGTACAGAGAGTGGTCATAAATGGTACATTTTCAAGATGGACACCAGTGGTAAGTGGTGTCCCTCAGGGGTCTGTTATAGGACCAATACTATTCAATTTATTTATAAATGACCTTGAGATAGGCATTGAAAGTCATGTATCAGTGTTTGCAGATGACACAAAGCTAGGAAAAGTAATACAATGTGAGCAGGATGTTACTTCGCTGCAGAGGTTTAGATATATTGGGGACTGGGCACTTAAATGGCAGATGAGATTTAATCTAGATAAATGTAAAGTTATGCACTTTGGAGTGAAGAACACACAAGCAATTTATACCCTAAATGGTACGGAGTTAGGGAAATCCAAGCAGGAGAAGGATTTGGGAATAATCATAGACTTCAAACTAAGTAACAATGTGCAATGTCAAACAGCAGCCGCCAAGGCCAGCAAAGTACTGGCATGCATTAAAAGGGAGTTCACTCACGGGATGAAAACATAATTTTGCCTCTGTATAAATCAATGGTCAGGCCGCACCTTGAATATGCCGTGCAATTTTGGGCACCTGTCTTAAAAAAGATATTATATTGTTAGAAAAAGTGCAGAGACGGGCAACTAAATTAATAAGGGGGATGGAAGGGTTAAGTTATGAGGAAAGACTAACAAGCTTAAACCTGTTTAGTTTAGAGAAAAGGCGCCTTAGAGGGGATCTGATAACCTTATATAAATATATACGGGGCCATTATCAACCATTGTCTGATAACCTATTCATTAACAGGACTATACATAGGACAAGGGGTCATCCATTTAGACTGGAAGAAAGAAAATTTAGCTTAAAGCATAGGAAGGGTTATTTTACGGTGAGAACAATCAAGCTGTGGAATTCTCTGCCTGTTGAGGTGGTTGGGTCAGAGTCTGTACAGACTTTTAAAAAACGACTGGATGACTTCCTGCAGACACAGAATATTAAGGGTTATAATATTTAATATGTGGGTAAAAGCTTCTTGATCCAAGGAGAAATCTGACTGCCATTCTGGGGTCAAGAAGGAATTTTTTCCCAGTATGTTGCATATTGGCAAGCATTCAGACTGGGTTTTTTGCCTTCTTTTGGATCAACAGCAGTAGGTTATGTGGGAGAGGCTGAACCCGATGAGCGCATGTCTTTTTTCAGCCTATATAACTATGTAACTATGTAACTATCACGGTAATGAACTTTGGAATTGCTGAACAACAAAAGCGAGAATGTCCATTAATGACCCAATCACTGTCCTCCTGATCTCATCTCTATTGAGAGTCTTCAACACCATTTGAAAACCAACCCAGCCCTTAATCATCCAACCAACTAACTGGAGGGAATCTGCCACAAAGAATTACTCCCGTCGAGGAAGAAAAGCTGGAAGATGCTTAATTCTACATTCTCAAAAGCTGTGATTACAACACCACTTGTCTCAAATAAATATAAATGAGTCGTATGTCCTCATCGAGGGCCAATCATTTCAGTTTCTTACAAATATCTAGTCCAGGGGTCAGCACCTCCAGCCCTCCAGATGTTTTGGATCTATCATAATGCTCAGTCACTCATTAGGTTTGCAGAACCCCAGGGAAATACAGTTGCAAAACATCAGGAGGGCCACCAGGTCTATTCAGTAAAGGTGAAACTCAGGAGAACTGGCAGGAGAAGAGAACAATCTAGACCAAATAGCAGATTTGGAAAGTGAGATAAATGGGAGAATGTTTCTGGTTTGGCCATTTTGACCTAGAATTTTCACTTCTCCAAACGTTCTCCTGGTTTTCACCTTTAGTGAATAGACCTGCAAGGTTTCTGACACCTGGAGTAGATATTTGAAAGAAACTAAAATAATTGGTCGTCTCGGAAAAAGCTAATTTTGACTTGAAAATGTACTCCTTAAACTAAAGGTTAAACAGTCGTAATCCAGGGAAAAAAAACATGAATACGTTCAAAGGTTTGACCTTTTTTGCACGGATCTCCGCCTTTCTATACATCTCCTTGCAGAGGTATAGGGCAGTCTGTACATTGCTCTGTGCTTGTAAATTGTAATAATGTGAGATTTTTGGAAATTCCTGGGGCCAATATGGCACCTTGGAGTTCAGCTATACCAGTGGTTTCCAACCCTGGTCCTCAGGTCCCCCTAACATTCTAGTTTTGCAGATATCTGAAGCACAGCACAGGTGATATGATTTGCTGCTCAGCGATTGCAGGATTCAGTCTGAATTTCCCCAAGGTAATTCTTAAAACCTGTCCTGTTAGGGGTCTTCGAGGACCAGGGTTTGGAACCACTGCTCTAAGACCATACAGTTGTGACTATCAGGATTATTCAAAGAGAGCCGAATTGGCCCGAGATTGCACCAAACAGTGAATTTCCCCGTATGGTGCAAATTCGTGGCCATCTGGCTATTCAGAAAGCAGTCAGTTCGCCAAATATTGGCGAATTGCCAGCAAAATACGGTGCCTGTTTGCAGTGAAATACCCATAGAAAAGCAATGGTTAATCCATTCAGAGACAGCAGAGAAATGTCAGTGAAATGCCCTGATTTTCGGAGGTTTCATTCGACAGGTTTAATCAGGCGAATCCCATAGGTTTCAATGTAAACAAAAATCCCAGTTTTATCAAATATTTATTCAACCGTTTATTCTTTTTCGCTTACAGCAAAAAGTCTCTTTATTTATTTTTTTGAATTTTTTGTGCAATTTTTTTTCAGATTTTTTTTAAATTGGTGTTTTTGTTTTCTGTAACAGACCTTTTATTATTATTCGTAGGACCTTATATACTATTTCCAGGCATTTTCGTGAAGTAGTTTTTTTATGCAAATACCTTTAACAACTTTGCAAACACCTTTAAAAGTTGCAAGGTTTTTTTGTGGTTTTTTTTACCCGTTCATTGGCTTGTTGGCTTTTTCCGACGGCTGGTTGACGCTCTCTTCGACGGGTCGCCTGCTTTTTTCGGATCGATTCAGCGGTTTTGCGGCAGATCGTGCATAATTTTTTTGGATGGAATCGGCAGCTCCCCAGCAGTTTTTCGGATCGATTTGGCAGTCTTGCGGCGGATTTTCCAATCAATTCAGCGGTTTTGCGGCAGTTTTTCGGATGCGTTAAGCAGCTTGAAAAGTTGCCGAACTGCTGGTGGTTTCATTCAGCCGGTTTATTCAGGCGAACCCCATATGCTTTAATGTTAAAAATATTCCCATTTTTATCCAATATGTATTAAACCATTTATTAGTTTAATCTGCAGAATTTATTTATTTATTTTTTAGGATCTCTTAGGCATTTTTCGGGATTTTTTCGACAAATGGTTTTTCCCATTTTTTTTTTAAAAGGATTTTTTCTCTTTTATGTAACAGACCTTTTTATTATCATTCATAGGATCTTATATGTAAATTCCAGACATTTTCATCCAGTATATTTTTTGCAAACCGCGTTTAAATTTTGCCACTTTCAATTGTATTTTTTTTTTTTTTTACCAGTCTGGCAGCTCGCCGGCTGAATTTGACAGCCCACCGGCGGGTTTGCGGCAGATGTTTGGCGTGTTGGCAGCGGCGGCGACGAGCGGCGGGTCTGTGGCAGGTTGGCGGTGGCATTCGGCGCCTGATTCCCTGCACTTCGGGGACCCTGCGATGAATGCCGAATTCATGAATTGGACTAGCCGAAGTGTGGGGAACTGGAGAGCACCGAAATGACGGTGACATTGCAGTGCTCTCTGAATAACCCTGTATATTATTATGGAATCAGAAAATCTGTTTGGAAAGGAAATAAACTGAAAGAAGGAGCTGTGACAGGGGGACATGGCGCAATCTGATCTGTCCCAATCACAAAATAACCTGTAGTCGAATTCAAACATAAATACCGCTACAGATCAAGGAAATTACACATACAGGGTTATTCAAAGAGATCCGAATGGCTCCTGAAAGGGAACCGAACGCTGAAAATCAGCATTCGGTTACCTCTCTTGGCCATTCGGCTATCCAGAGAGCAGGCAATTCGCCAAATCCTGGTGAATTGCCTGCACATGCGGTGCCTGTTCGGTGCCTGTTCGAGGGCAGTGAAATCCCCATAGAGAAGCACTGCTTCGGCTATTCAGAGAACAAAAACCAGCAGTGAAAAGTTGCCGAATTGCCCTGCCATTCGGTGGTTTCATGCGGCAGATTTATTCAGGCGAATCCCATAGGCTTCAATGTTAAAGATATTCACGTTTTTATTCAATATCTAATAAACCGTTCATTATAATATTCTGCAGTAAAGAGTCTCTTTATTTATAGAATTTTTAGGATATTTTAAGCATTTTTCTGGATTTTTTTTAATTTATTTTTTTAACTTTACTTATTTTTTCTGTAACAGCCCTTTTTATTATCATTCATTGGATCTTATATGTAAATTTCAGACATTTTCGCTCAGTAGTTTCTTTGCAAACAGCGTTTCACTTTTCAAACATTCAAGCAAACTGTTTTTTTAATTTATTCACTCCATTCGTCTGCGGTGTCGGCTTTTTCCGGCGGCTGCGCTGTGTGTTTGATCGGCTCCTGCTCGGGTTTTTCCGGCGTGTTCGGCGGGTTTATCCAGATGTTTTTGTGGGTTTCGGCATGCATTCGCCGGGTTTTGCGGTGAGTTTTCGGTGGGTTTGCGGCGACTTTTCCCTGCAATTCGGGGACCCTGTGGTGCTTGCTGAATACACCGCAGGGTCACCGAAATGGGATCGCCAAATCGCACCGAATTGAAGAGAACGAAAAGTCACCGAACGTGATACTCTTTGAATAACCCTGATAATGAACAAGCCTAGAAAGGTTTAATGATGTATTGTACCGTGATACACAGTCTTTGCTTTTCTGACTTTAAATATATTTGTATCAATTACTGAATATATCACTTAAAATTTAGTAATATTTAATGCAAGTGATAAATCACGCCGGGCTTTAAGCTGCTGTTTCATCTATCGCGACCAGGCCGCTAATGAAATGAGCTCTTAAGTATCTCCCGCACGACCATTTGATACAATAGAACAGTTTGCGAGCAAGTGCGGTTTAGTATTAATTAAATGATTTGGGAAAAGCTATTTTCTGAAGACATCCAGAGGACACAATCACCGGAGTAATAAAAAATGGACTTCATTGTGTTCCACGCCGTTCTTTCAAAGTCGTAAAAAATATCCTTAGCTTTCACGTGTGCATGTACCAACAAATCCCTTTTAACATTGCCACTCTGTGTCGTGCCATAAAATACTAATTGCTTATTGACCAGGGTAGAGTATAAAAAAAAAAAAAAAAGCACGAGATATACACATGCTTGCCATGCTGAATTTATTAATGCTTATTTTTCGAGTTTTTAAGATTATAAGTCGATGACCACACTATAGCACAGAAATATTGATTAGTGATCTTTAAAAATTTTTTATTTCCGGATCATTTGTTTTGTTGCGGATTTTATTGCCATTTTTAGGCAGTTCAGATGGGTCTTTAAAAATATCAAGATGCGTATACGGTTGGTGGTCAACGGGGAGAATTGAAATAGCATAAAACATTGAGCTGCATCAGAGGTGCTCAGCCTTGGCCCACCAGCTGTTTTGGAACTATATTTACCACAAGGCCCTGTCAACCTAATGCATGTGTGAGTATCAAGGTAGATGTAGTTCTGAAACATCTGTAGGACCAAGGTCGAGCACCCCTGAGCTACATGAAAGGAAAACCCTTGATTAAAGCACCGATGAAGCAAATCTACACTGTAGAGCTATATCCCAACAAATACCTTTGTTTTAACCCCTTCACTACCAAATGATTTACCATAAAACCACTTTCAAGATCTGGTGGTTTTATGTAAAATGACTTAAAATGACTCACACTGTAAATATATACAGAGGCGTCCCGCTGTGTATGTTCATCGTAGGTAAGCCGTATATGACAGGCCTCTGCTGGCCAGAAAGCTTTACTACATGTACATTATGTCATGGGCTCTGCGTTTCCTTGAAGGAAAAAACAGATCTCAAAGCTTTTCAAGGAATTTCTTCACATCGGCTGTCCTGTCCAATGTGTTGAAGTTTTCAGGCGCATATTCTGCAGCCAATTTGCAAACGGATTTAGTTTGCAATAGATTAGATCCCTTTGCATTGCTCCAGAATCAGAACAGATCGTGTATACTCGATATAGGGGCATCTGGAGCTGCTTTTGAAGAATACTCAATAATGATAGTGAAGGGGTTAATGGAAGAGACTCTAACATTTGAGTTTTGCACCAGTAGATGAAAGAGATAAAACCCAGAAAAGACCTCTGTGAGGACAGACCATTGGGATGACAACCACCTATAGAGGGCCGGAATTGTTTTTGGAGGCTGCAGGTCACATCTATGGATTTTTTGTTTGTATGTTGAGAAGTTATGGTGTAGGGGAACCCCAAGGATCTGCTGATTCCACTTTTGCACAGTACCCACTGTACTGAAACATGCTAATGAGCATCATGCATAAACAATAATGGGATCGGCACCCTCCTCACTATGGGATAGGAACAGACATGGATGGGGTGGGGGGATTTTTCTGAAGCCGTGGCAACATTGGGGCACCTAAAGCCTAATATCTGAAGGTAAAGGAAGAAATATCAGAAGTTGTATTGTGTTCTGTATTTAATTTCATTCCACAGAGTTCACTCATTTACTTTTTTTCTTGGCACATGTGATTGACACAGCTAGTCAACAGTTTTCGACCAGCTGAGACCTGATACTTGTATTATTCTCTTAATTGTTGTAAGCCAATCAACTGACAGAAATGCTTGCTTCTCTGTCATTGGTCACTAACACCCATCTATCACTTCAGCAACCGACGGGATGTGGGCTGGCCCTTCACTAACAGACAATTGTTAGCGACCAATGATAGTGTGCATTTCTGTCAGTTGATTGGCTGTTTGTTCCTTTTCAGGTTTCTGCATATTTCTGCTGACGAACAAGGGCTCTATCCTATAGTTGGTGCTAACGTTAGCACCTGGATATGTAAGCGTTAGCGCCAGCTTACTGTTCTTTGTGCTTCCTTTACTCTACATGGGGAGCGCAAACGTCCATTAGGGTTTCGATAAGTAAGGTATTATAAAGTGCTACCACTAATTATCTTCGGCAAAATTTTAGCTACTCCTAAAAACTGGTACTAACTGATTCTACATTTGCAGTATCATGTAGCACTCTATAAAACCTCCCAAAAAATCCCATCCGACCTCTCATCCCACAGCAAGAACGATAGCCTGATCCGCCTCTTCTTCTGACCGCTAGCAGAGTGAGACTGGGAACAAATAGTTCCTAGTCTTCCTCCACGATCACTCTGAGAGCGAGATCGCGTAGAGCTCACGGCCTTAGGCTGGGGTCAGACGAACGCAGTGTTAACGTCCGTGTTGCTGCACATAAGTACGTCCGTGATAGCATACAATTGTGTTAAATGGAGCCCCACACGTGAAGTACGTCCACACAGAAGTGCGGAGGCTGACGGACGCTGCAAACGGACGCAGGTTAGGCAAGAACGTAATACTGCTAGAACGGACATGCAGAGTGCGCCACGTCCACAACGTCCGCATAGCTTTGTGTGTGAGTGATGGAACGTGGTCAGACAGACTGCTTTTATACGTCCAGCATTTTTGACGGACAGAATGTTTTATCATTTTAATTTATTTTCCCTGCTACATCCGTCAAAAAATACGTCAGTGAAAAAAACGGACTGTGTGGCCACTACCTTGTCGTCAGTCAGAAAGTACGTCCGTACTGCACGGACGCAAAGTCCGTACAAAATGCGCTCGTCTGACCCTAGCCTTAAAGTGCAACCCTCTATGGAGTACTATGGACACCAGGAGGTGATACTTGTGGCGATGCAGAAGTGCTACCGCAAGTATCTCAGCGGTTAGCGCTGCGTTCCGGTGCAAGGTGCTGAGGTAGCGCTTTCTGAGGAATATCACTGCAACATTTGGATGTTAAGGGGAAACCTGCAAAAATGATTTTCCCCGTTAGCATCCCCATGTTAGTGTGAAGTAGGGAATATGGCCTTAAATGGTTAATGCATGTAATTTTTTCTGACAATCCAAAAAGATTGTCTCCAATGCTCAATACATAAAGCTTAATATGAATCTAAAGTGTTTTATTTACATAATGTAAAAGCTGCCTTTTAAATAAAAATTTATAATGGGTTATTCAGAGAGCACCGAAATGATGGGTTGCTTTCTCGTTCCCCGCAGTTCCCTGCACTTCAGCATTCACCACAGGGTCCCAGAGTACAGGGAAAACCCACTGCATACCCGTCGCAATCCCATCGAACACCCGCCGAAAACTTGTCAGAACAACCCCACCAAACACACTGGAAAAAGCTGCCGATCACAGGGCAGAGCAGCCGCCGGAAAAAGCCGACAAGCTGACGAATGGGGTGAAAAATAAATAATAAACAGTACGCTTGAAAGTTTCAAAATTAAACCGCTGTTTGCAAAAAAACTACAGAACGAAAATGTCTGGGAATTTACACATAAGATCCTATGAATGATAATAAAAAGGTCTGTTACAGAAAAAAAAAATAAACTCTTAAAATAAAAACGGGAAAAAAATTGACGAATAAAATCTCAAAAAATGCCTAAAAGAACCTAAAAAATCTATAAATAAAGAGATTTTTTACAGCAGATAACAATAATAAACAATTTATTAGATATTGAATAAAAATGGGAATATTTTTAACATTGAAGCCTATGAGATTCATCTGAATAAACCTGCCGAATGAAAGCGCCGAACAGCAGGGCATTTCGGCAACTTTTCTCTGCTGTTCCGTGTCTCAGAATAGACGAAGCATTGCTTCTCTATGGGGGATTTCCCTGCCTTCGTACGGGCACCGTATGTGCAGGCAATTCGCCAAAATTTGGCGAACTGCCTGCTCTCTGAAGAAGTCGAATGGCCCAGAAATGTCACCGTAAGGGGAAATTCCCTGTTCGGTGACATTTCGGGGCCAGATCGGCTCTCTCTGAATAACCCCTTTAGCTAGACTACAAAGAATGTATAAAGCACCTAGAGATATACCTAATCCTTTCACTTATAGACGTGTTTATGTTTAAGATTTCTTTAGACACTGCTGATACCAGAATTAATCTGCGATTTCAAGACATTGCTGTAAATTCTGTACATAAAGAAAGGAAAATAATATATTACAAAAGTTAAAAGCTATAAAGTTTCTCCCCTTTTCAGTATTTCTGCTTTAATCCACTGCAGGGTAATGTTTTACCGAACAATGACTCTACTACTAACACTTCATTTAGCTACTGCCATTGTGGAGAAAAAGTTTTAAAGGGGTTAATGAGGTATTTATTCCATTATTGTTATTGGAAATTACTGCGTCTAGAACACTTATGCAGGGAGATTAAAGATGGATGCTTTGGAACACTTTATACCGCCTGATAGCCTATTACTTTCTGGTTCATAACACAAAATAGTACTTTTCATCAGGCAGCTCATATACTCTAGATGATTCCAAAATTCACAGACCAAGACCACTATGAAACATTTGGATCTGTTTTAATGCTGGAAAGTGAAAAGTCCTACGGTATAAAGTTATATGGAATATAGAAATACATTTGCAGTTTTACAGCCTTTGTCTTTTTTTTATCCGTAAAGAGATACTCAAAAATGCAGCCGCAAGTTCTTTTATATGAACATGACAGAGTAGGGATTTGCATGGCTGAAAAATTTGTTTTGGTTAGTTTTGTTTCGTTACGTTTTTAAATAATTTCGTTTTCAGAATTTTGGAACTAATTTCATTTCGTATTTCGTTTCGTTTCGTTTTGGATCGATTTGAAATTTTCGAATGGATTTGAAATTTCGAATCGATTTGAAATCTCGTATCGATTCGAATTTCATATATCAATTCAATAGTTGAAATCAATTTGAATTTTGGATCACTAAATAAAACCCCAATTAATCAAATTTTGCTGTTAAAAGAAAAGCTAGGGTTAAATTTTAAACTGTGTCACAGATTTAGTATTTGAGTCAAATTAAACAGTGAAACAAAATTAATTTGTTTCATAAAGTCCTTTGCTGACTATTACTTGTATTTTAAGTTAAGATCAATTTGATAGTTCATTTCAGATTCAATAGTTGATATGTATTTAATAGTTCATTTCAAATTCGATAGTTGATATCAATTCGATAGTTCATTTCAAATTCGATAGGCGATATGTATTTGATAGTTCATTTCAAATTCATTAGTTGATATCAATTTGATAGTTTAATTAAAATTCGATAGTTGATATGTATTTGATAGTTCATTTCAAATTCAATAGTTGATATCAATTATTCAAATTTTTCTTTTATGATGATGACACAGTGTAAAACAAAATAAATTTGTTATATACCATTTCGTTTCGAATTCGTATCGTATCGATTCGTTATTCGGATGTACTTCCGAACTACGAATTATCAAATTTCGTTACAAATTACGATTGTTTTCTGAAACGAATGCACATCTCTAACGGACAGTAGGGATGAGCTGTTCGGTTCGATCAGTTCGGAGTTCGATTCGAACATCGGCAGTTCAAAAGTTTGCAAACTTCGACTTCATGGCGTGCTCGGTTCGAGTTCGAAAAATGTGTTCTAAAAGTTTTTTTGAAAAAAGTATAAAAAATGCTTGAAAAATACTACAAAATCTAGAAATAAAGAGACTCTTTACTGCAGAATATTATAAGCAATGGTTTATTAGATATTGAATTAAAAACTAATGTCTAGGTGCACAAATTCACACCTCTAAATAACCTGTGCTCTTAAACGGCGTAAACAACAGGTGTTTAATTAGTGTTTGGAAATAACATGTGCTTCTAATTAGTCCGGTCTCATGAATTTGATACATTGTATGCAGACTGGGAGTGCTAGGTGTCGTGTGTGGGTCTGTGATGGCGATGTTTCCATACATCCTACAAATCCGCCACTTCACGGGCAGGTTATGGGGACCTCCTAGGCACGATATTTGAAGGAATTTTTCGTTTTTATTTTTAACCCTTATTTTATGGAAAACTCACTGTTACTTTAACCCTTTCACTGCTGAGGTATTTCACCGCTGTGTGCTGAGCTAATTTTTACCGCTTTCGTTCTTCATGTTTAAACGCGATTTGAAGCCACATTTTATTATACGAACCAGACATATTATATATCGTTCTTTCCGGCAGACTCGGCAGATTCATAATATATCATCTTTATATGTATACGTCATGTTCTGCCTGTATATTATAACAAAAAATGCAATAAAACTTGAATTTTTAATCATCTGCAGCGTGTAAAGTGTTTTTTTTCACCTTTTATCACATGAACATTTGCGGTTATATTTTCTATGGGGTGCGCTTGTACAAAAATTAGAAATGGGGACTTATTACATTTTTTGGGGGGAATTATGTGATTTTTAGCAAACGCACACCATAGGGCATGGCGCAATGACGTCATTTACGTCGGGAGGAGCTTGACTTCAGCATCTAAGGGCACTACCCGGACCCGGACATTGTTTTTAAATGTTTCTATACATACTCGAGATCCGCCACTTCACGGGCAGGTTATGGGGACCTCCTAGGCACGATATTTGAAAGAATTGTTTGTTTTTATTTTTAACCCTTATTTCATGGAAAACTCACTGCACCCTTTAAAAACATTTTTTTTAAAACTTTTTGTCCTTGTTTCCTGTCCCCAGGGCACTATCCGGACCCCCATACACCTTTTATGGCAAATATCTAGCATATATGCTAGATAAAAATCGAACTTTGAGTCCCATTGACTTGTATTGAGTTCGTGTTCGTGTTCGAGTTCGAATTCGAACTTTTGAAAAGTTCGAGTTCGAATTCGAACTTTTGAAAAGTTCGAGTTTGAATGCGAACCGAACTCAGGGGTGTTCGGCTCATCCCTAACGGACAGTAGCATCTCTTGGACTCTATTTATCAGCTGGTGTTTTACATATTGTATGAACTATTGTTTCTGGAATGTAGTATTCATTCCGTTAGTTATTACACATATATTTTCTCACATACATCCGGACTGTACCCCGCCTTTGCCGAAAGAATTTACTGTTCCCTTTCTGTCATTTTTCTGGCGGGCCTAGTCGGTAGGAGGCTGTAGGAGTTGGGGAGTGTGTTCTTTGGTGCACACAACCCTTGATATAGTTGCTTGCACTGTGATACATAGGGGGATATTCAGAGAGCACCAGAATGTCACCAACATTTCCGTGCTCTCTCAATCTCTGCACTTCCCTGCACTTCGGGGAATCAAAGTTCCCCACCCTGTGGTGAATTCAGCATTCACAGCAGGGTCCCAGCGGGCAGGGAAAACCCGCCGTAATCCCGTCGAACACCTGCCAAAAAACCCCTGAAAACCCGCCAGAACTGCCGCAAAAAACACGTTGAACACGCCGGAAAAAGCCAACGAGACGCCGAACACAGAGCAGACCAGCCACCGGAAAAAGCCGACAAGCTGACGAACGGGGTAAAAGAACCAGAAAAACAATATCCTTGAAAGTGTCAAAATTGGAAACGTTGTTTGCAAAAAAACTACTTAACGAAAATGCCTGGAATTTACATATACGATCCTATGAACGATAATAAAAAGGTCTGTTATAGAAAAAAGAAAAAAAAACACTTAAAAAAACTTGAGTTTTGTTTTGCTGAAAAAAAAAAAAAATGGCTAAAAGATCCTAAGAAAATCTATAAATAAAGAGACGTTTTACTGCAGATTAAAATAATAAATGGGTTATTAGATATTGGATAAAAATGTGAATATTTTTAACATTGAAGTCTATGGGGTTTGCCTGAATAAACCTGCTGATGAAACCATCAGGGCATTTCGGCAATTTATCTCTGCTGTTTGGTGGTCTGTGAATAGATTAACCATTGCTTCTCTATGGGGGATTTCACTGCCTTTGAACAGGCACCGTACTTGCAGGCAGTTCACCAAAATGTGGTGAACTGCCTACTCTCTGAATAACCTAATGGCCCGAAATGTCACCGTACAGGAAGTTCCCTGTTCGGTGACATTTCGGGGCCAGATAGGCTCTTTCTGCATAACCCCTATACTCCCACCTCTCTCAGCTGCTGACTGAATGGACCAGCAGTGAGAAAGAACCAAACATATCATATGAAAATTGATTTCTAAGGTGCAGGCCTTAGAAGCCTTTCCTATGACCAAATCACCCTGTGCCTATAAGGGTGCGGTGTCAGAGCTACGTGTTAATATTGTTATTGTTCATATTGTTAAATGTCGATGTTTATATGTTACTGTTATTATTTCTAATATCATTACTGTGTGTGTCACTGCAGACCTTTCCAAACCCTCCCCGGTACAGAATATGTTTTACAACTTTGAGTGGTCTTTGTTTGCTAAAATATCAGACTGTTGTACGTTTGCTGTTATCTACTCTATTTATGTCTACCTTGTGATTGCAATTGGCCCTGTTGTTTCAGGTCTGCAGATTAAATGGATTATGCCTAGGGACTGGCACTTGAGGAAGAGGGGAGGCACCAGGATGTCATCTTCCATTGGTCTCCAGGTCCCTCCTTCCACTGCATATATTTACTCCACATGTTTCTTTAAAGTCTTTCTGTCTTATTCCAGCAACAAGTCCTGTCTCAGTCCTGGGGAATTCTCTTTCATTCTACCTCCTTAAACTTCGGATAAGGGCTGAATTAGGCATGAAAGACCACTGGTGGGAGAACGGGTGACCAGCAAGGGAGGGGCATTAGCAGATGTAACCATTTGGGGTGCTGAGATCTGTTACAATTATTCTTAACGTTTACCCCACTTCTCAAACCTACCAAGTCACACGGTTTTCCTTCAGTCCTCCAAGTCACCTGACAACTCTAGAAATTACACAGTTTTTGGAAGGTCTGAGGGAAAATGCAACCTGAGCACCTGTTTAATGGTGCACTTGGTGCTGAAATAAGGGTTTCTGAAGCCATACAAAAAAGATAATGGAGCACTTGTCTATGAACAGCCTTGATTGGCTGCTTGGCAGGTGCCTAAACACCATTTTGATATGCCCTTTTTGAGGGTGTAACTGTCAGCAATGACGCAAGTTGCATCTAGGACACGCTCCTTCAACAGCCACGCTCCTTCCCTCCTGCTCTCTGACCTGACAAAGTTGGCAAGTCTGATCTCACCTTTTTGAGATGAGGAGATCTTGGGTCATGCTCACTGGATTTGTTAATATTAGTCTCTATGGATGTCAATCATCAGGCCAGGCGCTTGGAATGTTAAGACCTTACTAGACCCTGACTCGTCACGTAGGACATGTGTATGTGTACTCACAAACAGAGCATAATAGAAATCCCAAAGCTTTTTGTACATTTGCAGTGACTTCTACGGAGTGATAGCATTAGCAGATGGTGAAAATGAAGTCACAAAAAACAATTTGTTGAAAGTAGACCAGATTTTTGTTGGTTCCGTCAAGTAGTATCTACAGGTCCTCATATCTTGACTTACTGTATTGATTCATCTTTTGCTGAGGTGGAACTGTATGACTTTATACATCTTAAAGTGCCACTGTCGTGAGAAAAAATACCGTATTTTCTGGAGTATAAAACGACCGGGTGTATAAGACGACCCCCTAATTTTCCAGTTAAAAAATAGGTTTTGGGCTATACTCGTCATATTGTATTGTATATCCCGCGTATAAGACGACCCCCAATTTTTGGGGGATGTCTTTAAGTATAAAAAGTAGTCTTATACACCAGAAAATACTGTAGTTTTGCCCATTAGACGGGACACCTTTCAGTTTATGTAGAGCAGTGTTTGGTCACTGAACTATATGATGTAAAACAGGAAGAGACTCCCTTGTTAAGTTTTGCTTCATCCTTCATGTGATTGCGGCATGCCACAGCAGGGAGGATGGCTGTGAGCATAGAGCCAGCCAACAAGACCACCCTCTGCTCACTGTGACTGCTGCGATGTCTGCCTGTCACGATCTGAGTGACAGTCAGAGCAGCACACTGACTGTGCAAGGGCCGACGTGTAGGACGACTCTCTGCTCAAAGCAGGCCTTCCCCTAAACAACATGGCACTGGCTCCGGGGTGATGGGGGAAACTTGAAAGCAAAATATCTTCATTTTTGACAGTATATAGGTCAGCAAAAAAAGCTACCTTACATAAAAGGAAAGGTGTCAAATGTGCAAAAGTAGTTTTGCCTATGACCGGTGCACTTTAATGTTGTATGGCGTGAATTATTATTAATTAATTAATAAACGTTACATGTAATAAAATATGTAACTTTCCATGAAGAAAATTTAAGGGTTTATTGAATTTTTAATGCAAGAAGTCAAAAGTAAACACACTGAAAAGTTAATAGAGTGACAAATATTTAAAATTGTGAAAGTTCCGACTAGAAGTAGCTGCATTCTATCTGAGGTCTGGTGCCGTTCCAAATTCAATGTATTTATAAAGATATACTGCCGGCAATAATGGTTTCTAGTGACCAGTAGATCCGTGTCACTATTTCATCATCCATGGTAACTTAAACAGGAGAAGAAAAGCTTTTTCCAGTTCAGGGCACCGCCGAGCGGGCTGGAGAGATTGAGTAGATTTGTAATAACTCACAGACCTTTCACTTTCATTTTTGGAGAACTGAAAAATTGCATTGTGCCCTGAAACTGGCTGTATGAATTGCCTGGAACATCGCTGACATTTAACAGGAGTACAAAAAAAGAAATAAGAAAAAAAGAAAAGAGATATATGTTCTATTACGTGCCTCCAGGAGGATGTTAATAAATGTACGAAATGCTATGAATCATTTGTGTCGGAGAAAGGATGGCCATGGGGAATTGGATCTTCATACGGGTTGGAGGACAAATTAAAAAACAAAAAAATAAAAGTTCTATCGAAATCTATTATTTTTAATTGTTTCAGTTTAGTTTACAGTCCATACGTCTCCCACATTATATTGTTACGTTGAGAGACGGTCAAGTCTGCTCCACTAATCATCTGTAAAGCGTCTGATCTGTTAAGAACTTGTTCATTCGTTTCAATAGCCCGTCTTGGCCCAGAGCAAAGTAACCGAGACCTACATGACTCTTTGACTTTATACACTTTTATTGCTGTTGTAACATGTTTAGGGCATTCGGTAAATGAATTACCTCAATGAATCGTGTTCACAAAAGCACTTGGTTAGCTTTCACAAGCTTCTCTTCCACCGTGCGGCCTTCAATCAACCCACTAAGGGTTGACGCTGAGACAGCTATTCCAGGAATTTATTATTTAATTATATTTCTGAGCATGGAAGTCAAACTCCCAATGCTTGACTGTAGCTTTTATTTGACCCGGAATGGGCGTGCTATAATTTACGATGAGTGGTGGGTATGGGGTGTCTGACAGGTGTACCCTCTGCATTATTGGTTAACTTGTGGACTACCTTTGTTCACCCAATTGCAATTAAGGTCACCATGATGGCTCAAGAGAAAAAAAATAGTCTGGGAAGGCTATTGACTTTCTTTTCCCCAGCGGTTCCTGGTCTAGAAAAATAAAACGCTCCACAAAATCTAGAGTAGAAGTAAGTGGAAAATGAAATTCAGTCGAATGAGTCTGGAACATATGCAAACAAGGCAGGAAAAAACCCGTATGTCTCCAAAACATTTGCGAACACTAAAAATAAATAAATAAAAATGCACAAAAACATACCATTTACATACATAAATAAACAGAAAACATTGCCAAGTCCAAAGTGCTAAACCTCAACCACAAGGCCGGTGTTTTCGCAAGGAGAATGCAGACTTTAGGGAATATCAGTACTGGTCCAATTCTCACTGTGGAAAAAAAACCATGCCCATAGAAATGGAATCATTCTTTCCATCAATGGATCAACAAGGACAGGAATTGGCTTAAGGCAGTGTTTCCCAAACCTGTACTCGGTACCCTCAACCAGGCCAGGTTTTACAGATCACCTTGGGGAAAAGAAGACTGAATCCTGCAATCACTGAGCAGCAAATCATATCACCTGTGCTGTGCTTCAGATATCTGGCAAACCTGGCGAGGCAGAGGGTCCTGAGGACAGGTTTGGGAAACATTGGCTTAAGGGAATAATGATCCAATTTCCAATGTACAAAAACTGAGACACGGCCAAGACATCTCAACATTCTTCAAATCGACAGATCAACAAGGACACCAATCGACTTTGGGAAATATCAGGACTTGTCCAATTTCCACTTTGGAAAAAATCCCATGCTCGTGGAATGCCAAAGTTCTTTCCATCGATGGAACAACAAGGACAGCAATTGACTTAAGGGAATAACGGCTCTGGTCTAATTCCCAATGTACAAAAACTGAGTAACGTCCATGGAACCTCATCATTCTTCACATCGACAATTGACTTTAGGGAACATCGGCACTGGTACTATTCCGATTGTACAAAAACCTAGGGACGCCAATCAAACACCAACGTTCTTCCCATCGACGAATCAACAAGGACAGCAATCAGCTATAAGCAATATCGGCACTGGTCCGATTCCCAATGTTCAAAAACTGAGGAACACTCATGCAACACTAGCATTTTTCACATAGA
Source organism: Leptobrachium leishanense (assembly GCA_009667805.1). NCBI lineage: Eukaryota > Metazoa > Chordata > Amphibia > Anura > Megophryidae > Leptobrachium > Leptobrachium leishanense. The sequence goes on along the minus strand of CM019063.1, from coordinate 515,649,507 downwards.
CGGATCAACAAGGAAAGCAATCGACTTTAGGGAGTATCGGCACTGGTACTATTCCCATTGTACAAAAACAAGGAATGCCCATGCCAATGTTTGTCTCATCAATGGATCAACAAGGACAGCAATCACATTCTCACAATCGAGAAAGGGGCACATAGGGGCAATGAAAATAAATGGACATGTCATACTCAAGTCGACAAAGTCACAAATTGTAATGTCTGTAGAAGCATAGAAGTGAATGTAAAATAAAGCCAACATAACTAATGAAAACTTAAGGACCAAGAGATAATCATCCATTCTTTAAAGTCTACACATTTGCTAGCATGTTGGCCACTACAATGTACACATGGACTTTATGTTTCATATACACCTTATACACAAATCCTGAACGTCATTTCATATAAGATTTTGAATAATTTTATCTCATCACATGAGGTCAGGGGGGGAATTTTCAACTCGTGGCTCAAAAAGTATTCAGATTTCAGAACCTTTCGGATAGTCAGCCTGTACATAAAATGTATATTTTGTATTGTGCAATTGAACACTACAAGAATATACCATTAACATGCATGGAGGTTATAAAGATATTTTCCTCTCTTTAGCCAATATGTAGGGAGCCAAACGATTTATTTCAAAACTGGTGCATCATGGTAAACATAAAAGGTATTTGGAACACTCATGGTGGTTTAAGGGTCACTTTGAAATAGAAACAGACAGTAGAAATGGGTTTAAGACATGGATGAGTGTTAGGTGGGACATGGAGTCAAACAGGGATGGGATGAAAGAGATAGGATCTTATAGATAGGACATGATATTAAAGGTAAATTGATTTAAACCAGGGGTAAAACCTATTCTAGGAAAAATTGGTCATTCTGGGGTCAAGAAGGATTTTTTCCCCAGTTTGTTCTTCAGCGCTTCAGACTGGGTTTTTACTAGGGATGTGCATGGCTGAAAAATTTGTTTTGTTTTGTTTCGTTACGTTTTTAAATAATTTCGTTTTCGGAATTTCGTAACTAATTTTGCTTTGTATTTCGTTTAGTTTCAGATTGATTTGAAATTTCGATTCGATTCGAATTTCATATATCAATTCGATAGTTGATATCAATTCGAATTTTGGATCACTAGATAAAACCCCAATTAATCAAATTTTGCTGGTAAAAGAAAAGCTAGGGTTAAATTTTAAGCTGTGTCACAGATTTAGTATTTGAGTCAAATTAAACAGTGAAACAAATTTTAGTTTGTTTCATTAAGTCCTTTGCTTACTATTACTTGTATTGTAAGTTAAGATCAATTGGATAGTTGATATCAATTTGATAGTTCATTTCAAATTCAATAGTTGATATCAGTTATTCAAATTTTTATTTTATGACGATGACCCACTGTAAAACGAAATAAATTTGTTACATAGTTTCGTTTCATTTCGAATTCGTATCGTATCGATTCGTTATTCGGAAGTACTTCCGAATACGAATTATCAAATTTCATTCCAAATTCCGAATTTTCCCGAAACGAATGCACATCTCTAGTTTTTACCTTCTTTTGGATCAACAGAAGTAGTTGAAACGTGAAATGCTGAACTAGATAGACGCATGCCTGTTTTCAGCCTATCTATCTATAAATAAGAAAACCCTATGAAATGCACACAAAGAAAACAAAGAAAATAAGTGACATCATGCGATTTATAAGGTGGTTTTGTGTGCAAACTATTACATTGCCATCTCTGACTGTTTGCAAGAAAGAACGGATTGCATATATGCAAAAAGTGTCTTTCTGTTTCACATTTCCTTTTTGTTTGCAGTGCACGACCTTAAAAACACGATTCTGCATTTTAATACTGGCAGGGGTTGTAAAATTTATACAATGGGTGAAGAAGAACGAATGCTCTAAGCATTGAAGTTCTCCGTCATTAAGCAACAACAACACAATTTTCCACACTGTTTAAGAACTTGATTGTATTACCTGTGATGAATTTATCACCGGTTTTAACTTCAAATCCTTCCATTGATTTTAACATATAAAAACAGTGAGAAACGTTGCACTTCTAGCCCCCTGCCACCTATATAAAAACACAAAAGACCTCTTTTCCCCAGGGGTACTTATATAAAAATCTATAAGGATACTGGTAATACTTTTTTAAATGAACAGCTCGTTCTACCCCTATTAGGTTCTTTAGATATGATACACCAACTACAAAGTATCGTCTCTTTAATGTGTTAGTGTCAGCACTACTTTTACTCCTCAAGATAAAACTCTATCAGGTCTATTCAAAGACAGGTGAAAACTAGGAGAATAACTCGAGAAGTGAAAATTCTAGTTCAAAATAGTCGAACCGGAAAAATTCTCCCATTTATCTCACTTTTCAAATCGGCTAATTTATTTATTTATTTTATTTTATTTATTTATTTATAAAGGATTTTACCAGGAAGGATACATTGAGATTTCTCTCGTTTTCAAGTATGTCCTGGGTTCTCTTCTCCTGCCAATTCTCCTGGTTTTCACCTTTCTTTGAATAGACCTGTATATTTTTACTGTTCATTAAGATTCCGTTTTTTTCATAATATAATATTGGTATAATTATATTCTTCTAATTTTATAATTAATTAATTATTCTAATATTATAATATTCTTTCATGATAATTCATGAATGAAATTCCACTATGTCATTTGGGGACACGCGCCAAAGACATATTAGAGGAAGATCGAAGATTAACACTGATATTTTAATCTGACACTTAAGGGGTTATTCAGAGAGAGTCGATCTGGCCCCGAAATGTCAAAGAACAGGGAATTTCCCCATACGGTGACATTTCCGGGGCATTCGGCTATTCAGAGAGCAGGCAAATTTTGGCAAACTGCCAGCAAGTACGGTGCCTTTTCGAAGGCAGTGAAATCCCCCATAGAGAAGCAATGGTTAATCTATTCAGAGAACACTGAACAGCAGTGATAAATTGCCGAAATGCCCTGCTGTTTGGTGTTTTCATTCAGCAGGTTTATTCAGGCGAATCCCATAGACTTCAATGTTAAAAATATTCCTGTTTATATTCAATATCTAATTGGACCGTTTATTATTTTAATCTGCAATAAAAAGCCTCTTTATTTATAGATTTTTTAGGATATTTTAGTCATTTTTGGGGATTTTTTCAGCAAAATGTTTTTCCTATTCTTTTTAAAAAGCGGATTTTCTTTTTTCCTGTAACAGACCTTTTTATTATCATTCATAGGACCTTATATGTTAATTCTAGGCATTTTCGTTCACTAGTTTTTTGCAAACAGCTGTCAATTGGCCAAATACTGGCTAATTGACAGCAAAATACAGTGCAGTTTGGTGATCTTCAGCGACAGCGAAATTGTCCCATAGAGAAGTAATAGTTAATCAATAAAGAACGTCGAACTGCACCAAAATGTCAGTGAAATTCCCTGATTTTTGGTGATTCAATTCGACATGTTTAAAAGGCGAATCCCATAAGATTCAATGTAAAAAAATCTTATAGCTTTTAGCTTTTTATTATTCAACTGTTTATTCTGTTAATTTTCAGCAAACCAGTTTTTTTATTGATGTATTTATTGGAAATTTTATTTATTTTTTGGGCGAAATTTTTTATTGCCAAGCTTTTTTTAAAGGTGTTTTTTTTTTTACTCTGAAACATACCGTTTTCTTCCTCTTTGTAGGACCTTCTTTACTATTTCCACACATTTTCATGTATTTTTATTGTTTTAAACACCTTTTAAAGAATAGAAGCATTTTTTTTCTGCAGTTCAGCAGTCAGTGGCGATCTTCAGCAGCTCCATGATCGGTGCACTTTGGGGACGCTGCAGTGAATAGTGAATTCACAGCAGGGTCGGCAAACTGGAATCGCCAAAACGCACCGAAGTGCACCGAACGAGAAAGCACAGAAATTTCAGGGAAATTTGAATGTCACATAAAGGGTTATTTTCTGCCTGTTAAAAACGGCATAATGTGTCAGGATCATAGGAATTCTGTTGAGGACAAACCATAGAATGTCCCCTAAATAATCCAAAATGTATGCTTTTTAGAGCAGAGATATCAAACTCCGGCCCACCAGATGTTGTCACGATTCTATATATATAATCGTATATATATATACCTGTATATATAATCGCCATAGAGGAGTGGTAATCCTTTGTGTATATAAATTGGAAATACAACGCTGCTGCCTAGGCAAGCCTGATTTTCTGACATATTCCAGGAAGTAATTAGAATGTGAATAGCCTTTCTGTCTTGTCTCCAGTAATGTCCTTTGAAGCCATGGTAGGTGTGAATGGGGAATGTAATTGCAGGAGGGAGTAAATTGCCCCTTTGTTCTGCTCAGCAGGGGGGGCACACTAGCTCATATTGAGGGGAAAAGCCAGTCGGAGCGGTACCGCTGTGGCCAACAGTGCATTTCATAAGAATCGAATATGCCCTTTGATAGCTAGAGACGATCTTTAGATAATTGTTATTATATCTTTGAATTAAATTAAATAAGAAGTGAACTGAGCATGCCCACGAAATAACAGGAAGGGGGATTCTAAGAAGTGTAGTGGGCGGGCTGTACCATCTATGGGCTGTACCTTGGAGGAGCAGGAAAAATGCATATATTCTGAAATGAGCAATGCGGCTTTGCTTATTCTTTGGGGGTCAACGAACAATTGAGGAATATAGTCATCTCCTGCTGGAGCCCCCCCAGATGGCTGATTGTCTAGCTTGTATTGTAAGTAAATAGAATCTGCTGTAATTATTATAGATGTAATTATTAATTATCATATCTATTTTTTCTGTAAAGAAAAAGCACTGTGGCCTAATTTTCTGTCATAATAAATATAAACGTTATTAAGATCTGCTTCTGCCTGATATTTGAACCACGCTAACTGAAGGACTGGATTATCATAGAGTTTTGTCTTTGTTTAAGCTCGAGCCGATCTACTAAACAGTGAGTTGGGGTGAAGTCAGTTTGTTTGGACTGTTTCCTAGTGTGGGGTGCATAGTCAGAGTCTCAGGCTAGCTCTGGTTCAGGCATTAGGCTTCCTGGGTAAAAAATCATTGGTCTGTGGTGGTAGCTTTGATAAATTGCAAAGGAAGTGGGTGTGGAGGATTGTGTGCAACGTAGTCAGTATTCCGGGTCAAGTGCTGACAGATAGTGAGTTGTAATCCTGTGTCCACTTCATCACGTTGCGTGCCCTTCTGGTGTGAAGGTGTTGACGTGACAGTTAGGCAAGCGCGTGCGTGGGATTGTGGGCCACTTAGTCATTATTTTGGGTCCAGTGTAGACGGATAGTGATGTTTTACCCCTGCGTTTCCTTCGCCACGTTATGCGTGCGTGACAGATGTTTATTACCTACAATTCCCAGACTGCTTTGAATGTAGTAGATGGTCAAAGAATCATGGGAGATGTAGTTCAGAAGCATTTTGGAGCTAGAGTCTGAAAGACCTGATTTAGAGGAACATTTTTGAGATTTCATCTCTGAGTTGTATGCATACAGTTATATTTTTCTGTGTTCGTAGACATCCTTATAAACTCCATCACTACCCTGATTAAGAATAGGGATGAGCTGTTCGGTTCGATCAGTTCGGAGTTCGATTCGAACTTTGGCCGTTCGCAAGTTCGCGAACTTCGAACTTTTTGGCGTGTTCGGTTCGAGTTCGATTTTTTTTTTAAAAAATATGCTTAAAAAATACAAAAATATCTAGAAATAAAGAGACTCTTTACTGCAGAATATTATAAGCAACGGTTTATTAGATATTGCATTAAAAACTAATGTCTAGGTGCAAAGATTCTCACCTCTAAATGACCTGTGCTCTCAAACGGCGTAAACAAGAGGTGTTTAATTAGTGTTTGGAAATAACATGTGCTTCTAATTAGTCCGGTCTCATGAATTTGATACATTGTATGCAGACTGGGAGGTGCCAGGTGTCGTGTGTGGGTCTGTGATGGCGATGTTTCCATACATCCTACAAATCCGCTGTTCCTTTAACCCTTTCACTGCTGAGGCATTTCACCGCTGTGTGCTGAGCTAATTTTTACCGCTTTTGCTCATCATGTTTAAACGCGATTTGAAGCCACATTTTATTATATGACCCAGACATATTATATATCGTTCTTTCCGGCAGACTCGGCAGATTCAAAATATATCATTTTTTAAAAATGTATTAAAACTTGAATTTTTAATTATCTGCAGCGTGTAAAGTGTTTTTTGTCACCTGTTACCACATGAACATTTGCGGTTATATTTCCTATGGGGTGCGCTTGTAAAAAAATTTGAAATGGGCACTTATTAAATTTTTGGGGGGGAATTATGTGATTTTTAGCAAAGGCACACCATAGAAAAAAATCATTAGTGCAGCATCATTGTTCACATTATAATTGAAATGTGAGCAATATTACTGCATTAATAAAAATAACACACCAAAAAATACATGCTTTTTTATTTTTATTTTTTTACTTTATACCTGTCATGTTGGGTATCATTCGAAAGGCCATGCTCAGGCCTTTCGATTGACACCCTCCATGACCCCCTAGCTGCCACGGTTCTGGAGATATCAGGGTTAAAATGAACCCCCTATCTCCACCATGGGATTCCGGGCAGCTAGGGGTTCCCTGGCTATCTGACATCATCACGCTATGCGTGAGGACGTCAGGCAGTGAGGGGGGACAAGAGGGTGGAGCCACCATCCAAGATGGCGGCCCCCACCGGAGCTAGGCTGCACTTCGGCACCGCAAGGCTAGGGTCAGACTAACGCATTTTTCACGTTGTCCGTGAAAAAGTGCGTTCGAATGAATGGACGCATTTTTTCACAGAATACGCGATAGCGGTCATACGATGCGCATTTTCGTCCGTGATTTTGTACGGTTATCAATAAAACACTTTTTGCGTCTGGACGTGATGTTGGCCGGACATTAGCAGCGTCTGACGTCTCCTAATCACACACACATGCCGCTAGTGGATGCAGCGCACTCTGTACTTCAGTACTAGCGGTTTGACGTTCTCGAAAAAATGCGTTCGTTTGCCACTTGCGTTGCGCGGCCGCACTTTTGTGCGGCCATTCTTCGTATGCTGCCCGGCATTGGATGTAATTTGATGCGGCTAAATGCACGTTAATACTGCGTTAGACTCTCCCCTTTTAAGCGGTGCCTGGCTTTTTTTTGTGGGACCTCCCGATCGGGACGGAGATGGATCCGAATTGATCCCCCCTCCCTTCCAGGCGATCTCCCGGCATTGCCGGCGGTCGCCTGGAAATGATGTCATTGCGCATGGCGCGATGACGTCATTTATGTCGGGAGGAGCTTGACTTCAGCGTCTGAGGACGCTGAAGTCAGAATGCCGCGGGACCCCGGACAGAGAGGTGAGTATCTCCGCCGGGGGTCCCGCAAAGCTGATGGCATGTGGGACACGTCCTCCTCAGCATACAGCGGGAGTAACTGAGGACGTGTCCCACACGTCGTCAGCAGTGAAGGGGTTAAAAACATTTTTTTAAACTTTTTGTCTTTGTTTCCTGTCCCCCAGGGCACTACCCGGACCCGGACATTGTTTTTAAATGTTTCTATACATCCTACAAATCCGCCACTTCCCGTTTAGGTTACGGGGACCTCCTAGGCACGATATTTGAAGGTATTTTTCGTTTTTATTTTTAACCCTATTTCATGGAAAACTCACTGTCCCTTTAAAAACTTTTTTTTTTTACTTTTTGTCCTTGTTTCCTGTCCCACAGGGCACTACCCGGACCCCCATACACCTTTTATGGCAAATATCTAGCATATATGTCCTCTTGGAGGGCACTCTAAAAATCGAACTTTGAGTCCCATTGACTTGTATTGCGTTCGTGTTCGAGTTCGAACTTTTGAAAAGTTCGAGTTCGAATGCCAACCGAACTCGAGGGTGTTCGGCTCATCCCTAATCAAGAATAGGGATGGGCCGAACTTGCTCGAGTTTGGTTCGCTGTCGAACCCGTACAATACCCAAAGTTCGCGTTCGCGTGCGAACATAGTTCGAATCCAATGCAAGTCAATGGGACTCGAACATTCGTTTTTTAGAGTGCCCTCCAAGAGGGCAAATATGCAAGATATTTGCCATAAAAGGTGTATGGGGGTCCGGGTAGTGCCCTGGGGGACAGGAAGCAAGGAAAAAAGTTTTTAAAAAAGTTTTTAACCCCTTAAGGACCGCTGACGTACCCTGTACGTCCTGGCCACGGGTCTCCCTTAGACCCGCAGACGTACAGGGTACGTCAGCGGCGCCTAACCCCCCTCCCGCCCGATACTTACCTCCCTCGCTGGATCCCTCAGCGATCTGGCAGGGAGGAAGCCTGCCCATGTGATTTACATGGGCCGGCGAGGTTGATGGCTTCGCCACACTGCGTGGTGACGTCATCAGCAGGTGCCCCCATTCAAATCAATGGAGGGGAGGGGGGCTCCTCTGGAGCCCTCTATCTCCCCAACCATTGAAGCTAGGGAGATGCTTTTTGCACCGCTGAAAAGGGGAGAGTCTTAACCATTTCGCCGCCGAATCGTGTTTCGGCGCTAATTGGCGCCAAAACGCGATTCGAACCTGGAGGGGGGCTGACATCTTGGATGTCAGCCAAGCCTCCAGGTCCCCCCCACCCACTGACAACCTCACCATATGTGTGAGGATGTCAGTGACCCAGTTAACCATCTAGCTGCCATGTAGTGATAAGGGGATCCTAAGGATCCCCCTATCTCCCGATCCATGGCAGCTAGATGGTCATATTTGACATCATTTGAAAGGCCTTTCCAATGATACCAAACATGACCAGGTTTGGTTTAAAAAAAATTACAAAAAAATAAAATAAAAAAATAATACAAAAATTAAATAAAATAAAAAAAAATTTTTAAAGTTTTTTTGTCTGGGGGTTTTAATTAAATAGGACCTAGGCTGTCATCTCAAAATAATTAGCACAAAATGGTCAGAATGAGCGCAGCGCACATAGGTGAACTATTTAGCCGGGGTCTTTTTTGGTGGTTGTAGATTTTGGAGATTAAATTACGAAAAAGTGTGTTTTTACCATTTTCTCATCATATTTCATAATTTTTTATAGTAAATTATTCGATATGATGGAAATAATGGTATTTCTAGAAAGTCCATTTAATGGCGGGAAAAAGGGTGTATAATATGTGTGGGTTGAATAAATGAGTAAGAGGAAAATTTGACCCAAACACTAACAGCGCAGAAACGTAAAAACAGCAGTGGTCACTAAAGGACGGATTTGTGTAAAACCGCCCGGTCACTAAGGGGTTAAAGGAACAGTGAGTTTCAATGAAATGAGGGTTAAAAATAAAAAATTCCTTCAAATATCGTGCCTAGGAGGTCCCCATAACCTGCCCGTGAAGTGGCGGATTTTTCGGATGTATAGAAATATGTGAAAACCAAAAAATTACATTTCAAATGACGGTAAATTCCTTTAATCTATCCATAAACAACTGCTTGGGGCGGCAGTCTGTATGAAAAGAGGAGACATTTTAGTACACGCAGAACAAGTTTAGTGATTTTCTGGCTAAATTATTTTGAAACTTATGCAGACTTTGGCTGAAAGTAACAATAGGTGCTTTAAAATTGGGCCTTTAGAGTCGCCAACAGTGCCGTCACACAGTAACCCCTCTGAGGATATGAATCTGGTACAGGCATCAGTGGCAGTGCACCCAAATATTGTGCCTTTGGTGGCAGGCCAGCAAGTGCCATCATACAGTAACCCCTCTGTGGTATTGTGGAAGAGTGCAGGGGTGGACCATGCGGTCCTATATTAAAAAGATAAGAATCTGGTAAAGGCGTCAGTGCACCCAAATATTGGAATTTGTATGGGGTTGGGTATCCACAATACCCAAAAAAAGTTTTTTAAGAAAATATAGAGTATACTCAGCTGCTGCTAAAGAGGCAATTCCTTCTTGTACATCCAACCAGGATGGTAGTAAATCTTGAACAAGTATAGAAAAAAGGTACCTCCAGCGCTGCAAGAAATGGTTTGGTAAGGCACTATACACTGAGGAAGGGGCTGTGTCCCCGAAACGTTTGTTTTGTGTTCTTTCTTTGTTTAATTGAAATAAATGTGCACCATTTCTTGCAGCGCTGGAGGTACCTTTTTTCTATACTCACCCAAATATTGTGCCTTTGGTGGCAGCAAGTGCCATCATACAGTAACCCCTCTGTGATATTGTGGAAGAGTGCAGGAGTGGACCATGCGGTCCTATATTAAAAAAATATGAATCTGGTAAAGGCGTCAGTGCACCCAAATATTGTGCATTTGGTGCCAGGCCAGCAAGTGCCATTATACAGTAACCCCTCTGTGGTATTGTGGAAGAGTGCAGTGGTGGAGGTTTTGGGAATGTAGAAGAGATCCCCGATCTATTCAGTTACATCAGCATTCAGCATCGGGGGAGTGATAGCTGCTGATCCAGGACTTATTCATTTTTATAAATGTCAGCCGGTCTACAGAGTCGGTGGACAGAATCACTCTTTTTGTCTGTGACAAAACCTCCAGCGGCACTGAACGTCCTTTCAGAAAGCACGCTGGATGATGGGCAACCTAGTAGCTGCATAGCATATTGCTTGGGGCGGCAGTCTGTATGAAAAAAGGAGACATTTTAGGACACGCAGAACAAGTTTAGTGATTTATTTTGCTAAATTATGGTGAAACTTATGCAGGCTTTGGATGAAAGTAACAATAGGTGCTTTAAAATTGGGCCTTTAGTGTCGGCAACAGTGCCGTCACACCGTAACCCCTCTGTGGTATTGTGGAAGAATGCCAGGTTGGACCCTGTGGTCCAATATTAAAATGATATGAATCTGGTACAGGCATCAGTGCACCCAAATATTGTGCCTTTGGTGGCAGCAAGTGCCTTCACACCGTAAGTAACCCCTCTGAGGTATTGTGGAAGAGTGCAGTGGTGGAGGTTTTGGGAATGCAGAAGAGATCCCCGATCTATTCAGTTACGTTTCCACCAATTCCCAGATATCTGCAACAAGTGAGCCCCCCAAATTGCTGCCGTCACTGACTGAGAAGACACACTTTCCACCACCAATTGCCAGATATGACGGAATGGGATGTTGTTCCGCCTGCGGGTGTGCTCTATCTGCGTGCCCCTTCGCTTACCGCTGGCCCGACTACCGAGTGACGCGCACTCGGCGTCTCGTGCGGCCTGGCGTGACCCTGGGGAAGGGTTAGCGGGCGGTGGAGGGGACCCCTGCCTAGAACCAGCCCGACCACTGAGCCATACGGCACTCAGCGTCCCGAGCAGCTGGTTCACTGACCTTGCAGGTGGGCGTCTGTGGAGTTCGGATCTGCCGCGGAGGAATATTCGTAACGGATGTGGGAAACGTTTCGGATCTTGCGGGAAACGTTTCCGATCGCGGTGCGGGTAACTCTTCGGATCTCGGTGGAAGACTCTTCGGATCGGATCGGATGTGAGCCGAAGGAACTTCGGATCTAGCGGGATGGGCGAGGGATTCGGATCTTCCCGCAATCCCTCGCAATACTGTAGCGCGGTACGCGGCCGCGCCCTTCGGTTCGGATCTCCGTCTCTCCGAGAACCGAATCTTCCTGCGCTGCGCCTCTGCCCTGCTACTCGATGCAGGCACAGAGCGCTCGCTTCGGTTCGTACCTGGATGGACACCGTACCCTGAGATCGCGGGGGACTCTCAGATACGAAATTACGGTGGAGAAATAAGCCACACCAGTCAAAGCTGAATGCACTGCAGGACCTCCTTTATTGTTTACAGTCCAAGCATTTATTACCTCTGCACACAATTAGAATACAATGGGACTCCTTGCCCGCCCTCCCAGGACCCATTGGCCCTTGGCTTCAGGGAGTCGCCAATTCGGACCGGATGGTCCGAATCGGCCATTTTGCGATCCGAACCGGATGGTTCGGATCGGCCATTTTCCGAATCGAGAATTCTTAACTGCGCCACAAGGTGATCGGAAAATGGCGGCGAGCAAGGCAACAAAGGGGAAAATACATTACGCAATAAATCAACGGGGACACTTTATTACACCACACAATCACATCTAATAAAAGTACTTGTAAAACTGGGTGCGTGCCACCACACCCAAGTGTCCATGTCACCACTGTCACTGCACCGCCCCTGGCTGAGGGTGCTGGGCCATTCCGTGACACTCCTCCCCCTCCCCCAGTTCGACGCACCTGGTCTGACCCCACCGGGTCATACCGGGGAAGTCGGTGCTCCCAGGCCCATAGTCAGTCTGGGGAGGCCGAGTCACCAGGCCTCTCCATTTGGCCTTGCGGCCGTGCCAGCTTGGTCGGGACCCCATGTCCTTAGGGTTTCCCCGGCTGGGCGAGAGGGCATACGCCTGGCCGGCGTGCCTCCTGGGTCCCCTCCAGGGCTACCGCTCCCCCGGGAACCCGGGTGCTAAATGCACACGCCCCGGGCCCAGGTCAGCCGTGGGAGAAACCGTGGCTGCGTGAGGCCCCCCTCCCAAGGGTTGCCGAAATGGGCAGAGGCCTGCGGCGCTCTGCCCTGTTGCCAGCTCTTCCACTGGATGGCCAGGTACGGACACGGCAACCGAAGGAGCAAGTGGGGCCAAACCTGACTGCTCTTCCTGGTAGCCGACAAGGGAGACAGAGGGATGCAACCGCAGTTGCACGGGGTCATCCTCACTCGGCCCCTCGGGGCGAGGTGGGAGAAACGGGCAGAGGCCAGCGGCGCTCTGCCCTGGTGTCAGCTCTTCCGCTGGGTGGGGATCTCCTTGCGGGAGGTTGGTTCCTTTCCCCCCAGGCCCATCAGCAGTGGCGCACCACCCAGCCCGGGAGGACCATCTGTCTGCCCCACCTGGCAGACTGTGGGTGGTGGGCGGAGGCCAGCAGCGCCCTGCCCCGTGGCCAGCTCCTCAGCTGGGGAAGGATCTCCTTGCGGGAGGACGGTTACTTCACCCCCCGGGGCAACCAAGGGTTGCGCACAACCCATCCCGGGGGAACCATCCGTCTGCTCCTCCTGGCAGACTTTGAGTAGTGGGCAGAGACCAGCGGCGCTCTGCCCCGCAGCCAGCTCTTCTGCTGGTGGGAGATCCCCTTGCGGAGGACGGTTACTTCACCCCCCGGGGCAAACAAGGGTTGCGCACAACCCATCCCGGGGGAACCATCCGTCTGCTCCTCCCGGCAGACCTTGAGTGGTGGGCAGAGACCAGCGGCACTCTGCCCCGTAGCCAGCTCTTCTGCTGGTTGGAGATCTCCTTGGGGAAGGATGGTCTCTTCACCCCCCGGGGCAAACACTGGTTGGGCACAACCCATCCCGGGGGAACCATCTGTCTGCTCCACCTGGCAGACTGTCAGCAGGGGGCAGAGGCCAGCGACGCTCTGCCCCGTGGCCAGCTCTTCCGCTGGTTGGCAATCTCCTTGTGGCAGGATGGTCTCTTCACCCCCCGGGGCAATCAGTGGTTGCGCGCAACCCATCCCGGGGGAACCATCCGTCTGCTCCTCCTGGCAGACGTTGAGTAGTGGGCAGAGGCCAGCGGCACTCTGCCCCGTAGCCAGCTCTTCCGCTGGGTGGAGATCTCCTTGGGGAAGGATGGTCTCTTCACCCCCCGGGGCAAACAATGGTTGCGCACAACCCATCCCGGGGGGACCATCCGTCTCCTCCCCGCTGGACCCGCGGCCTCGGCCACCCTGTCCTCTTGCGGGGTGCAGGGGGTAACTTCCTCAGTCGACCCCCCACGGGCACCCATGGGTCCGCCTCGGCCTCCCATAGGTCCCAAACCTGGGGACTGTCGACTTCCTCCGCCGACCCGTCCCACCACGGGGAGCTCAGGCTCGACTGCGGAACGCCGTCCAACAGTCTCCGATAAGCCACCTCGAGCTCCCACTCTCGCTCGGCTAGGGACTCCAGCTCCTCAAACACCGAGTCCCTGCTGTCTGACGGGATCTCCAATTCCCGTCGCTCCAGGATGTCTTCCATCCGCTCCTCGGTCTCCTCTCCAAACTCGGGGTCGGCGGCCATGCCCTCGTAGAGCAGCCCCGTACCCCCGTAGCGAGGCCCTGCAGTGGAACTGCCTCCAGTAGGCCGCACTGTCGGAGCGGCGGTTAGCCACCGGAGCGCGCGGTACTCGGCGTCCAGGGCGATCTCCTCTTGCACCAGCCCCCGGAGCTCGGCCTCCCACTCCTCTGGGGCCCGACCTTGCAGGAACGCTGCTCACACATCGTACTGCACCCGATGGACGACAGCGTCGGAGGGAATGTACACGCCATGGCAGTCCCGCTCATGGTCCAGGGCCTCGTACCACAGTTCCTCTGTGGACCTCTGGTCCTGCTCCAGGCCCTCCTGCAGCTCTCTTGCCACCCCGACCTTCATGTCGGCGAAGGTGCCAGCACAGGAGCACCGCTCCTCAACGGGAAATGGGGCGTCCTCAGATGCAGCTCCAGGCGGGCTGTGAGTCTTCATCCGAGGGTCGCGGGGATAAGTGACGTCCTCAGTACAGGCTCCAGGCGAGCTGAGAGTCCCGCAAGCGTAGTCACTGGGGTTTGCAGATTCCCCAGGCGAAGCTCCAGTCGAGCTGTGAGCCTCGACCCAGGGTTCCACAGGGTAGGGTTCGGGGTCAACATAATCAGTCTCTGCTCCGCGGAGCTCTGCCAACCGCAGCTCGTGCTGGCGTTCCTTCTCCTGCTCAACTTCCCGGTAGAACTCCCGAATCACTTGATATCTGGCCCCCTCCGCGGGGCATCACCGAGCAGGGCAATCCGACGCCGCAACTCCCTGAGGCCAGCATCTTCCTCCACCTCTGCGCGGACAGGGCTGGGGCCGGGCATCATCGCCTCGTCCTGATCCATCCTGGTCAGTTCCTTGATCAGGGTCTTCCTCTTTTTGTTACCCGGCGTTCCTCCCCGGTTCTCCAACATCCCACGCAGGGTGTCCCTGTCGTAGGGGTTGTACACCGCCATGGCGTAAGCCTCCTAGGGGTCTGCAGAGAGCGATCCCACCGCTGCCACCAGTATGACGGAATGGGATGTTGTTCCGCCTGCGGGTGTGCTCTATCTGCGTGCCCCTTCGCTTACCGCTGGCCCGACTACCGAGTGACGCGCACTCGGCGTCTCGTGCGGCCTGGCGTGACCCTGGGGAAGGGTTAGCGGGCGGTGGAGGGGACCCCTGCCTAGAACCAGCCCGACCACTGAGCCATACGGCACTCAGCGTCCCGAGCAGCTGGTTCACTGACCTTGCGGGTGGGCGTCTGTGGAGTTCGGATCTGCCGCGGAGGAATATTCGTAACGGATGTGGGAAACGTTTCGGATCTTGCGGAAACGTTTCCGATCGCGGTGCGGGTAACTCTTCGGATCTCGGTGGAAGACTCTTCGGATCGGATCGGATGTGAGCCGAAGGAACTTCGGATCTAGCGGGATGGGCGAGGGATTCGGATCTTCCCGCAATCCCTCGCAATACTGTAGCGCGGTACGCGGCCGCGCCCTTCGGTTCGGATCTCCGTCTCTCCGAGAACCGAATCTTCCTGCGCTGCGCCTCTGCCCTGCTACTCGATGCAGGCACAGAGCGCTCGCTTCGGTTCGTACCTGGATGGACACCGTACCCTGAGATCGCGGGGGACTCTCAGATACGAAATTACGGTGGAGAAATAAGCCACACCAGTCAAAGCTGAATGCACTGCAGGACCTCCCTTTATTGTTTACAGTCCAAGCATTTATTACCTCTGCACACAATTAGAATACAATGGGACTCCTTGCCCGCCCTCCCAGGACCCATTGGCCCTTGGCCTTCAGGGAGTCGCCAATTCGGACCGGATGGTCCGAATCGGCCATTTTGCGATCCGAACCGGATGGTTCGGATCGGCCATTTTCCGAATCGAGAATTCTTAACTGCGCCACAAGGTGATCGGAAAATGGCGGCGAGCAAGGCAACAAAGGGGAAAATACATTACGCAATAAATCAACGGGGACACTTTATTACACCACACAATCACATCTAATAAAAGTACTTGTAAAACTGGGTGCGTGCCACCACACCCAAGTGTCCATGTCACCACTGTCACTGCACCGCCCCTGGCTGAGGGTGCTGGGCCATTCCGTGACACCAGATATCTGCAACAAGTGAGCCCCCAAATTGCTGCTGTCACTGACTGAGAAGACACACTTTCCACCACCAATCCCCTGATATCTGCAACAAGTGAGCCCCCCAAATTGCTGCTGTCACTGACTGAGAAGACACACTTTCCACCACCAATTCCCAGATATCTGCAACAAGTGAGCCCCCCAAATTGCTGCTGTCACTGACTGAGAAGACACACTTTCCACAATTCCCAGATATCTGCAACAAGTGAGACCCCCCCAATAGCTGTCACTGGCAGTGAGAAGACACACTGACAGAACAATCTCCTCTCACTCCTGCAGAAAAACACATGCTGGCTGGGCTGGGTTGAAAGCCTTATATAGTGTGCTGCGGGTCTTAGCTCTGTGAGCCCCTGATTGGGCAAAATTTGCCCAATCAGGACTCTGAGCCGTGATTGGCATAGTCTTGCACCTGTCTTGTGGTCAGGTCTGAGGCTCTAGCCAATTACAAGCTTCAGGGAAGTGGAAAACTGCATTGTGGTCCATAGTGGTGCATTGTGGGCGAACTCGAGACAAACACGTGGAAATGTTCGAAGTTCGCGAACTATCGAACATGCGTTGTTCGATGCGAACTCTCTAACGCATCGAACCGAACGCCCATCCTTAATCAAAAATACACAATCTTCTAAAGCTCTCTTGCATATGGTCTCCAGAACTTGTTCTCAAAGTTACAGCAAGCCGGACATTGCAGTCAATGTGCTGAAACTCCGTGCCCATAATTAAGATAGAATCTATCTGCTTCTGTCTCACGTGTTGCAGGAGCAAAATTTGACCAGCAGGAGGAGTCCTCATTCTGTCAAGGGTTTTGTATTGTAAAAATGTATGTATAGACACAACGTAGATTTTTACAGCTTATGTAACGCAAAGTGGTTTTCCATAAAACCATTGGGTCCTGCTCGGGTTTATGGAAAATCACATAGTAGTGAAGGGGTTAATGATAAAGGGGTCTAAACAAGAGAAAAAGTAGAAGAAGTGTGGAATTTACACAATGGCTGCTGTACACCGGATATTCTATGCTGTGTACTGTTTTCACAGCTAATTATAAACCTCAGCCATGAAAAAGCTGTAAATAGTATGATTGACGCATTTGCACGTTTTCCTTTTTTTTATTGATAAAATCATAATCAAGTAGATAATTCAGGGTGAGATTGCCATTTAATGACCATTTCTTCACACTGCATTGTCAGGATCCGTGCCTGTTCCAGAAACAGCTATGTGAAAAGTGCTGCCCTCATGGTCAGTACCAGTCACCAGTACACAATCAGTTAAAACACACACCACACCCCTACCTGTCTCAAATAAAGGACCATGCCCCCTTTATACCTCACCTCAGTAATGAGTCTACACCCCTCAACCAGTTCAGACCTATTCTTGATTACTTCTGATTCTATCGTGTACCAGACCCTGCTTGCCTACCAACTACCCCCCTGTACCAGCCCCTTGACCACGGATCACACACTGACCATTCTTTGGATTATCCCTTGTACTGTGCCTTGGATCTCCCATTGTCAGTTTACACAAAGGTACCATCTGTGTGTGTCCCTGCATACTGGACTCAGACCCCCTAATCCCGGGTCCCACCATGGCACACGCAGCCTCCAAATGCTTATTAGTGTCTGTTTCTTGAATTACATTAGGAAGCCTTTCATCATGGGTTGGCAACCCTCAAGATGTTTTGGAACTACATTTCCCATGAGTCTCTGCCAATGTGAAGGGCTGAGCATCATGGGAGATGTATTTGCAAAACATCTGGAGGGCCAAGGTTGCCAATTTCTACTATAGAGAATGGAACCTGTATGTCATGTCATAAAAGCTGAACGGATCTTAAGGAAAAATGTGTAAATTCGTAACAATATCTGAGGATGGAAACTGGGAAGGAATGAAAATTCCTCCTTTTCGTGTCTGACACAGAGGGGTCGGCTATGGGTCACGGTGGGACCTGCAGTGCTTATAAACACATGTGAAAATAGCTTATGTAGACCTGATGGCATAAACTGACTCCAAGCACCATAACCTGCAAAGTAAGGTGCACTGGACTGGAAAGTGAAGTGACCCATTGCACACTGAATAAAGATACAAATAACAACAGTTCCTGTTGTATACAATGCATAAAATGAAAACATGGAAAATGGAAAGGAGTGGATGCTTTATTTCCTGTGGATAATACTCACGAAAATACTGTCTTTTAATTCTTCTTACTGGCTGCAATTAATGGTTATGTGTCCCATCATAATATTTCTTTACTATTACAATTATTACACTCTTATTCAGGCATTTTGCCCTCTTTACTTTGCAAACCACCATATGTATAATAAATGATGTTGCAGGTGAGTGTTTTTCCATGGGAATATAAACATACACACAAAGACTGAACTGCACCCTGAACCAAGCAATGACCATACAAACACACACAAACTGAACTGCATCTCTTTCATCTGCACCCTGAACCAAGCATTGAGCATACACACACAGACTAAACTGTATCTCTTCCCTTTGCTGTCCCGAATCACCCACCCACTCACCCAGGCCCGGTACCAGTCCCTATCCTTGTCACTAATTTCAGGTCTCCTTTCCAGCTGTTTTCACTTCTCTCTCTAATTACTCTTACTAAGCCCAAGCTTCTGGTCCCTCCCATGCAAGCCCTGCTATATTCTTTCTGGCCACCAGCTTCACCTTCCCTCTGCTCACATTTGTTTCACTTACCCCCGTCCCTTAGATTGCAAGCTCCCGCGTTGACTGGCTGAGCACTTGGTTAAAGTGCTGTATTACCTGGACAGTTATCCTACGGGCAGGGTTCTCATTTCCTCATGCTTCATGTACGTCTCGTGTTTGTGCTCCCCTTTGTAAAGCGCTATGGAATATGCTGGCACTGTATAAATGCCTGTAACGGTAACTAATGTAATATGCTGATGAATAGATGAAGTCCTACGTGTTTAGTTTCAGGTTGCCATCTGGGAATGTGCATTCTCCTACATTGTCTTTTAAATGTAACATTAGTCCAATAAAAAAGGTATCACTATGTACTGCTATACTCTGGTGATTTTGGCATCTGGACTAACACAGCTTATCTAATACATTATACATGTACAGTTGTGTGAAAAACTGAGGTGTGATAAACCAGTCAAGTTATGTTTATCCTTAATAATAAAAACCTTCAATTGAAAATCGTATGTTGTGTTTACTTACTTGTGTTAACTTTGACTAATATTTAAATTTGTTTGATGATCTGAAACATTAAAGTGTAAATATATATACAGGTGAAACTCGAAAAATTTGAATTTCCTGCAAAAGTTCATTTATTTCAGTAATGCAACTTAAAAGGTGAAACTAATATATGAGACTGACTCACTACATGCAAAGCAAGACAGTTCAAGCCGTGATTTGTCATAATTGGGATGATTATGGTTACAGCTCATGAAAACCCCAAATCCACAATCTCAGAAAATTTGAATATTACATGCAATCAATAAAACAAGGATTGTACATAGAACAATATGGGACCTCTGAAAAGTATAAGCATGCATATGTACTCCGTACTTGGTTTTGGCTCCTTTTGCAGCAATTCCTGCCTCAATGCGGCAATGTGGCATGGAAGCTATCAGCTTGTGGCACTGCTGAGGTGTTATGGAACACCTGGTCGGATGCTTCAATAGTGGCCTTCAGCTCTTCTGCATTGTTCGGTCTCATGTCTCTCATCTTTCTCTTGGCAATGCCCCATAGATTCTCTATGAGGTTCAGGTCAGCCGAGTTTGCTGGCCAATCAAGCACAGTAATCCCACGGTCATTGAACCAGGTTTTGGTGCTTTAGGCAGTGTGGGCAGGTGCCAAGTCCTGCTGGAAAATTAAGTCAGCATCCCCATAAAGCTCGTCTGCGGAAAGAAGCATGAAGTGCTCCAAATCTCCTGGTTAGATGGCTGCGTTGACCCTGGACTTGAAGCACAGTGGACCAACACCAGCAGATGACATGGCTCTCCAAATCAACACAGACTGTACAAACTTCACACTGGACTTCAAGCATCTTGCAGTGTGTGCCTCTCCATTCTTCCTCCATACTCTGGGTCCTTGGTTTCCAAATGAGATGCAAAGGTTGCTCTCATCAGAAAAGAGGACTTTAGACCACTAAGCAACAGACCAGGTCTGTTTTTCTTTAGCCCAGGTAAGTTGCTTGTTGTACAGAAGTGGCTTGACAAGAGGAATATGACATTTGAAGCCCATGTCCAGGATCCGTCTGTGTGTGGTGGCTCTTGATGCACTGACTCCAGTCTCAGTCCACTCCTTGTGAAAGTCCCCAACACTTTTGACTGGCCTTATCTTGTAGACTTGTGCACCGATTTTTTTTTCGGTTCGGTTCGTTCGTATTTTGTAAATTTTCGTTTCGGCTCGTTTCGACCGATTTCCATTTCGGTCGATTTCCGTTTCGGTTCGGAAATTTTCGTGTTTTTCGGAACGTCTGTTCTCCTCGTTTCAAACTGTCTATTCGTTTAGACGTAAACTAATAGTTTTTCGGGTCCGATATTTCTGTCGATACGATAATTCTGTCGATACGATAATTCTGCCATTGAGATTTCTCATGTTTTACAAGAAGGATACATTGAGATGGGAATGATACAAAATTACAGAATCAGCGATATAACCAAAAAATATGTTGTCCGAAATTACTGAAATGGAACCGAAATCAGGAATGGAGCCGAAATTACGAATGGAACGAAAATGATTTTCGATTTTACACCTTTCTAGTCCATTCGGAAATTCCGAACAAATTTTCGTTTCGTTTCGTAAAGTCTTCGTTTCCTGAAAATTCTGATCTGAAAAATTTCGTAAAATTGGATGAAATCGAATGCACGAATCGGGAAATTTCGTGAAAATTCGGAAATTCCGAAACCCGAAATGCACATCCCTATTATCCTGACAATTCTCTCTAGGCTGCGGTCATCCCAGCTGCTTGTGCACCTTTTTCTTCCACACTTTTCCCTTCCATATAACTTTCTATTAATGTGCTTTGATACAGCACTTTGGGAACATCCAACTTCTTTTGCAATTACCTTTTGAGGCTTTCCCTCCTTTTGGAGGGTGTCAATGATGGTTTTCTGCACAACTGTCAGGTCAGCAGTTTTTCCCATGATTGTGATTATTACTGAACCAAACTGAGAGACCATTTAAAGGCTCAGGAACCCTTTGCAGGTGTTATAGCTTAATTAGCTGATTAGAGTGGGGGCACTTTGAGACAAGAATATTGCACCTTTTCACAATATTCTAATTTTCTGAGATTGTGGATTTGGGGTTTTCATGAGCTGTAAGTATGCAACTCAGAGATTAATATGCCAAAAATCTCAATAAAATTTATTGTAATTTTTTGCATATTAATTTCTGAGTTGTGGACTTATTTGGCTTTCTTATTGAATATGTGGATCTGAGTCTAGCACCAGAGTCATACAATTTGAAGTAAAGAAGTGCGGAGAACGAGGGATTTTTTTTAATATACTGTATATATATATATATAATTTCTTATTTATTTATTTTACAAATGCATGATTGGTGACTGATTTATTTATTTTTCAAAACTAATTTTCCCAAGTCACAGCCTCAACCTATCAAAACATCTGCCAAACCTCCAAACCAGGAATAGGGGGTAATCTTTGAAAATATAATCAGGGTTATCCAAAGAGATTCGAAAAGTCACCGCACGTTCGGTGACTTTTCGTTCTCTTCAATTCGGTTCCTTTTGCCGATTGCATTTCGGTGACCCTGCGGTGTATTCAGCAAAGAGCACAGGGTCCCCGAATTGCAGGGAAAAGCTGCCGAAAACCTGACGAAAACTAACCGAATGCACGCTGAAAACAAGCAAAAACATCTGGATTAACCTTCGAAAAAGCCGAACAGGAGCCGAACAGGAGCCGAACATGAGCCGAATCACACAGAGCCGAAGCAGCTGTGACGTGGAGGAGGCAGTGAATAAATTAGAAAAACCATTTGTATGAATCTGGGAAAAAGAAACGCTGTTTGCAAAGAAACTACTGAGCGAAAATGTCTGAAATTTTCACAGGAGGTCCAGGGAATGATAATAAAGAGGGCTGTTACAAAAAAAATAAGCAAACTGAAAAAAAAAAAAAAAAAAATCGGACTTTTTAAAAAAAATTAAAAAAATCTGAAAAATGCTTAAAGTATCCTAAAAAATCTATAAATACAGAGACTTTTTGCTGCAGAATTTTATAATGAACGGTTTATTAGATATTGAATTAAAACGGGAATATTTTTAACATTGAAGTCTATGGGATTCTCCTGAATAAATTTGCCGAATGAAACCACCGAATGGCAGGGCATTAGGGGAACCTTTCACTGCTGGTTTGTGTTCTCTGAATAGCCGAAGCATTGCTTCTCTATGGGGAATTCACTGCCCTCGAACAGGGACCGAACAGGCACCGTATGTTCAGGCAATTCGCCAGGATTTGGGGAATTGCCTGCTCTCTGGATAGCCGAATGGCCAGGAAAAGTAACCGAACGCTGATTTTCAGCATTCGGTTACCTTTCTCAAGCAATTCGGATCTCTTTGGATAACCCTGATAAACATTTGAATTTCTGCTCTGTTTTAATTAATAAATAAAATTAATACACACATATATATATTTATAAACTAATACGATGACACGCAACACAGGACTTGACAAAAATAAAAAAGTTTTACTAGAAAGAAATAATCTAAAAATCTACTAATAATAATTATTTCTATCTAATATATCTTTTTTATTTTTGTCAAGTCATGTGCTGCAGGACATCGCAGTATGTATGTTTTTGTATTTTAATTTTTTTTCAAATGCTTGATGTTTATATTCATTTTGAATTTCTGCATTGGTTTGATTAATAAGTAAAATAATAAAATTTACATATCTGTATTTATTTAAATAATGGTTTATTTATTTATTTATTTTACAAATGAATGACTTTGTTTGAATTATTTTGGAAAATGATATTCCTGAAAAGCAGTAAACCCATAGAAATTGGTTTCCATAAGACAGTGTGATTTTAATTAAAATTAAATTTTTAAAATTATTTTAAAGGGTTTACCAGAAAATTATTTGACCTAATTTTTTTTTAGCTGGTTCTGAAAATTTTAAAATAAATACAATATACAAAATAATCATAAGCTAGAATCAAGGTTCAATATGCTCTTAGTATCCTAGACCATATATAAGGTAATTGTTTTAATGAAAATAACGTGTATGTTTTTTTTTATTTTCTTCTTATTTTTTTTATTCTCCTTTATCACTATTAGCCATTTTCAATGGATAGAGATACAAAATAACTAGCCTTTACAGTGAGCCATTAAACTGTCATCTGGCCAACTGTGCATGAAGAGGCATCAGATAACGGTCAGTGCTGGAGCAGAACAGAGTTTGTGAATCATAGCTGTCTTCACTGTACTTAAATCACATTCACCACTGGAGCAGTCAAGGGTTTCATTAAAGAGAGAAGCATTCATCTAGAGAAATGTATCAAAAATGCAAGTAAATAAAAGCCACGCGCACCCTCTCTTTCTCCTTTCCTTCATGTTTTATTTATCATAATGATGCCTTAACAAGGGAATAAATGTAAAGATCAGCGGGATAACAAACACAACACAGGAGAAAAAAATGATAGTGGCCATAAAAAGAAGAATTTTGATACCTATTGGATTTTTTTGTGTTCTTGTTCACTCTTCATGGTAACGACATGAAAGAATTAGCTTCAGTCTAGTAAAATCATTAGGAAGTCAGCAACGGTATCTGACCATTTCCAAACACGGACGTTCAAGCACTAGTGTAAGACCAAACCATGAAAGTATGTAACTAACTGTGGCTAGATTTAATTATCTGGGCTGCTCGAGGTCCACAATTTTTAAAAAATATCGGTTGATTCATTCGCAAAAAGTCGGCTGGAGCCGATATTCGAAAAATTACATTGTTCCGAAAGACAACTGGGAGGTGAAACTGCCGAAAAAACTTATTTTGGGCCAGTATCATACAGATTTGTGCCTTTGAACATGACTATTAGGAAAATACGATGATGAAAATCCATTTATCAACACTTTTTTAGCATTTGAGTTTTTTTACGAAATCGCCAACCTGATAAAGTCAAGTTGAATCGATACAGCTGATATTTCCTTTGAAAAGTATAGCTGCGAGAGCCGATATTCGATCCGAATTCTTATCGGGAATTATAATGCCTGTAAAGCTGAACTAGAATTCCCCCAAAAGAAAAATGGCCAAAAACTGTCTGAAAAACGTTCCCGATTTTGGCCATCGGACATCAGGCTAAATTAAATCGATCCCTTCAATCTGACTTAATATATATATATATATATATATATATAAAAAACCTTTTTCATAGGTCTTTTCTCAAATAATCAGTAATGACAACGTAATCAAAGCGACATCACTATTGGAATGGTTTCCAGAACTGGCCACTCTTTCTGGATGATAACAGTTTGGAAATAGTTCAGTCTTCTCTGTAATGATGTCATCAAGCTAAAACCTTTTGCGACCTGAGTGAGAATCCAGCTTGATGGTGCCATTACAAAGACTGAAGCACAAGTAAATCAGATTGTTATCACCCAGAAAGGGTGGTCAGAATTGAAATATCAAGACAGTGATCAATGATCATTTTCGCTTTAGAAGACCTCAACGGGAGGGTATAGCTGACACTCCTCTAGGGTGTCAATATTCAACTAAAATTAGGAATATTGTGAGGACTACTGGCATCAAGACATAAGATCTTCCATTTGGTGACCCGTGAGGTGAAGATCTGTTGTCTCCCAAAGAGAGAAAAAACTGAGATGGGTTGAAAAAGAAAACTATTAGGTCTATCCACTAAAGGGGAAACTCAGGAGACTTGGCAGGAGTAGAGAACAATCTATACCAAATAGCCGATTTGGAAAGTGAGATAAATAAGATATTTTGACATAGAATTTTCACTTCTCCTGACAATTCTCCTGAGTTTCACCTTTAGTCAATAGACCTGTATGTGAATTTTATGATGTTTAGGTAAAACGGTAAAAAACACAGTTGCGCTTTAATGGGTCCTCCACCCACTTATTTATGTTAATAGTCAATGTTGGACAATGATGTAGCTAACCCTACAAATTACGTATGTCTGACCAACAATCTCTGCAACGACTTACAGTATCTGCAACAAAATGGTATAAGTAAAAAAAAACGCAAAAATCTAAAGTTTGCATATT
Organism: Leptobrachium leishanense; assembly: GCA_009667805.1. Taxonomy (NCBI): domain Eukaryota; kingdom Metazoa; phylum Chordata; class Amphibia; order Anura; family Megophryidae; genus Leptobrachium; species Leptobrachium leishanense. The sequence continues at coordinate 515,624,226 of CM019063.1, read as the reverse complement.
TTATATCTTAATTTAACCTTATGAATTAATTTAAGTAACCGATAATAGAAAACAAATAAAATAATTCAGACATTATATATTTTTTGTTTTTTTTATTATATGATCATTCCAAGAGAAAAAGTCATAGAACATAACGGTAGAGGTTTTTCCACCACTTCTTTATGTATCCCCCGTTTTCTTTAGATATATTTTTCTTGACTGGATTGTAAAAATAATGTTTAAACATTATCTCCCCCAAAGAAATGCCTTCTACAGTACCTGAAATGTCGAATTATCAAAGGACGCGGAGAGACGCATTGACACAATGATACGCGCACACTTCACTAGAGCAGGATGTGCAAGTTTGGCTTTTTTTGTAAAGAGCTTTTATGGGTTATAGTAACTTCGACTCGAAAATATGCGGCTGAATTGGAAAAAAATGGAACGTTTTACTTGCTCTTCTTTGTAAAAAAAAATTCAATTAAATGGGATTTTAGCAGTTTCAATAAAATTGGAGTCTCCTATTTGAAGATAAGAGTCCCATTGAGCTAAAGCTAGCTTTATGTAGAAGGGATATCCACTTCTGCTAAAAGCATAATCCTAGTTTAGTCTACAATACACACAACAGGAAATCGATGTGTGCTGGAATAAGCTCGAACACACACGCACACAAGCAAACTAATGTATGGGCAGGAAATTGACTTCCTATGGATTATACTGTCATGGGATTGATACAGGTTATTTTTTCAGAAATTGTTAATTATTTTATTTTAAGACGTTATTTATTTGTCATTAAAAAATTTTTACTGAAATATTTTCTAATTAAAAGATTTTATAATTTAAATTTACAGGTATTCGAATAATGTATATAATAAGATAAGGTGTTTTGAATAAGGTATATAACGAATCGAAATGAGTATATCTTACGGGTAGACTCCAAATTTTTGTAAAGTCCGCATGTTCTAAAAGTGCTGGTTAAAGCTGAATTATTTTTTGGGTTTTACTTGGGTAATCTGCAGACTAACCAACCTGACTTTGGTATAAGTAAATAAAAGTGTAAGGTTAATTTTATGTAAAAGTGAATTTTGTTGTTATCAATAGATATGGGTGATCCTAGGTTTCTGGTCAACTGTAAGCTACTCCAAACTCTTAAAAAAACACATTACTTAGAGTTGTTTACCCAGGTAAACCTCAATGTTTGATTTTATTTTGGGCTTTACCCAAAGCTGGTGGATAACGTCAGTTTCCCCTGGGTAATCTTATGCTTATCCTGATTTCAGACACTCTACCTGTGACATTATATATGTAATAATAGACATACTAATTATGATTGTAACGTTCATTTGAAGCTTAGCTTTATTTTGAATTTACTCTGACTGATAACTGAAGTTGTAATGTTGTGTAATTGTTTTGGGTCCATTGGAATTTCGGTGCTCTTTGAATAACCCTGCAGGTCCAAAGGTTTGTCCTTCAAATCACCTTTCGAGGAAGGTGAATGAGGGGGCTGGAACCCACAGTAATCCAGTTCTTTAAATGTATAGGGTAAAGAATGCACAATGCCTGTAGAGTTACTCAGTGTATATTAATCTCATACCTTGGCTTTGAGGAGTTATGCAGATCATATATTTTGGGTTTGTTAACTTTTTTGGTGTATGTTTTAAGAATTTATTGACTTATGTTGACCCTACAGCTAAGGTTTTATTTTTTTAGATGTTATCACATTGTACCCAGGTGTCACGATATGCCCTCGTTCCGGCGGCGCCTGGCAGCAGCTTCCTCGCTGCTCGCTGACCAGGCGCCGAGTGATATCGCAGCCAGTTTCCACACACGTGGGACGCCGGGGGGCGGGGCCTGGCGCGCTGACGCAGACCCGCCGGGTTTAAAGCCCAGCCACACAGAGTCGCCGGTGCCCTGACGTGGTATTCACTTCCCGCAGAGCTCTTGTGTATTTTGGCTATTATCTGTGTCTGACCTTGCTTCTGACTTTAATCATTCTGTGTATGACCCCTGGCATTGGCGAACGAACCATTCTGTGTATGACCCCTGGCATTGGCGAACGAACCATTCTGTGTATCACCCCTGGCATTGGCGAACGAACCATTCTGTGTATGACCCCTGGCATTGGCGAACGAACCACCCTGTGCATAACCCCTGGTATTGGCATTAACTCTTCTCACGGTTCTGCTCTTAACTTTGGTACCGAGGTCAGTCTGTGTGGCACCCTAAGCACACATCAGACTACCCCTTATATTACTAAGGTCCTAGGGAGAACGAATACTCTATTCTGTACATCTGTCTGGTGTTTACCCTTTTTTGTATATTGTCTGGTTAATTATCTGTCTAGTTGTGCCGACCATTCAAGGATCGGAAGGTTAGAAATCGGTCTACATATAGGGACCACTATTCTGGTATCAGGGGGAATCGTGACATTTGTATATTGTCTGGTTAATTATCTGTCTAGTTGTGCCGACCATTCAAGGATCGGAAGGTTAGAAATCGGTCTACGTATAGGGACCACTATTCTGGTATTCAGGGGGAATCGTGACATTACGTCAGGGCCAATGGATCCCGCAGACCTCTCTAATCAGTTGGCACGTATCGCAGCCAGACAAGAAGAGCAGGACCATAGGATGGACCAGATTGCTCTCGCTCTGCAAACCCTGTTAAATCGGTCCAATACAGGAACCACAAACCCTCCAGACCCGGTATTGCCTAGGGTCAGTTCGGCCTCTCCCGAAAGACATAGGCTTAGTATGAAGGCACCCTTACGCTATGATGGGACACCAAGCTTATGCCGGGGTTTTTCTTGTTCGAGAATAACCCAGGGTCCTGTATGTCTGATAAAGCCAAAGTGGGCTATCTGATTAATCATTTAACAGAAAAAGCTTTATTATGGGCTACGCCCTTGTGGGAAAATAAGAAACCCATCATCTATGACTATGAGGGTTTTACCTCTGAGTTAAAACGTACCTTTGATCCCTCTAGAAGGGCTACCAATGCGGGTAGGTCCTTGTTTCACATTAAACAAGGTAATAGGAGGGTCTCCGACTATGCCATAGAGTTTAAGACTCTGACTTCAGAGGTGCTTTGGCCGAACGACGTTTTAACCTTAGCCTTTACCGAAGGCCTGAACGAGGCTTTTATGTTTGAGCTGGCTCCCTTAAAATTACCAGAAAATCTGGACCATCTGATTGATTTTTGCATAGCCATGGACGATCAAATTAGGGAAAGGAGACACCCCAGAGACAGACCCAGAAGGGTCTTGCCTCCTTTACCCTTATTACCCAGACACACCAGTACGTCAGGTAACCCGGAGAACACAAAAACAGATATACCAGTCGTTGAACCTATGCAAATAGGAAAAACGGGTATTTCGGAAGCAGAAAGAGCTCACAGAAGAGAAAAGGGGCTCTGCTTCTATTGTGCAGGGGCAGATCATTTCCGCCTTCAATGTCCTCAGAGACCCAGGGTTAGCAGGGGTGAGAGTGGCAAATCGGGTCAAAGAACAGCTAATACCCAGGTTATCGGTTCTCTGTATGCCTCCTTTGTGGATAGTGAAAAAAAAAAATCCAGGATTCTGGTACCGATCTCCCTAACCTGGGAGGGGGTTCACCTCAAGACTGAGGCGTTCTTAGACTCTGGGGCCTCAGGTAATTTCATGGACAAATATTTTGCTGCCAAAAACCTCTTACCTCTGGTTCTCAAGGAGAAGCCTCTAATGGTGGAAGCCATAGATGGAAAACCCCTGTCATGTCCACATATCACTCACGACACTGTTGATGTATGTATGAAAACAGGAGTTTTGCACCATGAAACGATAAGATTTCAAATTATTGAATCTCCCTCATGTCCTGTCGTTCTTGGGTTTCCATGGTTAACAGAGCACAACCCGGTTATTGATTGGGTCCAGAGAGACATAAAATGTTGGGGTCCTAGTTGTCAGTCAAATTGCCTGGGCAGGGTCAATGTGATTGGTAGCCTCAATATTGCCACAGCCCCTCCTTTATCCACAGAGGTCCCTGAATGTTATCTGGCATTAAAGGAGGTGTTCTCTAAAGCCAGGACTGAGGCCCTACCACCACATCGTCCATATGACTGTGCTATAGAGTTACTCCCCGGTACTATGCCTCCTAGAGGACACGTATACCCTTTGTCACAAAAAGAAAATGACATTATGGAGGAATACATAAGGGAGAATCTAGAGCGAGGATTCATCAGACGGTCCTCCTCTCCAGCAGGAGCAGGTTTCTTTTTTGTCTCCAAAAAAGAGGGAGATCTGCGACCTTGCATTGATTATAGAGGTTTGAATAGGATAACTATAAGAAATGCATATCCCATACCTCTCATAACAGAATTATTTGACCGATTAAAAGGGGCCCGTATATATACGAAGCTCGATTTACGCGGAGCTTACAACCTGGTAAGGGTTAAAAAGGGGCATGAATGGAAAACGGCTTTTAATACACGTAGCGGGCATTATGAATACCTGGTGATGTCCTTTGGATTATGTAATGCGCCAGCCGTTTTTCAGGACCTCATAAACGACACCCTAAGGGACTTTCTGCAAGCGTTCGTCATAGTATATCTGGATGACATCCTGATATACTCTCCTGATATGGAAACCCATCACGCCCACGTGAAACAAGTATTGAAAAAACTATTGGAGGCTGGATTGTATTGTAAACTAGAAAAATGTTTATTCGACATAGAAACAGTGCATTTCCTTGGTTACATAATAACCCCTGAGGGTTTTCAAATGGATCCTAAAAAACTCTCAGCAATCCTTGACTGGCCTCTACCCCAAGGGCTTAAAGTCATCCAGAGGTTTCTGGGGTTTACTAATTACTATCGGAGATTCATTAAAGACTTTTCAGCCTTGGTAGCTCCCCTCACGGCTATGACAAAGAAAGGGGTGGGAAATCAGAAATGGACACCTCAAGCCAGTCAAGCCTTTGAGGCACTTAAACAAGCATTCACTACTGCCCCTGTTCTCCGACATCCAGATCCGGCTCTGCCTTTCCAAGTAGAAGTTGACGCCTCCGAACTAGGTCTTGGTGCAGTCTTGTCCCAAAGGGAGGCACCCGACAAACCCTTGCATCCATGCGGCTTCTATTCCCGGAAATTGTCCTCGGCAGAGAGGAACTATGATATCGGAAATAGAGAGTTGTTAGCAGTCATCTCGGCCTTGGCAGAATGGAGATACTTATTGGAGGGGTCTAGGGACCCCATCGTTATCATAACCGATCATAAGAATCTCACGTACATTGGAGATGCTAAACGTTTAAATTCCAGACAAGCGAGATGGTCATTGTTTCTTTCAAGTTTTAATTTCGTGCTTACCTATAGACCTGGGTCCAGAAACATTAAAGCAGACGCATTATCGAGACAGTATGAATCTTACGAACATAATATCCAAGATCAGCATCCCATTGTACCCCAGGAAAGGATTATAGCCTCTACCACGATTAGTGTCTCGTCTCCTCTGGTGAAAAGGTTGCAGACCGTCCAGGGTGCAGCTCCTGGGGGGAAACCTCCCGCGAAACTCTTTGTACCTGAGAACGAAAGAGAGGAAGTACTAAACATTTATCATGACAATAAAACCTCTGGGCATATGGGTATCACCAAAACAGTGTCTAGTATCCGTAAACTCCTCTGGTGGCCCACGTTGCGCCGAGACGTTAAAGATTACATAGCTGTGTGCGAGGTGTGCACAAGACATAAAAGTCCCAAAACAGCACCTATTGGTTTACTCCAGTCTTTGCCGATCCCCGAACGACCATGGTCGCATTTAGCTATGGATTTCATAGTAGACTTACCTGAGTCAAGAGGGAATACAGTAATACTTACGGTCATTGATCGATTCTCCAAGATGGGTCACTATGTTCCTCTTCGGAAACTACCTTCGGCAGCCGAACTGGTGCCCATTTTCATTACTAACGTGGTCCGCATACACGGTATTCCTCTTGGGATTGTCTCTGATAGGGGGACCCAATTCGTCTCCAGATTCTGGAAAGGGTTTTGTAGGAATGTGGGGATAGACTTATCCTTCTCTTCGGCCTATCACCCCCAGACTAACGGAGCAGCAGAACGAGCCAATCAAAATATAGAGAAATATCTCAGGTGCTTTATATCAGAACAACAAGATAACTGGTCAGACCTGCTACCATGGGCAGAATATGCTTTGAACAGTGCAGTGAGTGAATCCACAGGACATTCCCCTTTCTTCACTGTTTATGGTTTTGATCCTCCCGTGCTCCCCGCTACGTTTCCTGATACCACGATTCCTGCTTTGGATGAGCACTTGGCATCATTGAAAGAGACTTGGGGGAGAGTCAAACAGGCACTGGAAGAGAGTAGTGCCATCCAGAAAACCAAGGCCGACAGACACAGGAGGCAGGCACCCGTGTATCAAGTTGGGGACAGGGTTTGGCTTTCTTCACGGAATATCAAGCTCTTAGTGCCCTCCATGAAACTGGCACCCAGATACATAGGCCCCTATAGGATCCTGCGGCGACTCAATCCGGTCTCCTATGCTTTGGCATTGCCCCCCCATATCAGGATACACAATGTGTTCCATGTGAGCCTTTTGAAGCCACTGTTGTGTAATCGGTACACCAAGGTCCGTGCTCCCCCTCCTCCTGTCTCTGTGGAGGGCGAGGAAGAGTTTGAGGTTGAAGCCATCCTGGACGCCAGGATGTCTAGGGGGGTCCTACAGTACTTGGTCGACTGGGTGGGCTACGGTCCGGAGGATCGTTCTTGGCTCCCGGCTACTGAGGTCCATGCTCCTCGGTTAGTGAGGGCCTTCTATTTGGCTCATCCCCGTGCCCCTGGGGGTCGTCCAGTGGCCGCCCGTTGAGGGGGGTTCTGTCACGATATGCCCCCGTTCCGGCGGCGCCTGGCAGCAGCTTCCTCGCTGCTCGCTGACCAGGCGCCGAGTGATATCGCAGCCAGTTTCCACACACGTGGGACTCCGGGGGCGGGGCCTGGCGCGCTGACGCAGACCCGCCGGGTTTAAAGCCCAGCCTCACAGAGTCGCCGGTGCCCTGACGTGGTATTCACTTCCCGCAGAGCTCTTGTGTATTTTGGCTATTATCTGTGTCTGACCTTGCTTCTGACTTTAATCATTCTGTGTATGACCCCTGGCATTGGCGAACGAACCATTCTGTGTATGACCCCTGGCATTGGCGAACGAACCATTCTGTGTATGACCCCTGGCATTGGCGAACGAACCATTCTGTGTATGACCCCTGGCATTGGCGAACGAACCACCCTGTGCATAACCCCTGGTATTGGCATTAACTCTTCTCACGGTTCTGCTCTTAACTTTGGTACCGAGGTCAGTCTGTGTGGCACCCTAAGCACACATCAGACTACCCCTTATATTACTAAGGTCCTAGGGAGAACGAATACTCTATTCTGTACATCTGTCTGGTGTTTACCCTTTTTTGTATATTGTCTGGTTAATTATCTGTCTAGTTGTGCCGACCATTCAAGGATCGGAAGGTTAGAAATCGGTCTACGTATAGGGACCACTATTCTGGTATTCAGGGGGAATCGTGACATTTGTATATTGTCTGGTTAATTATCTGTCTAGTTGTGCCGACCATTCAAGGATCGGAAGGTTAGAAATCGGTCTACGTATAGGGACCACTATTCTGGTATTCAGGGGGAATCGTGACACCAGGGTTCATTGAGTTGTGTAGACCCTACCTAGAATTTCTTTAGCTGTGTTGATCATCCACATATAGGGTTCATTGAGTTGTATTGACCACGCATCTAAGGTTTATTGCGATGTGATAACTTTGCAGCTAGGGTTTATTGTGTGATGATGACCCACAAGCTGTCACGGTGGCCCATGTCCGGGGAAGTGTTGTGCCTTCGCCCCTGGTTGCAGTTGTCACAGCAGCTGATATCCGGAATGCTATATTCCCGGGTACTGTTTACCGCCGGACAGAGAATGGCGGAGCACACCAACCACTAGGTCATAACATCCACCAACCACACCCGGAAGTGGATTCTGCCCACGAATCAGATGCATTATGCAGGGGAGGTAACCAATCGCAGCACTCGATCGGCGATCCTATGGGAGAGCGGGGCGTCTCCTCTGATCTCCAATAGGAGTTATTGTGTTTCCATTTAAGGGGCTTCTTGTCTCTTAGTAATCGCCCTAGCGTGGTTTCACTTCACCTAGTGCCTTGTTGCTGCATATATATATATATATATATTTCTCTGATTGTTTCTCTGGTTCTTTGATCCCGGCTTGTCCTGACTATCCTGACCTCTGGCACCCTGACGTTTGGCATTGTTCTACGGTTTTCCTGCACTCTGTTTTCCATTTAACCTTTTGCTTGCCAGTTAGTTTACTGGTTTAACCCAGCCATAATCAAGGACCGGTTAGTTAGGGTTTATGTACTATTTTATGCAAGCAGGGTTTTCTATCCTTGACAACCAGTTATTGGGGTCAGTGGTATTACTTATACTGTAAGCTGCTTGACTGTGAGAGACCAGCTGCTATCTGTGTTATCTGGCTTCATTACTGTGTATAGCCCGGCCATTACCAAGGACCGGTAGGTAGAGACCGTTGGTTTATTATCTGCTATCAGGGTTTGCTCAATCCTGTCATTGTTTAACTGCGCCCTCCAACTCTCTATTTGGGTCCGTCTTTCTCATTATTACTGCCCATAACCCGGCCATTACTGAGGACCGGTTGGTCAGAGTCTGTTGGCTTATTGTCTGCAAGCGGGGTTACCTGATCCTGACACAATCTAAGGTTTATTACAGTTTTTTTATGGCTGAATCTATTTTTACTAGTCTATGTTTTTTTTTCCCCCTTTCCCTCCTTTTTTGTTAGTTTAATTCTCTGATGATTCTCAGTCTGTTCTGCTCCTTCCTGTTGTAAATGCTTTCCGTGCATTGGTCATAGCTCTAAACTTTGTGTTTCTTAATCAGAGCCACAATCTATTTCCATCCTCTCCTCTGCTGTCCCATCTGCCTGCCCCATACACACCCCCACCCAGCCCCTACCCTAATTATATAGGCTCTTTGTTTTTTGGCTGTTCACTTCTCTCTCAGTTTAACCTTATCATGCCAAAGCTCTTGGTCTATCATTATGCATTGTCTCCTATATTCTCTGTGGTAATTATCTCCACACTCCCCGTGCTCCCTTTTGTTTCACTTGCCTTAGTCCCTTAGATTGTAAACTCATGGGATGTCTGGCTGAGCACCTGTATAAAGTGCCGTATTAGCAGGACAATTATTCTATGGGCAGGCCATCTGTTCCTTATGTTTTATTATTTATTATGTCACCTGTTCATGCTTCCCCATTATAAGGTGCTACATAATCTGTTGACACTGTATAAGTACTTTTAATTCTAACTGTAACATTGCATTTTGGGCTTGTTGAGTTGTGTCGACCATGCAGCTAAGGCTTATTGAGTTGTGTTGACTAAGATTTACTTAATTATTAATGGTAGCATCCAGGCGCATCCAGCTTCTGCATTAAATGGATCATAAATTGGTCAATTTCATTGGCCTACATTCACTATATGTCATTATGGTCACAATGGGAGTCATGCAAAGAAATTCAAAACTAATCCCATATCCCAAATGTGTGAGCTGATTGCTAATGTGATTAACTGCCAGGAAAATAGTCAACCATGGTGACTGCAAGCTTAACCATAGCTTGACATTCAATCCAGGCCAGGCCAGCAAACCATTCTAACTCATGTTACTTAATATAACATCCACAAGCATATTATTTCAGACATTTTGTGATTTCTGCAACATGTGAGAAGACAAGTGACATTTGCAATACTTTTAACTTGTTCAGGGCTTGTGCATCCATTTTCTCTCATCCGATTTTCTTCTCTTGTTTTCTTGTCCTGGATTGTGGATGTGTGTTGACTGTCCTAGTTGATTCACCAATGGGTAGAATGTAGACATTCTATGGGCATACCTCAGTTTTCACACAATAGAAGTTGGAAAGGTATTTCCATCTCTAAAGTCTGCAATTTCCTTGCTAAGGGGCTGGCCTAAGAGTTGAGGCTGTGCAGTTTGGATTTGTTGACTTGGTCAGTTTCTTTGGAAATTGCATTTGTTCGCACTTTTTAATTTTGTGTTGGAGATTCATTGTTTATATTTCTTGTTTTGATTGTTTTAGCCACACAAGTCTTATTATATTATGGGGGGTTTAACCTCAATCTTAGGGTGGAACACAGATCAACTCAAAGTCAACCATGAGTTCTTTTACTTAAAATGGAAAGCAGATGGTGGCTCCACTGGGTGGCTTTGGCTCTTGTTTTTTAAAAAAAAATCATTCTGGAAAAGTAATGTAGGCTGTCGACAGGAATAGCCCAATCAAGGACATTTGCTTGGATTTAGAATTCAGGAACAGATTCCTACGGTAATGGTATGGGTAAAGACACGGGCCGCAAGCATTTAGGGTTTCAATTTTTACTTTAGCAGGGTTTTGTATGTAACTAAGGCTGAGTCCCATTCTACAACATCCTGTGTTAATATAGCTTAATGTGATTTATGTGATGTATGGCTGGCCCATAGTCAGGGCTGCCATCAAAAATCTTGGGCCCATTGCTGAACCACTGGTTGGGCTCCCCTTCCGTCAGCTGGCTATTTCCATTAACTAATTCTGTTTACCTTATTTTACAGGGAGTGGGCTAATTGTCCGGTGGATAAAATGTGTTTCCTGGTGGGAGAATGTGAGCACTGCAACTGTACCTGGTACAGACCATACTAATCGCTCCCTCAGTGATTAGCCAGAGTGCTTTCACCGGCCTCAGATCGGAAATTTCCTGGCATCCCGATAGGTCAGTCCAGGATGGCATGGAGGAACCCTTACATCTGAGGCAATTCAACAAGTAACACAGCGTTGTCACATTTCCTCTGGTTCCAGCCATGCCCCCTGATAGTGAGAGCGATCCAGGCCACCTCTTCCCATCTGGGCTAGCAATTCCGCCCTTTGCCGCTCCTGGATTCCCCTGTGGCTGTTCAGGCCTAGGATCACATGTTCCATTTGCTCAGTCCTGTTTCCTATACAGAGGCAAGCAGCAGAAAGGCTCATGGCTCTTGCATGGGTTTCTGTTTCCTGAGAGTTTAGTTCCTGTGTAACTGCTTCTTGTGATCTTGTCCTGGTATCCTGTGTATGACCTCTGCTATTTCTGACTACCCACTCTATGTATGATCTTGGCCTGTATTCCTGACTACGCTCTTGTTAATTCCTTGTATTATATTCTGGTTCCTGATTCCTGGCCTGTCTGACATACTCTCCTGGCTCTTGATCCTTTTTCTCCAGTTCTGTCAATTCTACTATATGTTCCTTGTGCCTTATTTCTGTTTCTGTGTATTACCCAGCAACATTATATATATCCTTAGCAAAGGCCATTGCAAGGACCTCATCCCAGTTCAGGGTTCCCTGTGTTGCTGCAGAGTATATCGCCTTGTTGTATCTTGTTTAACCCTCACCCTTACTGTTCTCCTGTTCAAGTGTATTCTTGTTGAGGTTCCCTTTCCTAGACAGAAGGCCATACGAGGACCTTATCCTAGTGTTAAGGATCCCTTTAGCATCCTGTGTTCTCCTTGTTCTCCTGCCATTCATGTTCCAGTTCTGTTATCCTTGTCTTTTTTTTGTCTAGTATATGTGTGCTGTGGTCTGTCTATGCAGACTGGAGTGAAGGGCTGAATATCCTGGACAAAGGGCCCACCTTGGCTCACACTGGGTGCCCCCATGACAAGCGGTTGGTAAGTCTCAGGGCCCTCTTGAGCCACCGGGCCCCTGAACATATGTGCTGTCACCCCTGATGGCTGCCCTGACCATCATTAAAGATTACATTCTTCAGTTTTTTAAGAGAGTACCACAGAAATCATAAATACCACAAGGTAACATTTACCTTTAATTCAAATTACATTGGTGTAGATGAAAATATCTCACAAAAAAATTCAAATAACTTTATTTAGTTCATTATTTAAAAAAAACATTAATTAAATAAGTATTGCTACAAATGCTGATGACTTTTTTTGGTTTATGGACATTAAAAAATAGCGAATACCCAGACAGAAAGACTGGGAAATATTTGTTTTTCTCAAATTCGCCAACTAAGCTTTTCTAAAATAACTGCAATTTTTCTCTGTAAAAGGCGGCAGATAATGGCCTTTTTCTCCCTGATAATTTAATGACAGTTCTATTTGAGCATTATTAAGGCAGTATACAAATTTGACGTCTTAATTTAGCGCAGAGTTTTCTGACAACTCTAACGTATATTTGGAAAATGTTTATAAATTGGGTGTTTAATCTTCATCTCTAAATACCAGTTATTCCAAACGCATTCACGTTAATATGTGTTCATTATGGAAATGAACTTGTAAATAGACGAGAAACCTTTTTTTTATTTCTGTTTTTATTTAGACGCTGAATTGTGTGCGAAAAACCACTTTATTTTGTGATTTCATCCTGAGCTCATTTAAAATCTATTACAAATCTTAGCGGGCCGTTTGTGTTTTAATGGGGATCGTTTTACGAACAGTCAGTGGCAAATTTTGAGTACAGAATGTATTTCTATTTTAAAAAATGTGAAGTTTTTGCCTTTACTGATAGACATAAGCGTAAACCTATAGGATACATTAAAGAATTTTATTAACTCATGCAACGGCATGTCATTAAAATTCCATAACACATAGCATTAGTTTACCAATAAGCAAAGTTACAAATCATACCAACTTCGCACAAATCATCACCTTCGACTATAGAATAAATGTATAGCATAGGGATATAATCTGGAAAAAAAAACAATGAAAAATATAGGGTAATATCTCAGTGGAGGTGGCAACTGGCAAGTAGTAGAGGCAAATGGCCAATCAACTCCAGAGACTGCCAATATCACCCACCATCGCACCAGTGGTATTGATGAACACTGGCAGTCACAGTATCTTGACTTCCAAGAGTATTCTACGTATAAGGAAGTAGATAGACAGGAAATAATACAGGCTGATAGTGTCAGCAGATTAAAAATTATTGTTTATTGCACTCCCAAGAGCATAAAAAATTAAGGCATTTTGATTGAAAGGTACCACTAGCCAACCAATCCCAAAGGAGGCAAAGAAAGATCTGGCTGTGCCCATTCTTAGCCCATATTTAAGATGGCTCTCGGAAATCATAAACAAGTTCAAGGCTGGCGCTACCGTAATGGACATTTCCATTTTGTCAAAAGGAGACACCCTGAGTTCCATCCAACGCCTGAATTCCTTCCGAGTTGAATCAGAACAGGAAGCTGCATTAAAAAACAAATAAATTAGCAGAGCAAATACAGTGCAGGGTGCCCAGTGGGATTACCCAAAACCACAACAAAAAAGACAGTGCCAGACACTGCAAGACAAAGGGGGAGTTTTTTGGAAGACACAATGTTTTTGTCATATTGACCGAAGTGTTGCGTCTTCCATTAAATGCTTTGGGCTAGATTACATTCATCGCGCTAAAACGGGGATGCAAAGGAGAAAAAACAGCGCCTGTAGGTTTCTCCTTTGCGCCCCCATTTTAGCGTGATATTACAATGCAGGAGCTTAAAAAGCTGCCTGCATTGCTTTTGGGCGCTAAGCCCTGGGATGCGCGTGGCAGCGCTAAGAGCCACCGCGTGCATCCTCTCCATGCAGTCCATAGGACTCCATTAAAGCAGACAGCACCGGTCACATGACCTGCCGGATCTTGCCTCGCAAGATCCGACAGTCAGCATATTGATCTGCAGGGGGAGACTAAAGACTGGGGGACTTTTTTTCCTAGTCTCTCCCTGCTCCCGGTGGACAGAGGAGGCGGTTGGAGCCACAGTCCTCGTCATGGGATAGGAGGTAAGTATACAATATATTTTGGGGGGTTTCTGGCTGGTGCTGACGGATTCTGCAGCAGCGGAATCCATTAGCACCAAGTCCTGACTTTGGTTAACTTTTTGCAAACCGCAGCCGGATGTTAATCACCGTTAGTATATTGTAATACTAATGCTAATTAACTCTTTGCGCTCCCCATGTTAAGTATAGGGAGCTCAAAGTACAGTAACCTAGCGCAGTACAGCGCAAGATTCCAAACGGTAACGGGTTTCTTAACGCATTAGCATTTGGATTGTAATATGGTGCGCCCGCGTTAGGGCCACCAGGGCTAACGTTAACGCTCACGCAGGTGAGTGCTAACGTTAGCACCAAGTATGCAATGTAACCCTTGTCTTAGAGTGCCTGACACCATCTTTCTTTTGTTATTATTATTATTATTGTTTCTTAATTCTCTCCTAGAACAGAAGTTGATCTACAGCAATATCCATCCCGTGAGGACGCCACCAGCTGTAGCAATTGGGAACACTATAACGTCTATTCACAAAGCACCGAAATTACGTAAAACTTTGGCGCTTTGATTTTTGCCATTTTTTGGCACACTTTGGCGATCCCATTTCGCTCAAAATATGGTGAATTCACTATTTAGCGAATGGTCACAAATTTTGCTGAAATTGAAGTCGCCGAAGCAGAAACTGTGCAGAAATTGGCATCGGCGAATTCCACTCAACTGAAAAGAAACAAAAACAAAACGGAAATCTATCAATCTTCGAATAGGTATGTAAAGTTTAAACCAATAAAATGCATTAAAATGTGACTAAATAATAAAAAGGTAATAAAATCGTCTGTTGTAGAATAAAAATAAATGTATTTTTGAAAAATTAGGAAGCAAAAATTTTGTCTAAAAAATACAAAATATACAAAAAGGTGTTCTTAAAAATAAAATGTATTTTGCTGTAAATGAAAAAAAATATTTTCTTTAAAAATATAATTAAAAAAGATATTAAGTTTTTACAATGAATTCTATGGGATTTGTCTGTTTACACCTGTTTAACTGAAAATGTGCAGTTCAGCAGACACAATAGTCTTCTATGTGGCAATTTCACTGTTGCTGAACAGCAGTGACCTGCATGAATTGCACCGTAGTTTGCTGTCACAGTATTTGACGAATTGACAACATAGTGAATAGACGAACTGCCCCGAAATTGCACTGAACGGTGAAATTCAACATTCGGTGCAATTCGGTGGCAAGATCAAAGGTTAATGAATAAACCCTTATATGCAAAAAGGTTGTTATTAGAGGTGTGCCCAGCTGAAAAAATTATTTAGTTTAGTTTCATTTCAAAATAAAAAAAATTGGAATTTCGGTACGTTTTGATTTGTTTTCTTTTGTTGTTTAGTTTCATTTCATATTTCGAATCACTAAAAAAACCCTTTGCAATTCGGGATTGATTCGATATTTGATATCAATTTGGATTTTGGATCACTAAATAAAGTCTCAATAAATCAAATTTTGCTGTTAAAAGGCAAGCTAATGTTAAATATTGAGCTGTCCATTGGCCTGTGGTGCCGACAACAGATTCAGCACCACAGGCCAATTTACAGGGACGGGGTGCTTTGTGAAACAGTCAAACGAATCTGATTCATTTCAGAATGTCGTTTGCTTTAGTACTGAGTCTGACATGTATGTATGTAAGTTGGAATTGTTTCGGTATTTGATATCGATTCGAATTTTAGATCACTAAATAAAGCTCCAATAAGTAAAATTTTGCTGTTAAAAGGCAATCTAGGGTTAAATATTGAGCTGTGGCGCTGACAACAGATTCACCACCAAATGTCCCGCCTCGTCCTCTGAACCTCTGTCAGCACCTTTCCAGTACTGCCCATCCCCAGAACCAGTACTGGGATCCTGTACTACTCCTCTGAACAAGCAGTGATACACACAAACAGTTAATCACCAACTACGTCACACACTCCTGAATAAAGGACTAAGACTCCATTTCGACCTTTGCTTCATCATTGTACTTCAACCCTCACAGAGAGAAGTGCTGTGCTCTGACGCTCCTGAAACCCAAGCCTTATCTTGGACCCTATCCCAGTACCTGCTCCTGTCCTGTATTCCCACATACTTCAATCCACTTACCATATCCTCTGATTCCTGCACCAGTAACCTGATTCACCATCATCTGCATATATATTCTGGTTACTATGACTATTCACCCACTTCCACCCATATCCGTGTATTGCAGTTCACTGCACCCTGGGCTCATATTCCCCTAATCTCAGTGCCAACCCGGTTCCACCCCAAAAATGTGACCCACATGCCAGTTTACAGGGACAGGGTCCTTTGCAAAACAGTCAAACAAATCTGAATGTTTCATAATGTTGTTTGCTTTAGTACTGACTTGTATGTAATGTAAGTTGGTATCGATTTGTTTTATACCGTTCCGTTTCGTTTTAGTTTCAATTCGGATGAAATCAATTTGTTATTTCGGAAGTACTTCTGAAATATGAATTAAAGAATTCCATAACTAATCGAGATGCGTAACGAAACAAATGCACACCTCTAGCTGTCATTTGCGCTTATTTCTATGGCTCCTTGCCAAACAAAAACAGAGGTTTTTGTTTACTTGAATGGCCATTGAAGTGTTAAGCCCACCTGCCACATCACAGCAACCTCTTTCAATGGTGGGTTTATATTTATACCCTCACCAAAACATTTCCGCTTCGGGATTGGAAAAGAAAACACGGAAAGGGACAGCAGCAAAAAAATAACCTGGCAGGAAAAAGAACAAATATGCGCAAAAAGTGGTTTAGATTCAGGCTCAACTGTCCAAACACCCTGTGAAAGCCTTGGAATGACCTGTACACTTATGAATGTTAAACCATAACTACAGAGCTGTAAGTTCTTTTGATGTGCTTTATTGATGGCATTATTTTAAAGGGATACCCACAAGTTGAACATCATAATGGGCAATTCTAATTAACATTGCTGTATACCTCACGTGGAATATGACCTTGAAAAACCCGAGCTAGCATTCTAAGCTTATCAGCCCCACGCGACGTGCGAGAACAATAATGTAAATATATAATAAAATATCTCTCGCTATCCAGACATTAAGTGGCTTTGAAGTGTCGATCCGACACCCCTGGTTAATTGATTGGTTCACTTTTAATTAATTAATTGGTTGTAGCCTTGAATTAAATCTTCCATTAACGTTCGGCAATCTAGAAATCCGTTATTATTACATACAATTAGCGTTTCAAATCCACACGGTAACTAATATGCCCTTGATGCTTTCATTAAACAAACCTATAAAATGACTTGCTTCATTATGTATTTTACTTCTTTTTTTTTTCTCTCCCCTTTCTCTCTCTTTTCTTCTTTTTTTTTTTGTAACGATATCTCTTCACCTTTTTTTTTTTTTTCTTCTACTTTTGCCAGCCGGGTTTTAAGTGCCTATTTGAAATCAATTTCTCTAATAATGGACTTAATGAGCTCATCAATTAAGCCTGCCATAATGGGATGTAAGAGTGTGGTTTCAGTTATCAGTTAAACTCTGGAACTAATTTCCATGCTTCATCTATCAAAAATGAGCGGCTAATATTGTTTAGCTTCTGCTTTAAAATGATAGGGAGACCCCGAGCCCTTCTCCTTTAATGTCCGAGAGTTCTGAATTTCGTTTGGAAAGAAGGATGAGGCACGGGAACCATTGCCAGTGGTAGAGATGTGTGACCCCCTTGTGCAAATCTGCAAGGAGGTGTGAATTCCTTAATGGGAACGACTGCAAGGCAATTACCATATAATGGATTGCAGTTTTGGGTTTATTAGATAAGCTGACTACTGGATGTGACTAGGATTTTTTTAACATTTTCCCTCTCCGAGTGGTTAATATACGTAAACCTTTTGGTCCATGACCCCTTCATTTTAAGACTAAAAGCCCATTGAATAAAATATTGTCAGGGTTTGGCTATTTTGACTTAGAATTTTCACTTCTCCAGTCATTCTCCTGAGTTTCACCTCTCTCTGAATAACCCTGTGGTGTGTGTGTGTGTCACACTGGGCATTTTTCATGGGGATATATTAATATTTAAGGAACACTAACATTTACATAAGCTGTAACTAGATTACTTGTGTATTGCAAAAAAAAAAAAAACATTTTATAAAACACAGGCTGCATGTAGAAAGGAAAAATAAAGTAAGGTGTTATCGTCTGCTTCCATTTGGTGGATTTATCCCATGGTGTAATAATTATCAAAAGGAAAAATTTTACTTTACAGCTGTAGTGTAGCTTCTACAGTATTTAAGATAAGATATAATGGGGCAGTGAGGTGGAGGAGTGATTGTTTAGATAAGTAGAGATGTGCATTCGTTTCAGAAAAATTCAGAATTTGTAACGAAATTTGATAATTCGTAGTTCGGAAGTACTTCCGAATAACGAATCGATACAATACGAATTTGAAACGAAACAAAATGGTATATAACGAATTTATTTAGTTTTACACTGGGTCACATCATAAAAGAAAAATTTGAATAATTGATATCAACTCTCGAATTTGAAATGAACTATCAAATACATAACAACTATCGAATTTGAAATGAAATATCAAATACATAACAACTATCGAATTTGAAATGAAATATCAAATACATAACAACTATCGAATTTGAAATGAACTATCGAATTGATATATGAAATTCAAAATCGATACGAAATCAATACGAAAAACAAAACGAAACGAAATACGAAACGAAATTAGTTTGGAAATTCTGAAAACGAAATTATTTAAAAACGTAACGAAACAAAACTAAACTAAACAAATTTTTCAGCCATGCACATCCCAAAAGATAAGGCAGCAGGGGGTGTATTGTGTGTGGTAGGCTACTTGAGATAAGAGATAACAGCTGAATGAGATAAGACAGGGAGCTCAAAAGACTTCAGGCCCTATTGTATACTTAACGCTAACGTTAACACAGGTGGCCCTAGCACGGGCCGACCATATTACATTCCAATCCCTAACGGGTTAAAAAACCTGTTAGCGATTCGGAGATTGTACTTTTCAGCGCAAGTTTACTGTACTTTGCGCTCCCTATGTTTAACATGGGGTCCGCAAAGAGTTAATTAGCATTGGGATTACAAAATCTACTTAATCCGCTTCTACAGAATCATTTATCACCAGCTTCAAATACCCCCATAAAATCACAAACTCATCTCCCATCCCGCGGCAAGAACAATGGCCTGATCCGCTGCTTCTGGCCGCCGGGAGCAGAGAGAGATTGGGGAAAAAAATCCCCAGTCTTCCTCCGTGAGTCACTCCGCCGACCGGCAGGATTTCATGAAAGCCAAGATCCTGCAGGTCATGTTACAAGCAGTTGAAGCCTCCATGGAGTCCTATGGACTCCATGGAGGAGATGCTCGGGCAGCACTTAGTGCTGCCTCGACCATCCTGAGGCTTAGTGCTGCACTACAAGGCAGGCTGCTGGATTAGCGCCTGCCCCATAATATGGAGCTAAACCGGGGGACGCTAAGGAGAAACCTAAAGGCGCAGGATTCCCTCCTTAGCGTCCCCGTTTTAGCAGGCTGTATGTAATATTGCCCTTCTAATCTTCCCTCTGGTGATGTCCTTTGAATACATAACAAACAATACAAGTCTTATGAGTTGGATTTTCGACATCTGATCAATTTACTCCATTCTACGGCCAAAGCAACACAGTGAGGAGCAAGTGCTGTAATGATACAATGGGGGGTTTACAACACAAAATATCACGAAATAGGTGCACCCAGTGACAAATATAGACTAAAATTTGTTTTTATTTTCTTAACTAAACAAACAGGAGAAAAGCAAAGCACATTTAAGAAATCAGCAACATAAAATTAATACAATAAGGGCATTTCATTTTTTGGTGGTACCGGCCCTTTAATTTGTTCCTATATAGTTTTATGAATTCATGTTAAATTACATTTTCAGATTAAAGATCCTATAATGTGAGAAAACTGTATTATCTGGCAAAAGTGTCACAATGTATGTATTAAGGGGAGCAATTTGATGTAGCAATATTATAATCTTTTACGTATTGATGAGTAAGGGCCAGTACTCACTCACCTTACAGGGTTATTCAGAGAGATCCGAAAAGTCACTGCACGTTCGGTGAGTTTTCGTTCCCTGCACTTCGGGGCGAGTCAGAGATTCCTAGTTCGCCGAACCTTCGGTGTACTCAGCAAGCAACGCAGGGCCCCTGTAGTGCAGGGAATACTAGCCGCAAACCCACAGAACACTCGCCGAATACTCACCGAACACTCATCGAAAACCCGGAGAAACCACTGCAAAAACTCCACCGAACAGGCCGGAAAAATCTGAGTAGCCGCCGATCACAGTGCAGAGCAGCCGCCGGAAAAAGCTGACACACAGATGAACGGGGTGAAAAACAAAACAGTTTGCTTGAAAGTTTGAAAAGTGAAACGCTGTTTGCAGAAAAAGTACTGAACGTAAATTTCTGGAATTTACACATTAGATCCAATGAATGATAATAAAAAGGACTGTTACAGAAAAATGAAAAAACTACAGTATTTAAAAAAAAACGGAAAAAATTCCCAAAAATGCCTGAAAGATCCTAAAAAATCTAAAGTTAAAGAGACTTTTTACTGCAGAATAAAATGATAAATGGTTTATTAGATATTGAATTAAAACTGGAATATTTTTAACATTGAAGCCTATGGGATTGACCTGAATAAAACTGCTGAATGAAACCACCGAACGGTAGGGCACTTAACTGACATTCCTCAACTATTCGGTGTTCTCTGAATAGATGAACCATTGCTTCTCTATGGGGCATTTCACTGCCCTCGAACCGGCACTGTACGTGCAGGCAATTCGCTAGAATTTGGTGAATTGGCTGCTCTCTGAATAGCCGAATAACATTCGCTGAATTTCATTGTCCGGTTCTCTCTGAATAACCCCCCTAGACTATAGGGTTGGTAGAAGAAGTGGGTGATCATTGTTGCACAACCATACAAATTATTTAACCCTTACTCACTATGAATTGAGTTGAGGGTACCAAATTAATCCCTGAACTTGAAAGCACCTTTTTTACCGCAGCGCCACTGCTGGTACATTACATTCTCCAAATATTATGAGATGATCTGTTAATATAGGGAGCCATGTAAGTCTCACAAATTCAAATTGAAATAAGGCCTGAACGGTTAGTTCACTATTTACAGTATATTATCTGAGATGTTGAGTAGTCTTTAATTTATTTTCCTGTATAGAAATTAACCTCTACACCGTGAAGAACATACAGGAAGCATCTGCTATTTTCCCTATGGACTGTGGATGACAGTTACCCAAGTGTCCTGGCTCTTCTTCTTGTGGCGGTCAGCCCAGAGGATGAATGACCAGCAGTGTATTTTGGCCTAGGCCGACAAGGTCTAGGCCTAGGGCGGCACTTTCCATGGGGCGGCGGCCCCGCTGCTCAGCGAGACCCGCTGCCCCATGGGACGGTTGTGACCACCGCTCCATGAGACCCGCCGCTCCGTGAGACAATCGCTGGCGGCCGCCGGTACTTGAATACCCGGCCGCCGAGCGTTTCTGTCTCAGAGCTGCAGCGCTGGGAGGAAGTGGTCATATGACTTCCTTCCAGCGCAGCAACAGATTTGGAGGTTCCAGTCGCCAGCCACTTGCCCCCAGGTCAACAGGGGGGGGCGGCGGGCGGTGGCCCCAGGCATCCAGTTCGGGGGGGCATCTAAGCGCTCCCCCGAGAAGATCCTGCCGACGGCCACGTGCTTTTCCTACGTGTGGCCGCCAGCATGATATATCTGCTGCTCTCCTGGGGTTCTATACACCAGCCAGCCGCAATCTCACGGCTGGCTGGTGTATAGAACCCCAGGTGAGTGGCAGATTTTCATGCTGGCTGCTGCACGTAGAAGGGAAAAGCACACGGCCACCGGCAGGATCTAATCAGGGGAAGCAGACAGGAGGTGAGAGCTGGTGGCAAATATACCCATATGAGCTGGGGGGCAAATATACCCATATGAGCTGGGGGTAAATATACCCATATGAGCTGGGGGGCAAATATACCCATATGAGCTGGGGGCAAATATACCCATATGAGCTGGGGGAAAATATACCCATATAAACTGGGGGGGGTAAATATACCCATATGAGCTGGGGGGCAAATATAACCATATGAGCTGAGGGGCAAATATACCCATATGAGCTGGGGGTAAATATACCCATATGAGCTGGGGGAAAATATAACCATGTGTGTGCTGGGGGCAAATATACCCATATGAGCTGAGGGGCAAATATACCCATATGAGCTGGGGGTAAATATGCCCATATGAGCTGGGGCAAATATAACCATGTGTGAGCTGCTGGGGCAATATATCCATGTGTGAGCTGAAAATAAAGGTGGGGTTAAATTAAATGAAAAGAGTGTGTGGGGGTAAATTAAATGAAGAGGGGGGTTAAATTAAATGAAAAGACTGGGGGATTTGAAATGAAATGAGTGGGGAGGGATAATGAATTGAAAAGATGTGGGGGTTAATGAAATGAAAAGAGGTTGGGGTTAATGAAATGAAAAGAGTGGGGGCGTTTGGAATGAAATGAGTTTTATTGCTGTGCAGCTCTGATATACGCTCATACACAGTGCACGTTTCTGTGGGTTTTATTGCTGTGCAGCTCTGATACGCTCATACACAGTTCATGTTTCTGTGGGTTTTATTGCTGTGCAGCTCTGTGATACACTCATACACAGTTCATGTTTCTGTGGGTTTTATTGCTGTGCAGCTCTGTGATACACTCAACTTAAAACCGTGCACATTTCTGTGGGTCTTATTGCTGTGCAGCTCTGTGATACGCTCATACACAGTGCATGTTTTTGTGGGTTTTATTGCTGTGCAGCTCTGTGATGCACTCATACACAGTGCACGTTTCTGTGGGTTTTATTGCTGCGCAGCTCTGTGATATGCTCATACACAGTGCATGTTTCTGTGGGTTTTACTGCTCTGCAGCTCTGTTATGCTCATACACAGTGCATGTTTCTGTGGATATTATTGTTTAACCAATTAGAGCGGCTGTGATCCAGTATACTTGACATGCGTGGCTGATCTGTATAAAAATGGTTGAATTTTTAAACATTTCCTAATCTTATTTGATTATCTCAATAGATACAACATTTGAAACGGTATACAAAATATACAAGCAGGCACTTGGTATCCACTTTTAATATCAAGAAAGGAAAAGGCAGAGCTCTAAGAGGAAAAGGTGGAGCCTAAAGAGGAAGGGTGGGGTTTAACCAGGAAGAGGTGTGACCTTGACAGGAAGGGGTGTGTCAAATTTTAATTGGGGGTGCGCGAGTTTAGTCAGGCCTAGGGCAGCACAAAACCTAAATACACCACTGTGAATGACCAGGGCTAAGGTCGTCCCAAGAGTGCACGGAAGTTATAACATCATGATTTTAGAAACATCCCTTTAACTCCAGCATAGCTGGACAAAATATGGCAGTAGAGAGGGGCCTAATTTGGACATAGAGGGGAGAGTTCTTTGGACCCCCTTCCATTTACTATATAAGTCCTAGAAATTCAAACCATGTATCATTTGAAAGGTCATGGTGTAAAATATAAATATAAAAAAAGAACAAATTAAAAATATTTTTTTTACAATTGGCATTTTTGATAATTTGTGCTAAAATACATTTATTAGTGATATAAATACATAAAGAATAATGCAAACTATAATTTTTAACCCCTCTTCCATGTTCAGTGTTTTAAAAAAAGTCATTTTGTTCACAAAACGCAAAGTGCCAAATGTATCAGAAAGTTTTTAGTTTTTTTCCAATTATGGTTAAAATTACTTACAGGGTTATTCAAAGAGATCCGAATTGCTTGAGAAAGGTAACCGAACGCTGAAAATCAGCGTTCGGTTACCTTTCCTGGCCATTTGGCTATCCAGAGAGCAGGCAATTCGCCAAATCCTAGCGAATTGCCTCAACATATGGTGCCTGTTCGGTGCCTGTTCGAGGGCAGTGAAATCCCCATAGAGAAGCACTGCTTCGGCTATTCAGAGAACACAAACCAGCAGTGAAAGGTTCCCGAAATGCCCTGCCATTCGGTGGTTTCATTCGACAGGTTTATTCAGGAGAATCCCATAGGCTTCAATGTTAAAAATATTCCCGTTTTAATTCAATATCTAATAAACCGTTCATTATAAAATTCTGCAGTAAAGAGTCTCTTTATTTATAGATTTTTTATGATATTTTAAGCATTTTTCTGATTTTTTTTTAAAAAGTTTTCTTATTTTTTCTGTAACAGCCCTCTTTATTCTCATTCCCTGGACCTCATATGTAAATTTCAGACATTTTCGCTCAGTAGTTTCTTTGCAAACAGTGTTTCACTTTCACACATTCATACAAACTGTTTTCCTAATTTATTCACTGCCTCTTCTGCTGTGTCGAAGGCTGTGATCGGCTCCTGTTCGGGTTTTTCTGTGGTTTTTGACGGGTTAATCCAAATGTTTTTGCGTGTTTTCGGCGTGCATTCGCTGGGTTTTGCGGTGAGTTTTCGTCAGGTTTGCGGCGACTTTTCCCTGCAATTCGGGGACCCTGTGGTGCTTGCTGAATACACCGCAGGGTCACCGAAATGGGATCAGCAAAACAAACCGAATTGAAGAGAACGAAAAGACACCGAACGTGCGGTGACTTTTCAAATCTCTTTGAATAACCCTGTTATTTCCTTATAAAAATGCAGTGACAGGTTCTCCATTTCTGATTAAATTTATTTATTTATGATAAAAATAATAAATGTACACACTGTCAATGGTTAAAATCTGAATAAAAATGTACACTTTTGACATAGCATTCTGATGTGACATGACGTATACACAAAGTAATGATATATTTTGAATCTGCTGAGTCCACTGAGAAAAAAAGGAAAAATAAAATAAAAAAAAAAGGATTTATTAATTAGAAAATGGTCAGCACACGTGGGTGGATTGAAATGACTCAGCAGCAAAGGCGTTATTATATATTTTATATGCACAAATATTAGTTTAAGTTCTTCTATTTTAATTCACATTTGGTATGCAGCTCAGGCGATTAGGACCAGAGTAATACGTACACAACATTCTCATATTACATTGGTAAACTATCCTTTCTCTGCTCTTCTAGACTTTGTAATGCCAGAAAGCTGGTCACCTGGATAAATAAATAAATACCATGAATGGAAAATAATAAGCTTACAACAAACTACTGGCACCTGGCAACAGAAATGAATAATGAATAAAAATACCTTCTTCACAATCAACTCACCAAAAACACCAAGAAAGCCACTTTTGAGAGCTTCTATCAATGTAAATTCATGTTAAAATCCAAGGAATGTATTTATCATATGTTCTGGCTTGAGATAAATCCTCTTCCTGTGTTATAGCATGGAGCTTAATTCATCAAATTGAAAGATATTTTGGACACATTGATGAATAAGGTACATATTGCAAAATAGGAGGATGTCTTATTTATCCCATTGGAGATTAATATTAATCTTTGCCAAGGAACCCCCAGGACATCAATGAACGGAAGACACGAATGACTTTCGGCTAAACCAAACATAGGAAATAAATAGCATTTTATTGCTTTGCTTTAAAATTCGCAATGAATAGTAATACATTTTCAATCTATTAAACGATAATTAATGTATAGCAAGAAAATGTTTGTTATGTCCGAGAATATACATGGATATGACTTAACGATACAAAGATATTAATTAGAAATGTCCAATATGCCTCTCAGATCAAGCAAATATAAGACTGATCTCCACATGATCTCCACATTTTCCAAGGAGATCGTTTTCAAGATTGCAATCTCAATGTTTAGCAAATATATGTGTATCTCCCCGACATTTCGGTGCTCTCTCGTTCCCTGCACTTCCCTGCACTTCGGGGAATCAGAGTTCCCCACCCTGCGGTGTATTCAGCATTTAACTCAGGGTCCACAGAGTGCAGGAAAAACCTGCCGCATACCCGCCGAACACTGCAGAAAACCCGCCGGAACGGCCGCAAAAAACACGCTGAACATTTCGGAAAAAGCTGACGAGCCGCCGATCACAGCGCAGACCAGCCACCGGAAAAAGCTGACAAGCTGGTGAACGGGGTAAAAAAAACAACAATACGGTTGAAAGTGTCAAAATTTAAACGCTGTTTACAAAAAAACTACTGAACGAAAATGCCTGGAATTTACATATAAGATCCTATGAATGATAATAAAAAAGTCTGTTACAGAAAAAAGAGAAAACTCTATTTAAAAAAACCCAGAAAAAAGAGTTTGCCCAAAAAATTCAAAAAAATGCCTAAAGGATCCTAAAAAAATCTATAAATAAAAAAACTTTTTACTGCAGATTAAAATAATAAACTGTTTATTAGATATTGAATAGAAACGGGAATATTACTAACATTGAAGCCTATGAGATTCGCCTGATAAAACCTGCCAAATGAAACCACCGAACAGCAGGGCACTTTGGCAACTTTTCACTGCTGTTTGGTGTTCTCTGAATAGATTAACCATTGCTTCTCCATGGGGGATTTCACTGGCATCGAACAGGCACCGTAATTGCTGGCAGTTCGCCAAAATTTGGCGACTGCCTGCTTTCTGAGTAGCTGACTGGCCCCGAAATGTCACCGTACGGGGAAATTTCCTGTTCGGTGACATTTCGGGGCCAGATCGGCTCTCTCCGAATAACCCCTTATATGTTTTGGGGGTGGGGTGTTCTGGGGATTTTCCATCAATTTCAAGTTATTGTGAAAAATGAAAGCACTTTCGGTCTCAGGCATTTTGCTACCGAGTATCAGTTTTGGATGTGGAAATCTTGGCTTGTCAGGCAAAATTTGGTAGAACCTGTAGCAAGGTCGGCCATTGTGTAAGTCGGTCATGTCAGTTGGTCATAGGAGTGAACGAGAAGGAACATTGTGGCTTATTCTGTGAATGAGAATTGACAAAATACTCTTACCCCTACTCTTGACAAAACTATATTACAGATTGTGTATCCCTTATCAGACATACTTGGACAAGAACCAAAAGTGGTTTTCTTGTGGGGTTTTGGAATATTTACATAAGATAATGAGATATCTCTGGGAATTTCTAGACACAAAATTTCATTTATGTTTCATACACACCTTATACACACAGGCTGAAGGGCATGTTATACAATATCTTTAATAATGTTGTCCCCATTAGTCAGTTATGGTATTTTCCACTTTAGGCCCGTGTCAGACGAACGCAGTGATCACGCCCGTGTTGCCGCACAGTTTAACGTCCGTCGGAGCATAAAATTATGACCAACAGAGACCCACACACGAAGTATGTCCGCACAGAAGTGCAGGCGCACAACGCACGTGGCACCGGATGCAATTTAGGCAAGAACGTCAAACCGCTAGGACGGACGCACAGAGTGTGCCACGTCCGCGTAGCTTTGTGTGTGAGTGATGGAACCAGTCATCGGAGTTATCAAGTGAGTGACAGATGAAGTGAATGTTAGCAGACACAAGAAGAGGTGGATGTTGAGAACTTACTAGTCATTATACGCATGTAGCCAAACTGTACTCTACATTCATTAATCATACACATAATGCATATATAACTCATAGAAAGCAAATGATTTGACAAATGATTTAGGTAAACTAAAAAAATGGTGGGAGCTGTGGCAATTGAGTTTTAATGTGGATAAATGCAAGATAATGCACCTGGGACGTAAAAACCCAAGGGCTGAATATAGAATATTTGATACAGTCCTAACCTCAACATCTGAGGAAAGGGATTTAGGGGTTATTATTTCAGAGGATCTAAGGGTAAGTAGTCAATGTAATAGAGCAGCAGGAAATGCTGGCAGAATGCTTGGTTGTGTAGGGAGAGGTATTAGCAGTAGGAAAAGGGAAGTGCTCATGCCACTGTACAGAGCACTGGTGAGACCTCACTTGGAGTACTGTGTGCAGTACTGGAGACCGTATCTCCAGAAGGATATAGACATCTTAGAGAGAGTTCAGAGAAGGGCTACTAAAATGGTGTACGGCTTGAAGGAGAAAAGTTACCAGGAAAGGCTTAATGATCTTAACATGTACAGCTTGGAAAAAAGACGAGACAGAGGAGATATGATAGAAACATTTAAATACGTAAAGGGAATCCACAAGGTAGAGGAAGGGAGTATATTTAAAAGGAAACAAAGTAGCAAAACAAGAGGACATAGTCTTAGATTAGAGGGGCAAAGGTTTAAAAGTAACATCAGGAAGCATTATTTTACTGAGAGGGTGGTGGATACATGGAACAGCCTTCCAGTAGAAGTGGTAGAGGTCAAAACAGTGATTGAATATTTAAGCAAGCATGGGATAGGCATAAGGCTATCCTAAACAAAAGATAAATCCAGGTAAAGTATCCATGTAATTGGGCAGACTAGATGGGCCGAAAGGTTCTTATCTGCTGAAATTTTTCTATGTTTCTAAAGCGCCTGCTAGGACTGTACTTCTTGTAAAAATGCATTGATATGTAAATATGCACAACCTACCTAATGAGTGGCTGAGCATCATGGGAGGCGTTGTTCTAAAGCATCGGGAGAGCTAAGGTTGCTGACCCCCTGCTCTAGAATTTGCCCTGCCATTCTGCGCAAATTCTGGATACAATAATACAAGGTAACTCATTTCCATAGCAAAGACATATAAATTAGCTTGTCAATCTAACAAATTGGCATTGCCAGATTATCCCTCAATCCCAGTTGCTTTTATCACCCAAACCAGCCCATTTTGTGGCCTGATATGGGTTTTATTTTGTGTGTAATTCCATACTTAGTTTAGGTGGGCAGAGATTTACACAATCCTGCCCCATTATACAGTCACACCACAGTGACCATGTTAAAATCCCATTATCATCTATCACAGTGTTTCCCAACCCTGGTCAGGCCTCCCTAACAGGACAGGTTTTAAGGATCACCTTGGGGAAATTCAGACTGAATCCTGCAATCGCTGAGCAGCAAATCATATCACCTGTGCTGTGCTTCACATATCTGCAAACCTGGTGTGTTGCGTGACTAGGGTTGGGCATCACTGACATATCAGAAGTGTTACATACATGTATGAACTCATGTGTCATAAAACATCATGGGCAGTGTTACATACTGCCTGTTAAAGGCCACATTACAATGTTGGTGCTAACATTAACGCTCACTCTGCGTGAGCATTAACCTTAGCCGCGGTGGCTATCGCATATTACAATCCAAACGCTAAGGGGTTAAGTAACCCGTTGCGTTTGGTATCTTGTGCTTTTCAGCGTAAGGTTACTGAACTTTGCGCTCCCTATACTTAACATGGGGAGAGCAAAGTGTTAATCAGTGTTAGGATTACAATCTACTAGCGCTGATTAACGCTTGGCTCCGGTTAGCGGAAAGTTAACCAGAGCCAGGACTTGGTGTTAACGGATTCCGTTTCTGCAGAATCCGTTAACACCATCCAAAAAGTGATCAGATACTCACCTCCTGTCCCGCGGCGAGGACCGCACCTCCGTCCGCCTCCTCCGTCCGGCGGGAGCAGGGTGAGACTAAAGGGAAAAAGTTCCTCAGTCTCCCCCTGCGTATCACTACGCCGACTGGCCGGATCTTGTGAGGGGAGATCCGGCATGTCATGTGACCGCCAGTGTCTGTCTCAATGGAGTCCTATGGACTCCATCGAGTGGATGCACGCGGCGGCACTAAGCTCTGCCGCGAGCATCCCGGGGCTTTGTGCCCGGTAACAATGGAGGCAGTTTTTCCTCCCTAGCACCCCCGTTTTAGCGTTAGGAATGTAATTTACCCCAAAATGTGGACGCTAAGGAGGAAATCCTTAACATTCTCATTTTACCTCCATTTTACGGGGCAGGTGCTAATACAGCAGCCACTGGCACGGATGTGCCACCCCGAGCAGAGGCGTAACTAGAAACCTCAGGGCCCAGGTGCAAGAACCATGACGGGCCCCCCACCCTAGGTAAAAACATATCCCCCCTCCCATTAACATGCATTTGTCCCCCCTCCTGGTCCACAATGTTGACTCCAGACAGTATCACATTTTTTCCAGGTTCACTATGACTTCTTCAGTCCATCCCATTTTTTTTCTAATTTGCACTATGTGTATCTCACAGAGCTCCACAGCAATAAACCTCACAGTAATATGCAGTGTGTATCAATGTAAATCACAGAGGTTTACAGCAGCAAAACTCACAGTAATATGTGGTGTGTATGACAGAGCTCCAAAGTATAACTCACAAACAAGTATATAATAAATTAAAAGAAGAATTATATATTATAGGCAAGCCCCCAGGCCCAGGCAGGTGAGTGTGCCCCCCCCCCGGACTCAAGGGCATGGTGCGGTTCCACCCTCTGCACTCCTGGTAGTTACGCCCCTGGCCCCGAGCATCCCCTCCTGGAGTCCATAGGACTCGATTGAGGCTTCGACTGCCGGGTCACATGACCTGCAGAATCTCGCCTCTCGAGAGATCCTGTAGGTCCGGAGAGTGAACGCGGAGGGAGACTGGGGACTTTTTTCCCCTGTCTCACTCTGCTCCCGGCGGCCAGAAGACACAGCTAGAGCTGCCGTTCTCACCGTGGGATGAGAGGTGAGCATCTGATTTTTAGGGGGATTTCAGCTGCTGCTAACGGATTCTGCAGGAGCTCCAAGCTGTGCTTAACTTTTCAGTTAAAGCGTTGGGACTTTGTAATCCCAATGCTAATTACTCTTTGCTCTACCCATGTTAAGTATAGGGAGCGCAAAGTACAATAAGCACGTGCAAACGAGCGCAATCTCTGACGCGCTAATGGGTTTTTTAACCCGTTAGGGTTTGGATTGTAATATGGGCAGGCCGTGCTAGGGCCACTTAACCTAACGTTAACGCTCACAAAGCTGAGCGCTAACGTGAGCGTTAAGATTGTAATATTGTAGATCCTCACTGTGTTTGGGAATGCACGTGGTCCACTTGACCGAAAGAATTGTGTACTTAAAACATTACCCCTACTACGTATTAATATTGGGCCTTGGATTATATCCACAGCATGAGAAAGAAAATTTACACAATGTTATACAGTGAAATTCAGTGAAAAACAACATTTTAAGATCAACAAACCAATAATTTTGGATTAGGAACTTAAAACCAATACGCAATGTGAGTTTAGTAGATGTTTGAACATTTTAGAGAAGTGGAAGCAGAGAGGACTTTCTAGAGATGTGCACCGCTAAAAATGTCATTTTGTTTCAGGTTTTTTCCCAAGTGTTTTTTTTTCATTTCGGGTCATTTCGGCCCGTTTTCATTTCAATTCTGTGATTCGATTCGGTGATTCGATATCGAGTCTAAATTTTGGGTCGATTCGAAATTTCGGGTCAAATTTTGAATTGATATAAAAAAAAATAGATTGTTTTTTAAAAAATGCTCAAAAGATCCTAAAAAATCTAAGAATAAAGAGATTCTTTACTGCAGAATATTATAAGCAATGGTTTATTAGATATTGAATTAAAACGGGAATATTCGGATCAAGGTGTAGGAAATGTTTGACCATCAAGGTGTGGGAAATGTTGTATCCCATAGGCTTCAATGTTAAAAATATTCCTGTTTTAATCCAATATCTAATAAATAGTCACTTATAAAATTCTGCAGTAAAGAGTCTCTTTATTCTTAGATTTTGTTTAGGATCTTTTAAGCATTTTTTTTTTAAAAAAATCGTTTTTTTTTTATATCAATTCGAAATTTGATATCAAATTCAATAGTTGATATCACTTCGAATTTTGGATCACTAAATAAAACCCCAATTAATAAAATGTTGCTGTTAAAAGACAATCATGGGTTAAATATTAAGCTGTGTCACAGATTTTGTACTAGAGTCAAATTAAACAGTGAAATGAAATTAATTTGCTTCAGAAAGTCATTTGCTGACTATTACTTGTATTGTAAATTAAGATCAATTTGATTGTTGATATCAATTCGAAATTTGATTTCAAATTCGATAGTGTGGGAAATGTTCTATCCCATAGGCTTCAATGTTAAAAAATATTCAGTTTTAATCCAATATCTAATAAACCGTTGCTTATAATATTCTGCAGTAAAGAGTCTCTTTATTCTTAGATTTTTAAAATCTTTTAAGCATTTTTTTAAAAAAAAAATCGATCTTTTTTAATATATATCAATTCAAAATTTGATATTGAGAAATTTAGAATCGAACCGAAATCGAATCGAATGACTCGAAATTTCGATCGATCTGAAAATTTTGTGTGGTCGACATTTCGGATTCGGGATGCCCTCGGAAGCACGAAAATGGTAAATTTCGTACGAAAAACGAATCTGTACGAAACGAATTGCACATCCCTAGGACTTTCTGAGCGTCTCACTGGTGGCA
Organism: Leptobrachium leishanense; assembly: GCA_009667805.1. Taxonomy (NCBI): domain Eukaryota; kingdom Metazoa; phylum Chordata; class Amphibia; order Anura; family Megophryidae; genus Leptobrachium; species Leptobrachium leishanense. The sequence continues at coordinate 515,592,037 of CM019063.1, read as the reverse complement.
TCAACGTCTACTACTAAATGTAAACAACGAAAAAGATCCAAGCAAAAAAGTGCATCCTAGGCTCCATTTGAGAATATAAGTGGACTGTATCTCTTATAATTGATATTAAGTTGATTACAGATACACTGTAATGTTTATTCTAGCACTGCTACTGTGTTAGCCATTGACTCTTTACGGACCATGTAAGCATCCTTATGGAGCATCAAGAATGAAAAAGGAGATGCCGTAGGTTTACAGTGTTTATATCGTGCATTTGTACATTACATGCAGCAAGGCATTAAAATAAATTAACTTATATTTCATCTTAGGTTATTGGCATAAAACGTGAGTCGGTTTTCAAACGTCGTAACTAGATTCCGATATTTGCCGATGTCAACTAAGCCTCTAGGAGTGTTAGCCATTTTTTTCTTTCCCGGTGTTTGTCTTTTGTCTGGCAGACTTGGAGGAAAAATGGAGATAAAGAAGTGTTATTAAAATAGTGACAAGCGGCTCAGAAAGTATGTTAAGAATGGAAAAGGGGCAGTGCATCAGAGAAGAAATAATGAAATGCAGAAATCACCCACTCTGACAATTGGAAGGCTGTGTAGCAGCTTAGCCTGTTGGTCCAAGGCTATTTGTCATAATCAGCGGCACTTTTCTCATTAGCAAAAAGCCATTACCAGTGGACTTTATCAGCAGCTGTGAGTTATCGGGGGCACCCAGCAATCCTAGTGTGTAACCATGGGGTTCAGAGGGCTCCCGCAGATTTAATAAGCCAAATTCTGCTTTACCAAGTCTTCGGAGTGGTGTCATTTCAATTCTCTGCTAGGTAGCCAAGGACAGCAGTTCTGCCAAATGTTAACTGCTTGCAAGCCTTGCTGGCCTTATCCCATTACTCTGCATTATTTCAAGCCCTTCTTCTTCTATTAGAAAATGTGAACCAGGTGAAAGAACAGTGCTCCTTCCTAATATACAACTGTGTGTCCGGCGCAATAACACCAGAGTGCACAAAGGAGTAACAATTGTCTTATGTTTCTGCAAATCTTGGGGGGTAATACCTCCAAGGGTATTCCTTCAGTGGGATTAAACGGATAAACACACAATCTGACCCTCCAATACACAAAGAAAGAGAAGGTACAATAGTGCAGATCAATCAATATCGATTTATACAGAATATAACCAGAGTTCAGTGGTATATTGAACTCACACCTTTTGAGAGCTCCCTAGCTCTATTGTAGTCGCGTCACGAACTGTTACGGGCCAGTCCGTAGGCCAGGCTCCTTTCTTTCCCCGGTATCGCTTTTCTTTAGATCTCAGGAAGAAGTATTGTATCTTTTGTTAAAGATATATATTCTCAAAGAATATTACTCACCCTCTGAGGAGCTACACCGAGCTCTAGGGGTCCAGCGAGTACAGATTGTTTAAGACACAATCTTAGAAAGCCTCTTTCAGAAAAAGTTATGGATTGGTGTCTTAAGTCAGACACCGGAGGGGTAGGCAGCCGGCGTCACAGTAAGGACCAGATCTCCCTTCTATGTGGACGGTGGTTGGAACAATCCGTTTCACCAGAACATGTGTTCTCCTCTCAGCAAGGGTCCAAATATATTAGTCCTCTGCTGGATGAGGGGTCTATAAGGTCCTGGGGGAGTGTAGTTCCTCCACTTTAAAATCACTTCTTCTTCTTCTATTAGACTACGCAATGTGTCATATATGTAGAGACTGGTAACAAAAAATGAGGGAAAAGAAGTATTGTATGTATGCTTGTCGACTGGTCTGTCGATCGACCTGTCTGTGGATACTTGTGAGTTTGACTGGTTTATTCATGAAGACATGTTTCTATTTGTTCTTCATATGGATATATTTCCAGGACTTGCCATTTCCTACCTTAAAATATAAGTATTAGCCTCATTTTAGAATGAACCACAAAACAAACCTGACGAAAGACACTATAGGGGTTATTCAAAGACAAATTTGCCGCTCTATTGCACCGAACTGTGAATCTCCCCGTATGGTGTAATTTTGTCCCAGTTCAGCTATTCAAAAAGCTGTCAATTCGCCAAATATTGGCGAATTGTCAGCGAAATACGCTGCAATTCAGCGTCAGTGAAATTCCACATAGAGAAGTAACGGTTAATCTATTTGGAGAACGCCATACAGCAGCAAAAAAGTTGTCAAAATGCCCAGATTTTCGGTGCTTTCGTTCGGCAGGCTTAAACAGATGATTCCTATAGGTTTCAAGGTAAAAAACAAACAAACCCCATTTATATAAATTTTTTATTCAACCTTTCATTCTTTTCTTTTGCAGCAAAAAGTCTTTTATAAATTTATTATTTAGAATTTTTTTAGGCATTTTTTCGGATTTTTTCCAGGAAATTTTTGATTCCGTTTTTTTTAAATGGCTTTTTTTTAATTCTGTAACAGACCTTTTTATTGTTATTCATAGGACTTTATATATTATTTCCATGCATTTTCATGCATTATTTCTGTGTTAAACACCTTTTAAAGATTGCTTTTTTTCTTCCCCGTTCGGTGGCTGGTCGGTCGGCTTTTTTCGGCACTGTTCAATGGCTGATTGGAGTCGGCAGGTTTGGATCCTCGGTTTCGCTCTGCGATTTGTGGCTACTTTTGGCAGTTTATCAAATACATTTGGTGATTTTTCGGCAATTTATCGGATGCGTTCAGTGAATTTTGGGAGGTTTTTTAGATGCGTTTGATTTTTTCGGCAGCGTTCCTTGGTTTATCGGATGCGTTCAACGGGTTTATCGGCGGCGTTTGTTGGAACCATTCGGCGCACTTCGGGGACTCTGCGTTGAATGCTGAATTCACCTCAGGGTTAGCAAACTGAGCTCACCGAAGTGTGCCGAAGGAAAGAGCACTGAGATTTTGGTGCTCTTTGAATAACCCCTTATAATGTGACAGCAAGACTTAACATGTACAGGCTGCCCTGGTCCAGGAAGCCATAAACATGGCGTGTTTTCATAACTGATTCACAACTTTTTGACGTGACTCATGTTTTTCAAGTAATAAGCTTAAGCCCTTCACTACCATAATTGCGTTAACTCATTCTTCTAAATTACCTGACAGTGTCTGAGATCGAGTTAACACAATCGGGTAGTATTCATTCACAAGACGACTACACACTATGGGCCGTTAAACATTAACGCGCGTGAATTAACGCTGGTATTACAATCCTTGCGCATTATTTCATCCATCAAAAAATAACGCGTGTAGAAAAGACGCGCAAAAACTAGCGTGCATTAACGTTGCTTGCAGAAATCGGTGTGCGGACTGTTTTTTCATGCGATTCAGCCAATCAGAATTAAGAACCACAATTGTCTCCCGTTAAGTTTTTGCGCCTGTCAAAGTCAGTCTGCGCATATATGCTGCATCAAAAAAAAAAACCACGCACAACTTCTCAAATTTATTGTTTGGGTATGTGTAGAATGTGTAACTATACTGTGCTGTATTTTTTTTCGGGCTGGTGTATTTGGTTTCGGCCAGAACGTTCAGATTTGCCGTTACCACCAGCTTTTCAAAGACGTTAAAATTATGCGCGCAAATGCTGTGCGTTAAATTTTGCGCATAGATTGTAATACCATCCGCGTACCAGCGCACAAAAGCATTTGCGTTCACAATGTTAAGTATAGGACGCGTGCAGTACATTACGCTCGTGCAGCGTTTGCGCAGGTTCACCAGCGGTAGACGTTAACGTGCATTTTTTGCGCGGACATTGTAATACGACGTTCAGCGCAAAGGGTTTTGCCCCTCACGTTAATGAGTTTTTGCGCACTCGTTAACGTTTGCGCGAAGAATGTAATAGAGCCCTATGTCCTTAGGACAGTATTACATACTGCCTGCTAAAATGGGACACTAGGGCCCCTATTACATTCTTTGCGCATTGTGGTTTGCGTGTGCAAATGCGCATTTGCACGAGGGGCAAAACCCTTTGTGCTGAACGTTGTATTGCAACGTTCGCGCAAAAGATGCGCGTTAACGTTCAACGCGAGTCACCCTGCGCAAACGAAATTTCGTGAGCGCTTCCCATACTTAACTTTGTCAGCGCAAATGCGTTTGTGCGCTGGTACGCGGATGGTATTACAATCTTCGTGCAACTTTTTACGAACGACGTTTGCTCGCATTTTTTTAACGTCTTTGAAAAGCTGGTGGTAACTGCAAATTGGAATGTTTTGGCCGAAACGAAAAACACCAGCACGAAAAAAAAAATACAGCAACCTATAGTTACACATTCTACACATACCCAAACCAGAAAATTGTGTATTTGTGCATATTTTTTTTATTGCTGCAGAATATATACTCAGATTTACTTTGACAGGCGCAAAAACTTAAGTGAGTCAATAAAGTTAAATTAATGTCAATTAAGGTTCTTAATTTTGATTGGCTGAATCCGGCGAAAAAAACAGTCCGCACACTGATTTACGTGCGCTACGTTACTGTGCGCGTATTACTCTTCGTTTTGCGCGGCGTTTTTACGAATGTTATTTACGGACGGATGAGAAAATGCCTTTGGTTCGGAATACTCCGTTAAGCCGGACACACGCAAAAAAATTTGTGCTGCGTGAACGATATTGCGCAAAGAATGTAATAGGGGCCTAAGGAAGAAAACCTGTGCCTGCAGGTTTCTCCTTAGCGTCCCCGCTTTAGCTCCATATTAAGGGGCAGGAGCTACTCCATCACTGCCCTAGCATCCCCTCCATGGAGTACCAGCTCATTGAATAAAACAGATCCACATCTACAATCCATATCTACAAGCTTTGGTTCTAAGCACTGTGTGATGCCGAGCTCTTTGAAGTTTGTGTAACATAATAATGCAAATGGAGCTGATCTACCATAGAATACACCAGATACTGTATACTTTCCACGCCGTTATTAAAGAGGACCTGTCAATTCTGATAGTCAGGGCCCTGCTTTCCCTCTATTTAGTATAGAAAGCTGTGGAGTCCATTGTGGCTTTGACTACTGGGTCACATGACCTGCAGGATCTTACCTCTCACATGACCCAGGACATACTTGAAAACGAGATAAATCTCAATGTATCCCTCCTGGTAAAATCCTTTATAAATAAATAAATAAATGATCCCGCAAGTCGGTGGAGTGATCGCGGAGGGAAACTGGGGACTTTTTTCCCCAGTCTCACTCTGCTCCCGGCGGCCAGAAGACACAGCTAGAGCTGCCATTCTCACCGTGGGATGAGAGGTGAGCATCTGATTTGTAGGGGGATTTCAGCTGCTGCTAAGTGATTCTGCAGGAGCTCCAAGCTGTGCTTAACTTTTCAGTTAAAGCGTTGGGACGTTGTAATCCCAATGCTAATTACTCTTTGCTCTACCCATGTTAAGTATAGGGAGCGCAAAGTACAATAAGCACGTGCAAATGAGCGCTAATGGGTTTTTTAACCCGTTAGGGTTTGGATTGTAATATGGGCAGGCCGTTCTAGGGCCACTTAACCTAACGTTAACGCTCACATAGCTGAGCGCTAACGTGAGCGTTAAGATTGTAATATTGCCCCATGACTGTAGATCCTCACTGTGTTTGGGAATGCACGTGGTCCACTTGACCGAAAGAATTGTGTACTTAAAACATTACCCCTACTACGTATTAATATTGGGCCTTGGATTATATCCACAGCATGAGAAAGAAAATTTACACAATGTTATACAGTGAAATTCAGTGAAAAACAACATTTTAAGATCAACAAACCAATAATGAGTCAACAAATTTATGAGTTAGCTGCAGTGGAACGTAATTAGCGTTAGGACTTTGTAATCCTAACACTAATTAATGTTTGAAAGTTACTCCCTGGCTCCCTCTCCTCAGAGCTGGCGCCATGTTGTCTGGGGGAGGAAGTGCAGCATGCAAAGAGTCATCTTATAGGACGTCCCCCTGTACGGTCAGTGCTGTCATGGTTGTCACTCAGATTATGACAAGCAGACAACGCCACACTCACAGTAAGCAGAGGGTGGTTATATAGGATGGCTCTCTGCTCCCAGCCATCCTACTCATTGCGGCATGCCGCAGTCATGTGGTGGAAATACCCATGTGTGAGCTGGGGCAAATATACCCATATGTGAGCTGGGAAAATATACCCAAATGTGAGCTCTGGGGGCAAATATACCCATGTGTGAGCTGGGGCAAATATATCCATGTGAACTGGGGGCAAATATTGTGAGCTGAGGGCAAATATACCCTTGTGAGCTGGGGCAAATATATCCACGTGAGCTGGGGGCAATATATATGTATCTGGGCATGTGCTGGTCTGAGGTCGCTATATATACAGTTGTGTTCAAAATCATTCAACCCCCACTGAAATTGAGTGTTTTGGCCAGTTTGACATTGATTTTGATCATTCAGTCATCTTGCTTACAATTAAATCAAAGAGGCACGTGTAGGTCAGACAAATATAACATAACATTTATAATGAAATAACCACAAATGTCTTTTCTGTGCTCACATCATTATCAGTTTTATTCAACCCCCAAGTGACATTCAATCTTAGTACTTAGTACAACATCCTTTTACAGTTATAACAGCTTTTAAACGTGAAGCATAGCTTGACACAAGTGTCTTGCAGCGATCTACGGGTATCTTCGCCCATTCGTCATGGGCATTGTGGGCAAAAGCCTCCAGTTCAGTCACATTCTTAGGCTTGCGCACTGCAACTGCTTTCTTTAAGTCCCACCAGAGGTTCTCAATCGGATTTAAGTCAGGTGACTGCGATGGCCACTCCAAAATGTTCCAGCCTTTAATCTGCAACCATGCTCTAGTGGACTTGGAGGTATGCTTGGGATCATTGTCCTGTTGAAAGGTCCAACGTCTCCCAAGCCTCAGGTTTGTGACAGACTGCATCACATTGTCATCCAATATCTCCTGGTACTGAAGAGAATTCATGGTACCTTGCACACGCTGAAGCTTCCCTGTACTTGCAGAAGCAAAACAGCCCCAAAGCATGATTGACCCCCCCGCCATGCTTCACAGTAGGCAAGGTGTTCTTTTCTTCATAGGCCTTGTTCTTCCTCCTCCAAACAAAGCGTTGATCCATGGGCCCAAACAGTTCTAATTTTGTTTCATCAGTCCACAGAACACTATCCCAAAACTTCTGTGGTTTGTCCACATGACTTTTGACATACCGCAGTCGACTCTTCTTATTCTTTGGAGACAGCAAGGGGGTGCGCCTGGGAGTTCTGGCATGGAGACCTTCATTACGCAATGTGCGCCGTATTGTCTGAGCTGAAACTTCAGTACCCACATCTGACAAATCTTTTCTCCGTTCCTCAGCAGTCACACGGGGACTTTTTTCCACTCTACGCTTCAGGTAGCGCACAACAGTCGAAGTCAGCATCTTCTTTCTGCCACGACCAGGTAGCGTTTCAACAGTGCCCTTTGCCTTGAATTTGCGAATGATGCTTCCTATGGTCTCTCTTGGTATGTTTAACATCTTTGCAATCTTCTTATAGCCATTGCCCTTACTGTGAAGAGTAATCACCTCTTCTCTTGTCTTCCTGGACCATTCTCTTGACTTCACCATGTTTGTAACCACACCAGTAAATGTCTAGAAGGAGCTGAGTATCACAGTCATTTTAAAGCTGCCTAATTGGTGCTTATTATGCTTTATTGCTTCTCCGTGACATCCACAGGTGTTTTCAATACCTGATTGAAAACACTTGAATGAACCTCTGTTCTTCAGAGTGGTAGTCTTTAAGGGGTTGAATAATTGTTTCAATGAAGAATTCACAAAAGAAACATTTACTACTGTATTACAAAACCAATTGATGTCATTTTAGTTGCATATGGTTCTTTAAAAAGTCCTTGTAGGATTTCATTCTGAATACAATTACAAATGTACACTAAATTCCCTAAAACCCTTTACAGCATTGGGGGTTGAATAATTTTGAACACAACTGTATATATATATAATCTGGACATGTTCTGGTCTGATGTCTGTGTGTATATATATATATATATATATCTATCTGGACACATTCTGGTCTGTATATATGTATCTGAGTGGGCATGATATCGGTGATGAGTACCTGAAAAAAGTATTGGTACTTGTACTCGGTTTTAAAGTGGTATCGTTGCAACACTAGAGTGTGTATATATGTATGTGTGTGTGTATATATAGAGATTATTATGGCACCTCTATCCTGATTGGCTTGACATGACACGGATGGGGGGGCACCAAAACGCACCTTCGCCTGACTAGACAAAAATGCTTGCACCGGCCCTTGCTGCATACACAACATCTCTGTATTCAAAAGCTGGCATAAGCATTTGCAGTACAATCTGCTTTCTTACCGCGGGGCTCAGGCAGGATTTGTTTCTGTACAGGGCACCTAGTTTGGGGTAAAGTTAGATAAGAGTGTTTCAATGTGGGGGCCGTAGGATAGATTTGGGTAGAATCACATACCTAGATATTTGAGAGAAGCTACTGTGGTCAGCGTGACATTTGATCTTGTCCTGACACATAGATGGGGTGTTTGCAATTTGTGTAGTTTAGGTGCTGTTCCAAAGAGCATCGTTACCGTTTTGTCAGTATTTAGAAAAAGATTGTTATCTGTGATCCACTTTTCTACCTCTGTGAATTGTTCTTGCAGCACAGCATCCAGCGGCGGGAGATTTGGTTTGCTGGTATAGGTTACGTTGTCGTCTGCGTACATGTGTACAGTTGAGGCTTTGCAGACATTGGGCAGATCGTTTATGAAAATTGTGAATAGCAGGGGGCCGAGTATCGAGACTTGGGGTACACCGCATGTGACTGGGAGGGGCTGTCAGAAATGAACACATATTGTGATCGATCAGATACATATGATTGAAACCAGGTTAGCGTGCTATCACCAATACCAGAGTTTTTACGTTTTTGTAATAGGATGCCATGTCTACTGTGTCAAAGGCCTTGGCAAAATCAAGGAAGATGCTCCAGTTAGGTTTCCTTTTTCCATGCCCTCTTGGATATCATTGCAGACTTTTAAAAGGGCAGTTGTAGTTGAATGATTTGGATGAAAGCCTGATTGATCTGGGGTTAAATAGTTCCAATATTGATAATAATCACATAATTGCATGTAAACACATTTTTTCCAAAATTTTTGCCATTACAGGGAGCAATAATATCAGACGATAGTTGGATACCAAAGTACTGTCACCACTTTTATGGATAGGTACCACTCTCGCAGTCTTCCAGAGTTTGGGTATGTATCCAGTCGCCAGTGATTCATTGATTAGGGTTGCGACAGGATTTGCAATTGACGGCGCACTGATTTTCAGCAGCATTGCTGGTATTTGATCAGGTCCAGACTGGTATTTCATTTTTTAGTTACATAGAAGTTTAGTAACGAAACTGACAGGCAATGGTCCAAAGCTGAATTTATCTGTGATACGGGGTCTTTGCACAGATGGGGGGCCTGACCTCCGTGCAGCCTTTCTGAATGCGTGTCATTCGTTAGCTTAGCAAATCAGGGTGGTGGTGCATCCAGCAAAGTAATTATTAAAGGCAGTTGCTACATCTAGAGGGTGTTGCAGGGTTTGGTTGTTTACTTTGATAGTGGCTGGTTGGGAGTGGAGTGGCGATTATGTTACTTATGATTTTCCAAATCTTTCTAGGGTTTGATATGTTATTGTTTAGATTTTCATCGAAGTATTGGGCTTTATCCATTTTTTTGGTTTTGTGCATGCATTCCGCCATTTTCGGTATTCACAGTGATCGTTCATGGAACCAGTATGCTTGAAATTTGACCACAGTGAATCTCTAAGCTGGTACATTTGTGTAAGATCAGCTGTAACCCAGGGGAGATGTGCCCCTTTTATTCGCACTTTACAAAGCGGGGCATGGGAATTCCAGACTTGCAGGAGCTCAGACTGAAAGTATTCAATTGCACAGTCCAGGTCTGGGATTCGTTTTAGTCTGTACCATGGGAGCTGATTAAGATCACTTAGAAAGGATTCAAGATTAAATTTCTTGAAAGACCTGGTGATTATTACCTTTGGGGGAGATTTTGTGGCCTTTATTTTGTGCAAGGAATATTCAGAGAGAGCCGGACTGGCCCTGAAATTGCACCAAATGGTGAATTTCCCTATGCGGTGCAATTTCGGGGCCATTCGGCTATTTAAAACCTGGCAATTCATCAAATATTGGCGAATTGCCAGCAAAAAGCGGATGGTCATCGGCAGCAATGAAATCCCCATAGAGAAGTAATGGTTAATCTATTCACAGAACACTGAATGGCAGTGAAATGTCAGTGAAATACCCCTCTGTTTGGTGGTTTCATTCAACAGGTTTAAATCAGGCGAATCCCTTAGGCTTCAATGCTAAAAAATATTCCCATTTTTATTCAATATCTATGAAACCGTTTATTTTTTTTATTTGCAGCAAAAAGACTCTTTATTTATTGTTTTTTCAGGATTTTTTCGGCAAAATAATTTAATCCAATTTTTTTTTTTAAATAGCATTTTCTTTTCTTTAACAGACCTTTTTATTATTATTCATAGGACGATATATGTTAATTACAGACATTTTCATCCAGTACTTTTTTCAAACGGCTTTTAAAATTGTGAAAGTTTCAATCGGTTTGATTTTTTTTTTTACCCTGTTCGGCTTTTGTCGGCATTTTCTGGCGGCTGGTTGGCACTGTGTTTGGTAGATCTTTAGCTTTTTACAGATGTGTTCAGTATGTTTTTAGCAGCCTTTCGCATCAAATCCGATAATTTTTACGGTTTTGCAGCGTTTTTTTTTCGATTTATCGGTTTTGCAGTGGATTTTCCATGCACTTCGGAGACCCTGGGATGAATGCTGAACTCATCGCATGGTCGGGGAATTTGACTCCTCGAAGTGCGGGGAATGAAAGAGCAACGAAATGTAACATTTTGATGCTCTCTGAATAACCCATATAGCGCTCTATTACATTCTTCGCCCAAACGTTAACGCGTGCGCAAAACCGCATTAACGCGAGGGGCAAAACCCTTTGCGCAGAACTTCGTATTACAACATCCGTGCAAAAAACGCACGTTAACGTCTAATGCGGGTGAACCTGCGCGAACCCTTTGCGAGCGTAATGTACTTTGCACGTCCTATACTTAACATTGAAAGTGAAATGCGTTTGTGTGCTGGTATGCGGATGGTATTACAATCTATGCGCAAATTTTAACGAACAACGTTTGCGCGCATAATTTTAACGTCTTTTAAAAGCTGGTGTTAATGGCCAATCTGAACGTCCTGGCCGAAACCAAATACACCAGCCCAAAAAATAATACAGCACAGTATAGTTACACATTCTACACATACCCAAACAATAAAATGGAGAAGATGTGCGCGTTTTTATTATTGCTGCAGCATATATACTCAGATTGATTTTGACAGGCGCAAAAACTGAACGGGAGACAATTGTGGTTCTTAATTCTGATTGGCTGAATCGTGTGAAAAAACAGTCCGCCCACCGATTTCTGCGCGCAGCGGTAATGCGCTCGTGTTTTTGCGTGTCTTTTTTACACGTGTTATTTTTTGACAGATGAATAATACCAGCGTTAATTTACACGCGATAACGTTTAACGCTTCGCGCACAACTTAACGCACTGCGTGAGGGTTTTTGCGCAGAGAATGTAATACAGCCTGTAAACTTGTAAAATTACATTATTATGTTGTTTATTGTCAAATATTGTTGCATTATTAACGTGGATAAGTAAGTGGATTTAAAGTTTATTATATTTTGTATGAAGACCCTGGGGTACATCTTCTGTTTAAATTAAATAAATGCTAGCGTTTGAGGATTTTAGTAACTGTGCATTATCGCATGGTGGCCAGGCGAGGGATATGGAGGGTGACATAGGACACACTAGTGGTGGAGAGGGTGACAGGAAACACTGGGGTCTAGGGATAGTGACATAGGGCATGCTGGAGGCTGCAGTAGGTGACATACGTCACACTAGGGTCTTTCTGCAGAGGGTGAAAGGAGGTGCACTTGGGGCTGGGATGGATGACATAGGGCACACTTCCCCCAGTCTCTCTCTGCTCTCTGCTCTCAGTGGCCAGAAGCAGCGGATCGAGTCGCCGTTCTCACCATGGGATGAGAGGTGGATATCTGATTTTGGGGGGATTTAAATTTATGCTGACTGATTCTGCAGAAGTGGTATCAGTTAGCACCAGGTCCTAGCTGTGGGTAAATTTTGAGTTAATCGCAGCGTGACATAATTAGCGTTAATACTTTGTAATCCTAACGCTAATCAATACTTTGTGCTTCCCATGTTAAGCAGCGCGTGTCTGGTGCCGCCTACTTCCTGAATCTACGCTCTGCAGTGCCTCAGAGGGATTGAAGAACAATGGAATAGCTTGGACCAATGGAAAAGCAACATTGGTCCAAGCCATTCAAAAAACGCCTCCATAGGAAGTTGGCCTCACATGCATTGATTGACGCAGGACAGTCATGTGACTGTCCTCATCTCACACAGTCAGTGGGTGCGGGGCTGTGCTCGGAGTGTGACTGTTCACTGTGTCAGCACCTCCTCCCTGCAGGTGAAGGGGGCAATGCTCAGCTGCCTGGAGTGAACGATGCAGATCCTGGAGAGCACTGAGCAGCCAGTTCCTGGGGAGCACTGAGAGCAGCCAGTTCCTGGGGAGCACCGAGAGCAGCCAGTACCTGGGAGCACCGAGAGCAGCCAGTAACTGGGGAGCACCGAGAGCAGCCAGTACCTGGGGAGCACCGAGAGCAGCCAGATCCTGGGGATCACTGAGAGAAGCCAGATCCTGGGAGCGACTGAGAGCAGTCAGATCCTGGGAGCACTGAACCTATGTAACCTGTGTATATCTGACTCTGATACTAGCCAGTGCCTCACCAGCCACTGACCTCACCGCATGTCCCTGGTATGCAAGTTGGCTGGGATCAGGAAGCAGTGTGTGATTCTGTGAGAATTCTCAGAGTACATTCTAATTTTCTGCAGGGATTATCACATCAGGAGGAAGGCAGGAGAGTAAGAGGAGTGAGAGATTTATAGAGTAACAGGGAGAGAGTGATAGAGGGAGAAAGGATAGAGATGAGGAGGAATGGAGAGGTAGACATAACTACAAGGACAGATGGAAAAATACACAGAAGAACACACAGATATAGATGGACAGACAGAATACCAGATATTCAGAAAGAATTATGCATAAATAGGTAAAAGGACAGATTAACAAAAGGACCGAGAAAAACACAATCAAATATACATAGGGAGCCCCCCCCTTACCCAACAGCCTTTTGCTTCACTGAGATGTGCATTGTGCACAGTGGCTCATGGTGTTGGAAGTACAGAGCGTGCCACCAATCACTGAGTCCCACCCCACACCTTCCCATTACAGATTCTCTCTCCCCCCCACCTTGCAATGACGAGTATCTTACCTGATGCAGTGGGCCCCAGGTGGTACCTGTGAACATTCAGAGGTAGCCGCACTGCCTGTGACCCGCTGCTGCAGATAAGATGCATCAGCGGGTCCCAGGCATTAGAGATGCCTGGGAACACTTGCCCCGCGACCCAGTCCGCCCCTTGTCGCGACCCACTTTTGGGTCACGACCCACCACTTGAGAAACACTGCTTCTAGCATGTAGACTTGTGCATGGCAAAAAAAAAATTGGTTCCTCCAAAACAATGTTGATTTTTTTTTTTCCATATGATCTGTATAACTGAATAGCAGAGGTCCCAATGGATTACCAGAACCTTTACTATTGGTGAAGAAATAAGGGAAAAATATCTTCTACTGGGCCACAAAAGTCCCAAACCTTTATAGTAGTTTTGTGCCAATTTTATCAGCTAAAAATTATGCTTCTAAAAATTATTATGGAAACATACACTGATCCACCACAACATTGAAACCACTTGCCTAATATCATGTAGGTCCCCCTTGTGCTGCCAAAACAGCTCTGATGCTTCAAGGCATGGACTCCACAAAACCTCTGAAGGTGTCCTGTGGTATCTGGTATCAAGACATTATCAATGGATCCTTTACGCCATGCAATTTGCGAGGTGGGGCCTCCATAGATCGGATTTGTTGTTCCAGCACATCCCACAGATGATCATTTGGATTGAGATCTGGGGAATTGAGAGGCCAATGCAACACCTTGAAATCTTTGTAAATCCCTTAAACCATTCCTGAACAGTTTTTGCAGCCTGTCAGGGTGCATTATCCTGCCGAAAGATCATCGCCATGAAGTGGTCTGCAACTATATCTAGGTAGGCAGCATGTGTCAAGTGTGTTGTGACACCTTTCCATCATGGCCAGCAGCACTATGTTTTTCAGCAATTTGAGTTACAGTAGCTTTTCTGTGTGATCAGGACAGACAGGCTAGCCTTCGCTCCTCATGTGCATTAATGTGCTTTGGGCCCCCATGACCCTGATACCGGTTCACTAGTTGTCCTTTCTTTACCACTTTTGGTGAGGACTAAACCTTGCATACCGGGAACACCCCACAAGACTTGCTGTTTTGGAGATGTTCTGACCCAGTCGTCTAACCAACATTATTTGGCCCCTGTCAAAGTCACTTTAAGCCCATTTTTCCTGCTTTCAACTCATGAAATTCAAGAACTTACTGTTCATTTGCTGCCTGATATATCCCACCCCTTGAAAATATATCCCACCCTGTGACAATATATCCCACCCTGTGACAGGCGCCATTGTAACCAAGTCATCAATGTTATTCACTTCACCTGGCAGTGGTTTTAATGTTGTGGCAGACACGGACAACCATTTATATAACAGGTCCAGCTGATGAATAACCCTGTAGAGTATATAAAAAAGTAAATAAAGTAAAAATACGTATAAAGAATTTCTATCCTGTTAAAAGACATGGAATCGCTACTTTTGAGTCAACAGGCCATTCCATCGAAGAGTTAAACTAAAAATGACTAAAAAACAAGAAAGGGTTAAACAGGGGATACTTTTTTTTCCCTCTGAAATGGCTCTGTGGTTCCAGAATGACTCTTTGCCTCCCTTCTTAATCTGTATTTTACGAGTGAGAAGCTTTGCATTATGCAAATCGTTAGATAGGAACAGGTGACATTTCAGCAGAGAACATGATCAGCGGTCCAGACCTGGGTTAGGCAGCTGATTTATACATTAGTATTTGTCACAAGGATTACTGGGGCTTCGGTCTACGGACCACAATTTGCTTTCAACCTCCTTAAGGTGGAGACTTCATCAGCATCTTACCAGAATAAGAGGAAATAAGACGCAAACATCCTATCACTTCTATAGATCAATCTCTACTTTTATTTATTACCATAAACATCGATCCGAATTAGTGGTCAAATTGCCACAATTTTTATAAAATTTCTATAATCGGAATTCTAAACGTTAATCAATATATCTATCTATCTATCTATCTATCTCTGTATCTATCTATCTATCTATCTATCTATCTATCTATCTATCTATCTATCTATCTATCCCATATCTATCTATCTATCATCTATCTATCTATCTATCTATCTATCTATCTATCTCTATCTATCTATACATACAGTATCTATCTATCTCTCTATCTATCTATCTATCTATCTATCTATCTATCTATCTATCTATCTATCTATCTATCTCTGTATCTATCTATCTCTGTATCTCCTGTATCTATCTATCTATCTATCTATCTCTGTAATCTATCTATCTATCCCATATCTATCTATTATCTATCTATCTATCTATCTATCTATCTATCTATCTATCTATCTATCTATCTATCTATCTATCTACCTATCTATCTATCTATCTATCTATCTATCTATCTATCTATCTATCTATCTACTATCTATCTATCTATCTATCTATCTATCTCTGTATCTATCTATCTATCTATCTATCTATCTATATAACTCTGTATCTATCTATCTATCTATCTATCTATCTATCTATCTATCTCTATCTATCTCCTATCTCTGTATCTATCTATCTATCTATCTATTATCTATCTATCTATCTATCTATCTATCTATCTATCTATCTATCTATCCATCTATCTATCTACTATCTCTGTATCTATCTATCTATCTTATCTCTATCTATCTATCTATCTAATCTATCTATCTATCTATCTATCTATCTATCTTCTCTGTATCTATCTATCTATCTATCTATCTATCTA